>OY744557.1:5948194-6229550 GCA_963556235.1 Cryptophagus acutangulus
AGGACGCTTATGAATTTGATCGCAAATCATGTTTTTCTGGAGTAACCCAAGGCACCCAGTTCCAAGGTCTTTATATTTGTTACCGGTAGTCTCACGTTTTATACACGTGAAATGAAAATTAGACAAGCCTTCAATCAATTATCTTGCAAACCATGCGATTAAAACGTGTTGCCATCTTAGATTTGTCTGAACACAAGTCTGAAACATGCCAACTACAAAATATGCTTATAAAACACAAAGCAATGAAATCCACTTTTTATCATACAGGCGAATTATAAAAATATCCAACAGAATTTATTTCGCAACATTTTTTAATGCCATCAGAGTGCTATTCAATACAATCCTTTTAGAGTGTGATCGTGAACCAGATTTACTTCTCCCGTAGGGGAAGTATTGTAATCGGGAATTTCACTTTTTTGCATAGATTACGAAAATCATACCATATTTACTAATTTTGAGTAATTTCTGTGTGTCAGTTTGCTCGTTTCTTTAAACCACTATGTTTCGGAATCTACTGAGCCCCTATAAAACATAATTTGCGTAATTTTTTTCTACCTGCCCATGGATGATAACAAAGAAAAAAAATATAACATTCTCGAAGACCTACCCATTATAGGCCAATAGACTTCTAAGGTTGCAGACCAATTTTGACCAAATATTAAACATATGTTTTGTGTAGTACCTACCAAGTGATGAATGCTTTGAAAAAAGGTGGAGTTTTTTTAAAAGGTTGAATTTTTATTATGAGTAGAAGGGTCAAAATGTTGTAAAAATGCATAATTTGTAAGGTAAATACCTGTCAAAGGGGAAAGTGAACACTTTCCATTTTTTTTTTATACGATGGAGAAATGCATTACGCACTCCCCGCTCCTGCGGGGGAGCGTGGGACTCAACCTTAGTTTCTACTGAGGCCATACCCACTAAAACTCCATCACTTCGAAATAGACTATCAGTCGCGCCGGTACCGCCTTTCGGCATATCCTCGGCACGAACACTTTCCAACCTTGAATTTCCATAGCACCAACACAAAAAAAAAAAAAATTACCAGCTTGATATTGATCGGAACTTAGTGTTAATGTTGGTTTGACGGTTCAAAACGTCAGAAATTTAAATTTATTATCACTTATTTTCGGTTTATGTATGATTGTAAATAAAATAGTATACAAACCTCGGTGGAAAGTTTCATTATTGTCTTGAGATGTACTTGACCTTGGCGCTTCGCGCCTCGGTCAACTATCTCATCTCTCTGACAGAAATGAACTTTCAACCTCGGTTTGTAATATACTATTATTCACAATCGTTATTGTAATGTTGTGATTACCAACGATTTAGAGGTCGGGAAGTTGAACATTACATACCTAGGTTCGTAATGCTGTCAAATAATAAATATGATTGTTTGACACTTGCAACAGTAGAATTTACACAAGTATTTAATGTATTTCGCTATTTCCACACTTTTAATTACATTTAAAGATTAATCTAGTCCAACAGCACAACAAATTAATGAACTATCGTAAAAAACAACACGCAACACTGTATTTTTGTTTTGAACTGGATTTTGACAACTGCAATTTCACTCCAGATTTGCTGATCGAAAAGTGCATTTCCACCACGGTCGAAAATGTGTTTTTATTCATACATTTTTAATTATTTTTTTGATAATAAATTGTTCGATTGTGAATAAAATAGTATACATACCTCGGTGGGAATTTCATTACAGCCTCGCGCTTATATCTGACCTCGAGGCTTCGCCTCTCGGTCAGATATTAGCCCTCGGCTGTAATGAATATCATTCCCAACTTGGTTGTAATATACTATTACGACACTTGCCACCCATACTGAACTCGCCCCCTAGCGAGCTCAGTAAATATATAGGACATCTAGTAGCCACTGAATCTACAAACAAAATAATTTCAATCGTACATTCTTGACAAACTTTTTGCCACCGACAATAGTATGTACAGTTGACGAAATCCAAATGTAAAATCTTTCTACTGTAATATTATATTAACTTAGAATCTTGTATCTAATATTAACTAACAATTAACTTGCTATAACGAAAAAAATTGTGCCTAGACCTTTTTCACTATTAATTACAATACTTCCACCTTCTTCTTTGAAGAAAAATGGCCTTTCCTGGTTAAATAATTAAAAATAATAGAAAAATGCAACTTTACTAATTCTACACAAAAGCTCGAGTGTAATACGGAAAGACAATTTAATGAGCAAAATTGACAATGTAGTTTTAATGGTGTTCTGTGGCACACTACTTTTGATTTTTTCTTCGATTTCGCACTTAGATTTATTCTGACGTTTGTTTAGAGAAAAGCTACTACAATTTAATAGGTATAGATTAGTCGCTGAAAAAGTTAGAGCAAACTTTTGTCGCTGTCAAAGTGACAAAAATACAGTGCATGTGCGAGTATTCATAGTATGCGATTTAAATTGTCTGAAAAAAAGTAGACTTACCCAGAGCTCAATAACCAGGAACATTGTGAGTCACATTTCTGATAAATAGCAATACACTTTGAGCATTTTCAGTTCATGAATCAACTTCAATTCGTTCAGTTCTATTTCTAATTACTACTTAATTGTGAAGACCGAAGACAGTGTGGACAAACTATTACATATAATGGTTATTTTTTCATTAAAATAATTTAAGGCTCACCAGCGGTATGTGCTGAAAACTTACCCGCTTGAATAATACAATAGCATCATACTATGTTTCTATTTTACTAATATGTTATTACTTACAAAATTTAATAAGATTATAATGTATGAAGATTTTACTCGAGATTTAATATTAAATAATTTAGATATATGTTCATGGAATCATGGACTTAAATGTAATTTTTGAGACCAATTTAGTGACAAGATAATAATTATTTAAAATTCTTCCTGTAAAATTGCTTTGTCCTTTAGCACCTGACTATTAATTCTTTAACTTATATGTTAATATGAAAATCAAAATAAGTTTAAGGGGGCGAAACCACTACATATATAGCCGCTCTGGTTGATAGCGAATCTACATAGTTTTTCTTATCTAAATTTACTGCAAATTTCGCGACATCTGATAAAGAATAGATGGACCAAGATTTGACTTATTTGCCACGTGCTTTAGCCGAGAACATTAGGAAAGATCGAGATGCGGAAAATTCTCAAAAACTGGTAGTTTGCGGCTTTATTATAACCCCTAGAAAATTTCCAAAGCTACCAAAAATTAGAAAAAAAAAATACTTATATTTTGACAAAAGATTTGTTCGAATAGCCATTAAGTTAAATATGAATAAAAAACCTCGATCAACTAGTAACCACTCGCTTGCTAATTAGCGGAAAAATTATAAAAAAAAACTTTCTGTCCATTTATTGCTACATCTGTTCTCTCTCTAAATCTACCATTAGATATTTTCTAGGATAATTATTAGTGTCTGAAACTGTTTATCCGCGTTAAATTATCTGAGCTGCTAAGCAACGTTTCACGCATAACTTTGCACATTGATTTGGTGCCCTTAAGAAAAAATACACATGTACGAGTATAACTTAACTAAGTAGTTTTTTACATTATAAGTAATGCTCACCCTAAAATCCAGTAGATGCTTCGGTCCGGTTCATCCGTCAGATTTGGAATGAACTGTGAACAAACTTCAAAAAGAATTATCATGGTAATACATACCCTAAATTAGATGGTCTGCTCTGGATTGTTTTGGCTCTCTTGAATCGTCTATGGATTAGTTCCTTGAAACCCTCGTTTTATTTCCACCTTTCTTCGGAACCATTCATTCGGACGACATCCTCAAGAATTTGTTTGTGTTTGTATGTATCGTATAGTACGAATACTGAATATTTTTGTTAACATATTTGGTGGGGTGGTTTAAGCCCCGGGAAAGGATTATTTGGATGTGGTCATTTCGGAACTGGGGCAGGAAAAGGAAATAATTTAAAATAATAATAAAAGCAAGTAGGATGGGAAAACATATTATTATATTTGGATTGTAGGAATGAGGTATCACAGTTTTCAGGATGGAGATGAAATGATTCTTCTTCTTTATACATATTGCTAGTTATATAATACAATAATTTGACTCAAATTTAAAGTGAACATTTTATGAGATCTGAGACTTTACTAAATCTAACAAAAAAAAAAACTTAACTAATTAGAGACTCTAGTAACACAAAAATTCGAACTGTAAATTTTGTGCGTCAATTTTTATAAAAATAAACGGAAATCAATCGAAAATGGACAAATTAAAGTGATTTTTGCTTTGGAAAAAAAAAATTAAAGGTAGAATCTCTAATGTAATTAAAAAGAGCATATATCACCAAAAACATTTAAACAACTAAAATTTTGAATACAGATCAATATTGCACATCACTGCAAATTGTAGTTTGAATTTTTGAGGCATTTTGGAAGACAATTCCTCAGAAAATGTGCCTTGTGTTAATAACAACATTTCAATGATGACACAAAAATTCAAAGATCATAGGCACACAGTTCACCCTAATTAAAATCACAGAAACTTTTGAAAAAACGATTCACTTCTTTCTATAGTTATAATAGTACGTTGATT
Organism: Cryptophagus acutangulus; assembly: GCA_963556235.1. Taxonomy (NCBI): domain Eukaryota; kingdom Metazoa; phylum Arthropoda; class Insecta; order Coleoptera; family Cryptophagidae; genus Cryptophagus; species Cryptophagus acutangulus. The sequence goes on from OY744557.1 coordinate 5,952,763, forward strand.
AAATTTATGTTGAAAATGCAATTGTGTGAAATGTGTGCTTACAATGTTAAAAAATAATTAAACACCTAAACGTCTATCTCTGCTTTTTGTTTGCTTATATTAATAGTGATTACACATTTGTACTGCATTTAACAAAAATACACGCCAATAATTGACGAATCATTTAGATTTATTTTCCTCCTTAAAAATCTGTCGCTGGAGCTGTTTCTGAACAAAATGGCATTCAAGTCGTTTATCTAATTTGTACTGTTTCCTTGTTTATATATGTACTTATATACTTGAATTGACATAGAATGTACATAGAATAATTAAAGCTTTTACATTCATCTTCAATAGAATTTCTAAATACGTCGTTGTAATGCTTATTCTAAAAAAATCAGTACTTGCCATGCTAGTCATAGTAGGCGGTTTTCACAAGCATTAGAGCGGCGTATTTGACGACGGTTTTTCAATATTTTTTTTTGTCATTTTTTTTTCTTCGTATTATTTCCTTAGCAACACCGTTCAACGCCATCTTGTTTTCAAAGAGCTGGTACAAAACAGATCCTGCTTGTATTCATTAGAATTAAACATTTATCACACACTGATTTTGAGCACGGCTCACAAATACATAAGTTTTCCAATAATACAAAATATTCAACTGAAAATGTATACTCTTCGACAAATTCCAATAAAAAAAATATCTCATATTCTCGCTATCAATTATTTGAAACAAAATCACATTTAGAAATAGACATACTAAAGTTATAAATTTAAAGGTATATATATATTTATATATATATATAGATTGATATATAAGTAAAAGTTAAAAACTATCTACAAAATTTTAAAGCGCAATCAGTTTTTGTATGTTGATTGCATTTTATCACAGTGCGGCTGAACAGGACAATCTTCTCATTGTAGATTATTATTATTATTCTCTCAATCTTAGCAATAGCATTTAGCAATCTCCCTACTTATTATTTGAGTTGAGTAGGCTCTCAGTAATATTAGTTACATTAAGTGAGAGCTACGTTACGACCATGCGACTCTCAAAATGTCACGAAGAGCAGAACGACAATAAAGCGACGTCCGATTTAGACAATTGAACGTGCAATTAAACTTCTTTCTCAACATGTAATGACAGATTGAGCCACGAGAACGTTTGATTGTTGAGAATTAGCGCCATACAGTTGCCAGTAAAAATATGAATGAAAAAACAAACAACTCGGAAAAAGATACAGATACGGTTCATGTATAAGTTGTTATAAATGTTGTTTGTTAAAATGAAGCAAACTAAATATATTGTCGTGTTCACTCGCTACTAAAATTAAAGTCATAAACAAATTACGTACACTTTTCTCTCGATTCCATGTTCACTCATCGTAAAAGTATATATAAAGATAAATGTCTTCTGTTGTATCTACAGTTCTCTGCGGGATGAATATGATGATAATGATGATAGTCGATGACGGTCGATCCACCGCAGTGAGTGCTTGTACCACCAGATGGTCAAGCTTGTACCTTGAGGAGTACTTTGAGTTGTTGCGCTATGTCGTTATTCGACATGGCCATCGCAATTGCGGCTTTCTGAGGAAAATAGGCTGCACTTCCCGAAATGGAGCTGCTACTGTGTTGCTGCTGCATCCAGTGTTGCGGTGGCAAGGGCAGAGCCGATGGCAGAGGGGGCTCGGAAAACTTGCATCCTGCATAATGGCCAGCTAGGAGACCTGGCGATGTTCTTGGACTCGAACTCGGACCCAGATTAGGAGATGCGGCGTTGCGGGCCCCTGGGCCTGAAGGCCGAATTTCGACATCGGACTTCGTTGGCGACGAGCGGGGCGATTTGTTGGGGTATTTATTGCGAATCATTTTTCCGCCGCTTTCGCAGCTTCGCTTTGCATTGGCCATTTTCTCTCTCTATCGTGTAGACTGAAGAACGAGAAATCTCGAGTGTACAAATTGCGGTGACACACTTTCGGAAAGTCAGCTCAACTAACGCACTTTTTATGAAAAAATGCGATTAGCTATTTGGTATATCACAGACCAAGATGATGCAAAATTCTGCGCTTAAAACAGGAGTTGTATATTTCTCAGGTACGGCGCAACTTTGCATTCACAAAATGGACGCGTCTGACTCTGACTTGAATCGTATTGACAACAAAGGAACATCAACTCCACCATATGTGAGTGACTGCCACAGCGATTTCTATCACTCCGCTTCTCACTCGTCGATTATTATTACTAAGTACACTCACAATTCACAAACAATTAACTCAATCTTGTACGCACTATTTGCCTTGTAAGAATTAGGTACTAGTTTTCACCTTGGCTTGGCTTCAACTTAACAAAGCTCTCCGTCTTTACTACTCACACTCTCTTTCAAAACAACGAACGAACAACGGACCGAACATCGGTTCACGGTGCAGTCGTCATCGCCTCGAAATTCCCCCACCGCGTCATGCTTCTGCGTCAATCGATGCTTTCTACGATCGGGGGGGTCTGGAGAAGGGGATCGGGTCGCAATTCGCTCTTTCTTTATTCATTCGTCTTCTCATTTCTGCACATTTCATGTTCGTCCAAACATCCGTCCTAACACCCACTCCCCTGCCCCTGATAGCCCTGACGAAGTGACTTTCATAACAAACCATTATGCTAAAAATAGCACACCAATGTTTGTTTCTGCGTCCTGCGAGTTTACTTTCTGCAAAACAAAAACATATTATGAAAACAAACTATGAGTACAAAATAAAATGTAGTTACTTCTCTCCTAAGTATTGTAATATTTAGTTAAAAATTTGGCTTATCCATATTTTCGCATTTCTTAATATTTCAGAGCATGTAAATTACGAAAAGGATATTTGCTAATTTTAATTTTCGTCGGTCTGTTGGTTTTTTCAATCACAATATCTCGAAAACTACTAAATCAAATTGATCTCAACCGAATTTGGTCTCGTTTATTCTTGTCATTTAAAAAAAATATCAAAACAAATGTTTTTGAAATTTAAGGACATGCGCACTAGACGCCTAAATGGACAAATCAATGATTTCCTTTAATCTAAACCAACAAACCGATCTCGACCAAATGTTTTACTCAATAATTTGTAACGCACCAACGCCATATATTTCAGATTCAAGGATCAAGATATTTCATTCAAATTTTGCACGAATAAGAAGATTCGTACAATCATATCGAAGGAGCCCATTTAGTTTACCTTAGTTGTCATTCCCTGTTGACTGCTGATGATGAGATTTTTAATTTGGATTTTGAAGCTAAATAACAATTTTCATTTTAATTTCAACGACAAAAAGCACAATAAAAATATAAATAATTTCAAATTAACAAGGGGGCGAAACCGCTACATATTATATAACCGCTCCTGGTCGCTAGCGAATCTACATAGTTTTGCTTATCTAAATTCACTGCAAATTTCGCGACATGTGATAAAGAATAGATGGACCAAGATTTCACACATAATTTTGCAAATTTATGCGTGAAACGTTGCTTAGCAGCTCAGGGAATTTAACGCGGAAAAACAGTTTCAGACACTATTAATTATCATAGAAAAAAAAATAGTAGATTTAGAGAGAAAACAGATGTAGCAATAAATGGACAGAAAGTTTTTTTTTATCTTTTTCCGCTAATTAGCAAGCGAGTGGTTAATATTTAATCGAGGTTTTTTATTCATATTTTCCTTAATTAATGGCTATTCGAACAAATCTTTCGTCAAAATATAAGTATTTTTTTTCTCTAATTTTCGGTAGCTTTGGAAATTTTCTAGGGGTTATAGTAAAGCCGCAAACTGCTTTACCAGTTTTTGAGAATTTTCCACACCTCTCGATCTTTACTAATGTTTTCGGATAAAGTACGTGGCAAATAAGTCATCTTGGTCTATCTATTCTTTATCAGATGTCGCAAAATTTGCAGTGAATTTAGATAAACAAAACTATGTAGATTAATTCTGAAAAAAACCCCCTTAATTCTGAAAAAAAAAAAATCCAAGAATTTCTAGGGTGTTTTAGTTTCAGACGACACTAATATGGATGATTGGAATTAGAACAATATCGAATGAAATGCCATTTGCCATCTGCAATACAAAAAGGAAAAAGTGAAACTTTCTGATAATGCATCACAAGCACAACAGTGAAATACAGGATCCCATGATATTATTCTCGCTACGCGGCGAGCTGCATAATAATGAATGTTGTTCTAAGGAACGTTTGTAGGTTGATTGTAATTGTAATTTGTATTTTGTAGGTTTATTTTTGATGATTTGGTTGCAGTCGGTGCAATAGTTTTAGAGATTTAATATTAAAAAAAAAAAACTAATTGACCGAAAAATTGAATTTGAATATGTGAAATTTTTTCACTAATACAATACCTCCTCTACGACAGAAGTAACTACAAAAAATTCAAATCAAATACAAGTTGCTATGAAATGATTATCAGCATGGTCACATATATTCATTAAGAATAATGAGGCAAAGTTTTGTTTAGATAGTTTAAGAAATAAAGATAAAAAAATAGTTTCAATTTGTAAATGTAATGGTGCTGCTCGTAATGACAAAATCAGTAAAATTGAAGCGAGCAGCGGATTTTGGTAGATTCGAGTACGCCCGCCTTAAATCTTTCAACATTTAAAACTTAACAGTTAATTAAATTTACTGTTATGTTTAACCTGTTATGCTTATATTTAACCCATGGCCAATAATATTAACGAAATATCAATTAGCAACAAAATGGAAATTTTGGATTTATCGCAATTTATAGAAATTTATTTCATAAACTGCGAAACATCCAAATGTTCAAATTTCATATTATGTATAATGCGATCACTGGTCTGGTTGGTGAGTGGTGTTGGCAAATGATGGTTTTGGGTTTGCTATACCTAATCTATAAATTAATTTACATTTTATTTATAAAACTCCATCAGGCTTTACATAATCAAATTTATCGCTAATTATTAGTGCCTACGTGATAATTAACATTACAACAACCATTGTTATTTAAGTAAATATTTCGCAAGAAAAACATGCCTTATCAAAATGTTTCTTAATCATGATTCAATTGTTTTGAGTTTTAATGTTTGCAATAAATAATTTTTATAATATTTTTTAAAGTTTATCAAATAATGAAGCAATATATAGATTATTATTCAAATGTTTAATATAAACTGTAATAGTAATCTTTGGAAATACCACTCGTTATTAAACATTATTTTAGAATGCGAAATGTTTTTTTTTTACTTTATTATTCTATATTGAGATTTATTTCATTCTATACAAGTGAAGAAAATATCTTGAAAACTCAAAACCCCCGAACGCGTCATTACGACTGCGTCTTCTTCCGCAATTTGCACTAGATTCATTATTATGTTTTCTACCCATATGGCATATCATACAGTTTTTCGAAGAAATGAAAAAAAAACCAACGAGCAGGATCCGAGATATTAAGAATCACCTTTACCTCATGAAGGAAATTTTATTGGATGTTTGCCGTTCGGAGCTTTATTAATGACCCTTAACGTCCTGTCAAAAATTTGGCCGTCCTACCCATTTTGCCATTTTTAAGTCTAATTTGATTAGACTATAATTCCAAGCAATCAGCAAATCAGCTTGATTCTATAGAGTGGAAAGTATTTGTCTACCCAGCTACCAGACCACATTTTACTACCTTACATGATGGAAGAAAACATCGCCGACCATGTTGGACGAGTGGCAGCTAGCCCTGTCTCGCAAAAATCCCGCTGAAGAGCCTGATCTTTTGTGGCGACTTCTAAAGAGAAGTGAAAATTTGTGCCGTTGGAGTTAGAAGTAATGGAGAAATCTACTCACCTTGCCACCATTAGTGGGGCAAAATCTACTAAAGAGAAAAGAAATATCAAGTTTCCACAGTTGTGCTAAAAAATAAATAAAATCCTATGCCTAGAATTTATCAATTTTTAATTCGTATATGTTTTTTTAAATATTGCATTTGTATAAGTTTTTATATTATTTATGGCTTAAAAATTGTTACCAAAACCCATTGCGGCCCTATTTGCCCCTGAACGAAATATATAGGTAAATTGTTCAGAACGCGATGTTGGTATTTTAAATTTTACGGAAACAATTTAGGATAGATTGAATGTGATTCTAATATTGACGTTATACAAAAAAAGAAGGAAAACAGATAGAAAATATTTGGAATCCGAAATGTGTATGCCAAATACCTGAAATGCAAAATACCCAGAACAAAGTTGCTGTGAAGTGAAGTTCAACAATGTGTGGGTAGAAATTTTGGCAGCCACTATTCTCATAAATATGTTAAGAATTTCATCGCTTTGATTAATATTTTCTGGTGGAGGTTTTTGTTCGTTTATTTCAATTGCTATAAATTGTTGAATACAGCCTTTACAATAATTGGAGTTAAAGCCATTTACAATTGCATATCATGGGCCAAAACAGGAAAACGTTTTTTCTAGACTCCAAATGAACGCTATATAATTATATAATTGCGATACTCAAGATTCATAATATTAAAATAAAAAATCAAATCAATCATATCATACAAATGCCAAATGGAGTGTACGATCCAAACGTGCCCTCCAAAACCATTGCAATTTTTTATGATTAAAATGCACGTTCGCAGTGCGAATTTGGAGTGTACGCTCTAAACTCGCGAATCTGGCGTCTACGTGTAAATACCCCTCTTATTAAAGATGTTGGGTTTGAGTCCTTCATTAATCTCCCTAAAATGCACTCGAGATTTAATTTTCATTATTGTAGTTTTATCGCAATGAAAAAGCTTAAGAAAAGGCATAATAAAACATTCCTTTTGCTCGAGATATTTCCGTAGCAAAATAGTTTCACAATTTAAACATATTTCTAATTTTAGCTATAGGACAACTTGGTTCTCTTGCTTGGACTACGAGTAAGCGAACCGTCAATCGTGGACAACGGGAACAAATTATGATTGTTACGGAGAGAATTATTCACCCCCTTAATAGATCTTACATCAGTATACCCTTGGTGCTTTACTCTGTTAATTCTCTACTATTATCCTCCACTACCTCAATATTCACTGTATTAGTGTCTTTGTTCTTTCTATCTGAATTATTCACAAGGCGAACATTTCTTGTGAGGACTCGATTAGTTTGAGACGCAATACTCAAACTCATCTTAGTATTGCATCTGTTCTTAGTATTTGTCTGTATCATTCACGGCAGGCTTGAGACTCTACCAAATTCTTAAAATGTACCTCACTTGAAACTTGGGTCGAAATATGCTTCACTTTGCATCTCAAGTATTTTGCAAACAGATCTCAAGTATATTGCAAGCAGGTTTTGGAATGTTTCTTATGTAGGATCGATCTGGGTTCTACTTCCATTATAGGACCACCTTTTAGTTTCTGCCCTTTTGCACCAGAATTTAACTTGCTTGTTGGTGTGAAGGGTGAAGCGCCGTTTCGGTTAACTGACCAAAGTCAAAAACGGTACTCTATGTTTGGCTGCATTGTTGGTTTTGAAATTTATATTTTCCATTTTTTCCAAAAATTTAGAGCTTTTGAAACTAACTCTTTGCAATAAAATTGGTACTCATATTACTAGTACGAGTAGTTTTAAAGATCAAAGTTTGTTTCTTGGGGACACATGGTCCATTGCAGAACCATTTGATTGTGCGCCATTATCTCGAATTTTTTCTTTAATTGACGTTATACTAAAGCGCCAACTGAGTTCGTCCTACTTCAAGATGCACATGTTTGTGAATATCAATGTTGGCGTCGCAGCAATTAAATCAATACTACATTAGGCTTTTGTGTTGTATTTCAAGCTTGAAAAAATCTACGTTTCGTATACCGTTAAACTGAATACATTATTTCTGGGCAACACTACTAGATACTTTTGAAAAGTATGTTATTACATTTTATTTCTGTCGTAGAAGAAGTAAATCGTGAAATTTTTATTTCCAAATTTCTCTCGCTGTGATGTTAAAAGTTGTTATTCAAATTTTTAGATTTTTGAAGCATCTTTTATGGAAAACATTTTGTCAGATTATTTAAAATTATTTTTTAAATTTTAACTAAGAACCAAATATGAAATAAATCAAAGCGATACAGTTGAAACGTGTGTATGAAGAGCTGAAAAAGTGAAAAATGTGTTTTAGGTAACCCGCCTCTCTCTGACAACAGTGAAAAGCATGCTCTCTCTGACACACATATTAAATATTGTCTTTGTAACGCTTCTTACTTGTCGATTTGTATATTCTAAATTTGGTTTAAATCAAGTATTGCTTTTGACAGGTATTCACATTATCACTTATGCATTTTTACAATTTTTTGACCATTCAACCTTTAATAAAAATTCAACCCTTAAAAAAACTCCAGATTTTTTAAAAGCATTCACCACTTGGGGGTACATAAAACATATATGTTCAATATTTGATCAAAATTGGTCTGCAACTTTAGAAGAGTATCGCTGCACCGATTTTGCTATTTTTGGCATGCTTTTGGCATATAATGCGCAGGACTTCGAGAATTTGATAATTTTTTTTCTTCGATATCATCCACGGGCAGGTAGAAGAAAAAGACGCAAATTATGTTTTAATCGAGTTAGTAGATTTCGAAATAGTATAGTGGTTTAAAGAAACGAACAGACCGACAAACGGAGTGAATTGGATTTTCGTAATCTACGCAGTGCAATTTTCCAAGTACAATTTGGAAAAAAAAATTTTTACGATTACAATACTGCTTCTACGAGAGAAGTAAAATGTTGCAAATGATATTCAATGATGATTAAATATCATATCAAATATAAAAAATATAAAAAAAACCTTTGTGAAAGGAAAGAAAGTTCCAAATTATGCATTTTGCAACTTTTTGATTCTTTTTAATAAAAATTTAGTTCTTTAAAAAACATTGGATTTTTAGAACACATTATTACTTAGGGAATAAATGAAACATCGTGAAATTGTGATCAAAATTTGGTCGAAATCACTTGGCAGCTTTAGAATATTAAGTTGCTTCACCGATTTAGCCATTTATTTGGCATGTTTTTGGTCCATCTCCGTAGTGGTAGTGCGCAGGTTTTGAAAGATCATATGCATTTTTGGTACTATATATGCTGCCTTACATGTCGAAAAAATAAAGATTTAAATTTAGTTTCAATCCGTCCAATGGTTCTCGAGATTAAGTGTTTTAAAGGGGCGAAACCGTTACATATATAGCCTCTCTGGTGGCTAGCGAATCCACTTAGTTTTGCTTAGCTAAACTTACTTCAAATTTCGCAACATCTGATAAAGAATAGATGGACCAAGATCTGACTTATTTGCCACGTGCTTTAGCCGAAAACATTAGGAAAGATCGAGAAGTGTGGAAAATTCTCAAAAACTGGTAAAGTTTGCGGCTTTGTTATAACTACTAAAAAAATTTCAAAACTACCAAAAATTACAGAAAAAAAATACTTACATATTGACGAAAGATTTGTTCCAATAGCCACTAATTAAGTAAAATAAGAATAAAAAACTTCGATCAAATATTAACCACTCGCTTGCTAATTAGCGGAAAAAGATAAAAAAAGAACTTTCTGTCCATTTATTGCTACATCTGTTCTCTCTCTAACTCTATCATTAGATATTTTCTAGGATAATTAACAATGTCTGAAACTGTTTTTCCGTTAAAAGCTGCTAAGCAACGTTTCACGCATAAATTTGCAAACTTATGCGTGAAATTTTGGTCCATCTATTCTTTATCAGATGTCGCAAAATTTGCAGTGAATTTAGATAAGCAAAACTATGTGATTCGCTAGCAACCAGAGCGGCTATATATGTAGCGGTTTCGCCCCCTTAAAGAAATACAGTCTGAAAAACAGACAGATAGAAAAAAATTCTGCCGTGGCGTAGCTTCCTAATAGTATTATTTAGACTATACTATTATATTTTAATTTATAACATTATATCATAATTATATTACAATTATAATATTTAACTAGAAATGAAATTCGTAATTTTATTTCATGATTCAAGAACTTCATGTCCTTACAATTAAATTAACAAATCTCATGAGATTGAAAGAGACCGAAAGCATCGTTTTTGTTGATAAACGTTGCACTAAATACTAAAACCATCCAATAAGCGCATTCAAATTGTGTGGGTGGTCAGATACAAAGTAGCTCTTAAGCGCCCTCTCTGGACTGACTTTGGCGACATATTCGATTTTTCTTTTCGTTTATTTGTAAACAAAAACTTAACTTTTTTAAAATTTTAGTTTTTGATAAAATTTACATCATTTACGTAAATAGACTTTGTTTATTACATATATCGATGTATAATTATATTTACCTTTAATTTGTTGAGCTATCCATTGTAAATGTATAGGGAATTTCATTATAATGCTTAGGGGATTTTAGTTAGTTGGTTCTGCTACTGGTAGCATTAGCATGTTCTTTTTTTGTTATAAATTAATGAATTCTATTCAATATTTGTTAAACATTTGTTTGAAATGCATTGCATTGAAGTGACACATTACGAATGCATTATGCATTAAATCGTTGTGATTGTGTTCGAAATACCCGTCTTCGTTTTGTTTGTTATTGGTTAAATGTCAATAGTGTAGGAGGGTGTACGTTGCTCATTTCACAATACTAAATAGAGACGTCCAACCAAGACAAGACACTAGTTGTAAAAGTTTCCAATAAATCTATTCGTTATGTACAAGTGAGACAGTTTCTAGCCAGTTGAGCAGTAGCTCATAGTACCCGTTTGTCAAACGACTGATTTCGGAAAATATCATGTCAAAATTCCAGTTTTTTTAATTCGATCAATAGTGCATTATTATTATTGTTATACACGATAAAAGATTGTTTTGCTCAATAGCTACGTGATTCGGTGCTACAAGGTTAATAGCTTCAGGTCGGCGAGTTCGATTCTAAAAGGCTTTCTGTTGCAGAATGAATTCAAACAATTCACACAACCAACCACGTAGAAGTTCCAGCTTTCATAACAGACTCGTAAACAACCATCCCAATCATTCCCGATGGCCTAGCAGAGGCTACAACAAGGACTACAACACACGAGAATATGAAACCTTTAATAGGTCTTCTGGGTAAAACAATTTACTTATTTTTTTAAGTTTTAGTCCATTCCGTAACGTCGTTACTCATAATGGTCGTAATCCGATCGCTTGTGTTCTTATCGGTATACAAACGAGGCGTTTTTAGATCCTTTTGCGAACTTAACAATATTACCATACATTCAGTAAGGCCGGTTTCACACGGTGCTATTTCGTTTCGATACAATATACAGGGTGATTCATAAGAAGTTCAAGGAGTGATTGTTTGTTGGAAATTATGAAATCTTGAAAGGGGCGAGTTTACTGTGCGTGAAAAGATTATTTATTTCATTGTTTTCGTTAAGGGGGCGAAACCGCTACATATATAGCCGCTCTGGTCGCTAGCGAATCCACATAGTTTTGCTTATCTAAATTCACTGCAAATTTTGCGACATCTAATAAAGAATAGGTGAACCAAGATCTGACTTATTTGCCACGTGCTTTAGCCGAAAACATTAGGAAAGATCGAGAGGTGTGGAAAATTCTCAAAAACTGGTAAAGCAGTTTGCGGCTTTATTATAATCCATAGAAAATTTCCAAAGCTATCGAAAATTAGAGAAAAAAAAATACTTATATTTTGACGAAAGATTTGTTCGAATAGCCATTAATTAAGTAAAATATTAATAAAAAAAACTTCGATCGAATATTAACCACTCGCTTGCTAATTAGCGGAAAAAGATAAAAAAAAACTTTCTGTCTATTTATTGCTACATCTGTTCTCTCTCTAAATCAACCATTAGATATTTTCTAGGATAATTAATAGTGCCTGAAACTGTTTTTCCGCGTTAAATTCCCTGAGCTGCTAAGCAACGTTTCGCGCATAAATTTGCAAATTTATGTGTGAAATCTTGGTTCATCTATTCTTTAACAGATGTCGCGAAAATTGCAGTGACTTTAGATAGGCAAAACTATATAGATTTGCTAGCGACCAGAGCGGTAATGTATGTAGCGGTTTCGCCCCCTTAAAAATAAATGCAATAATAATACTAACAAACTTAATTTTACTGAACCCCTTTAGAAGGGTGTAACTCTGAAATATAACGACATTATGCGAGTATTAAGGCTGCGTTAAAATAGGGTTTAGCTGAGATCTGAGCGTTATAGTAAATAACACGAATACCAGTAAGATTTTTGTTTCGTTTTTTGAAGATTCTGATAAATTATTTTTTTTTTTATTTTTTATGATAATTTTTTTTGGTTATATAGAGCAACATTAATAAGTTATTAACATTTTAACAGTGTTTTGACTTAATTTTAGCCATATATGATCAGATGATAGAACTAAAATAAATTCTGTTAAATCTTAATAACTAATTAACGCTGTCATCTATTATATTGAATTTTGCTCTAAAAAATCGAAACAAAATCAGCTATACGAATCTTTTAAAAACAAAATGTAGATATGTATGGTATTCGTGTTATTCTCATTTTGCTCGGCTCTTTGCTAAGCGTGGCTAAGCCCATTTTTAACGCAGCCTTATTAAAGGCTTTTTATATTTTTCGACCAACAAGGAATTATTCCTTGAAGATTTTTGTAATATTTACTTATGAATCACATACTATAGCGAGCGATTAAACAGTCGCAATATTGCTGAACACCAGAAATATTTTTAATCAGTGTTTTGATATGACTCGACATAAATTGTGGCAAGTTATTCTCACAGCTGCGTCGAAAGTGACTGCTAGTATATACAGTGTGGTCATAAAGTATGGAACAAAAATCATAATTCTATTATTAAACATTATTAAGAAAAACGCTTGGACAGGTTAATTTGATGTTTGAAATACGTTCCTTTGATGTGAAAAATAAAATTATGACGTCATTAATTTTTGCGCAATCATGACATCATCCATTTTTTTAAATGGCAAGGCATTATTTTGGTTCTTGTTTATGATAGACCTTCTCATTAGTTACACGGTGATATAAATTTTTGGTATCTTACATAACACTTGATTAAATAATACATATACCTCAAAAAATGTATTTCTATGAAAACCACATAAACATAACCAAAATCCACCAGTGCGACATTGGTAGGGGACACTTTGAACCATTGCCTTAAATTTAATTTGTAAACATATTTTTTAAATCTCTATTATTTGTTTTTTCACAGAAATAAAATTTCAATTTTTTGAGGTAAAATTTTTTGGTGTTATTTGATCAAGAAATTTTTTATGTAAGATACCAAAATTTTTATACCACCCTGTAACTAATGAGAAGATCTATCTTAAAAAAAAACCAAAATAATGCCTTACCATTTAAAAAAGTTGATGATGTCATGATTGCGTAAAAACTAATAACGTTATAAAAAAAATTCACATCAAACAAAGGTATTTCCAACATCACATTAACCTGTCCAAACGTCTTTCTTAATAACGTTTAATAATAGAACTATGATTTTTATTCCATACTTTATGACCACACTGTATACTTGCAGTCCTCGTTGCAGTCACTTACTATATTGTAATTAATTATTGTCTTGTGGGCAAACTGTTTGTTATTGGTATCGCGTAGGTTTCTATTTTAATCCAAACCCTCAGAGTCATCATATTTAATCTAAACTCATCTTTGATTCAAAAACCTGGTCAGTCAATTGAAATTTCTTTCATTCACCTGGGTCCAATAATTCCCGCAATCTAAAAACATACATTGCTTTTGGGCGTTATCTTTTATACATGATAAAGTAAACTTATATGGACTAGATTTGGTACAGGGAGATACAAGTCGCTCGGTGCGACTCGTGCGCTCGGTTTTCGTTCGTATTCTATTCGACTAGAGTAGCGAAATTTGCAGTGAATTTAGATAAGCAAAACTATGTAGATTCGCTAGCGATCAGAGCGGCTATATATGTAGCGGTTTCGCCCCCTTAACATTGGTGCAATCATGTCTTGAGCCTATCTTATTGAATAAGTCACCTTCCTACAATCGGACAAAAGAGAAATATTATAAAGGGCCCCATGAATTTTTAGCTTGAGTGTTCATGAAATTTTACACATACTGTCATGCAAATTTTCCGTCAGTGTTTTCGCTTACTAACGTAATCTTGGACAGCTATGGTATTACCACTGACAGTCTGCCAATTTAATGTAGTTCTGAACGGTGTTATTTGTAATAATAAGCCACGATGTGGGTGTACCGCAGAGCCCAACATCTAATTGATACGCTATATAATATGTCAAAATCATATTCTTCCAGTGAGTGTTCGGTTGCACCAAGTTGCAGCATCGACCCTCCATACATGCATAATGGGTACCCAAAGAATCCGCAAGTCAACCAATCTTCGATGAGAAACAATCACGGCCTGCATTATAACTCGAATGAACCTTCCAGTCATCATGAGCGTAGACACAGCCACAATCCTCCAGAGCGCCGGCATGGATCTTCGAACTATCACGGGGCAAGTCACCGACACAGTAACAATAGTGGCAATACGGAGCATCGTCGCACCTCTCCGAATTTGCACTCCGTCATTTGCGATCCACCACAAAACGGTTCTGGAGGCGCTTTGATAGACTTCCCATCTCGACGACCTAATACCGCCGACATTCGTGTCAGTCCAGTGCAGTTTCAACCACATTCGCCACCGAATTACTTCCTACCAAATAGTGGTAACCCAGATGAGAGCAACATTAAGAGCGAAAGTCCGTCCCGTAAACGCAGACGTTTGTCGCGTTCCGACCATCACATTGATTTGAATGCTCAACCTCCTTCGCCGACTTCACGCCGGTCGCCTAGGCAGCATCATCTTCCTTCCACATCACATGCTAATTCTCAGCAGGTAATTTAATTATTTTTAAATAATTTCAAAAAAATGTGTGCCAATTTTGGAGATGTTATTCTAATGGATCAAATCTGTTCACAGGATCGACCAGCAATAAGAATTCCTCGATATAGAGATCGCATTGAGTTTCCGCACACATTTCTAATGCCGCCTAGTCCGCCACCAGTGGCACACGTCCATGCACATCCACATCCATCTTTAATGGTGGATCTCAACCAGGTAATATTTCCCAGGTCGTTGTGATTTATTTCACATTATTAATTCTTGACTTGATAGGTACCCGTGACTATTCCACTAGGTCACGAAGCAGTGTGGAGCTATGCAACGCCTCCAATGTCATTGTGCACAGTGCCACCGGGAGCTCCGCCACATTTGCATAGTTGCCATCTGAACATGTACGCCACTTCACCACTGCTGCCGCCGCCTCCACCGCCGGTGCCACCACAGCAATTTCCTCCCGGTATTCCGCATCAAGGTTTCGGAGCGTTTGCGGCACCAATCACGCACCATCACCATCATCACCACAATTTGCATCCTCAACACGATAATTTGGAACTGGAATTGTTGAGTGACCACCACCACCACCATCATCATCACCACGGCCATTCAGCACTGCGGACTTTATTGTCGTCGCCGTTGCAGATGCAAACTGTATTGCCTGAACCCAGGAATCGTCACCTTGAACTGTTGAATGCTGCCAGACAATACCGGAATCCCAGGTTTACGCCACCACCACGAGCACGCTGGCCGCCAAACTCGCCACTCATACCGACACAATATCCTGGATTTTTGCTTCACTTTTTGTAAGTATTACACAGTTATAAACTAGAAACAATTCAACTCTTTGACTTCTCTCACGGAGGCAGTATTGTAATAATGACAAATTTTAATTATTTCTGAACGTTACTTTCAGGGCCATGTTTTCGAATCCGCCTTTGTCGCCATTCAATCCAAATGATCATGCTACTTCCGATACGACTGAAACCGAAAATTATGAGGCATTGCTAAATTTGGCTGAACAATTGGGTGAAGCGAAACCACGTGGATTGAATAAAACTGAAATCGAATCGTTAGTGAGTTACAAGTTTAATTGTGACAAAAATCACGCTGACCAAACATCTTGTGTCGTATGTATGTGTGATTTCGAGGCCAGACAGATGATTCGAGTGCTTCCTTGTTCTCATGAATTCCATGCCAAATGCATTGACAAGTGGCTGAGAGTAAGTGCCTGATCGATTATTCTTGATTAGTTAGAAATTTGAACTTTTTAAATGGAGTATTTTCACAAAACCAAGAGTACTAAATTATTTAATTAAGAAGAAGAAGGGTTTCACGGTTATATATATTTACATGAAATCGCATCTATCGCATCTTTCTATTTTAGAAAGCTAACAAAATTTGGAACCCTTGTATATCCGATTTTTATATTAATTATTTATCAAGAGTTTTTAGCTAAACTAATCATAAAAAAAGTCTGGTTACACGATTGGTTAATACCTATTTTTCTACTTCTATTAAATAATATCTACTTTATATAAGCGTTTTCTGATATACAGTGTGGTCATAAAGTATGGAACAAAAATCATGATTCTATTATTAAACGTTATTATGAAAAAACGTTTGGACAGGTTAATGTGATGTTTGAAATACCTTTGTTTGATGTGAAATTTTTTTTATAACGTTATTAGTTTTTACGCAATCATGACGTCATCACCTTTTTTAAATGGTAAGCATTATTTTGGTTTTTGTTTACGATAGATCTTCTCATTAGTTACACGGTGATATAAAAATTTTGGTATCTTACATAAAAACATTTCTTGATCAAATAACACCAAAAACTTTTACCTCAAAAAATTGAAATTTTATTTCTGTGATAGAACGAATAATAGTGATTCAAAAAATATGTTTACAAATTAAATTTAAGGCAAAGGTTCAAAATATACCCTACCAATGTCGCACTCGTGGATTTTGGTTATGTTTATGTGGTTTTCATAGAAATAAATTTTTTTGAGGTAAATGTGTAATTTGATCAATTGTTATGTAAGATACCACAATTTTATATCACCGTGTAACTAATGAAAAGGTCTATCATAAACAAGAACCAAAATAATACCTTGCCATTTAAAAAAATTGATGAGTCATGATTGCATAAAAACTAATGACGTCATAATTTTATTTTTACATCAAACGAACGTGTTTTAATCATCAAGTTAACCTGTCCCAAGCGTTTTTCTTAATAATGTTTAATAATTAATTATAAATTATTACTTACGGGTGTTGAGTAATATTTTATTACTCAACTAGTTCCAACCAATCACAGTATTTTAGGTCATTTATCGACTAGTGTGAAGTTAGGCACACATTTTTATTACTCAACGTTTCCACCACAGAAATATGTATTATAAATTTCATTAAAAAAAATTCACCGACGACGAAATTTTCTACATTAAATACTCGGAGAAAAAGTATAGTATTCTACTCGCGTGCAATGGCTATTACTCATTTGGATTTTTATTCCACTTGCCTGCGGCTCGAGTTGCAAACTTTATCTTCATCAGTAATAGCTATTATTACACGCTCGATGAATAATATACTATTAAATTATGAAAATACTCCATTAAATAAATTTAATGTGTTTTTTTTTTATTGAAACTGTCCATTACTAAATGTTTTTGTTTGGATTTCAGTCTAACAGAACCTGTCCAATTTGCCGAGGAAATGCTTCTGAATACTTCAATAATTAAATAAAAAAAAATGAATCAGTTTTTTCAGTCCAATATCACATAAATCCATAAGATATTTATTTTAAAAATATGAAAATGTTTAAAAATATATGAAAACAAACACTGTCGGGTGCCATTAGTTGCCAGTAATAGAGATACATGTTGACTATTACATACAAAATATTTGATTTTCTCACACTTTCTATATATGTACTAGATTATAATTTCGAATAGGCGATAAATTGTAAAGGTGGCTGGGTTTATTTAAGGATGTTTCAACGCGTGTATTATGAAATTGCTATTATGTAAGTTTTGAGATAGTTCGAAGCTGGTGGTTTAGAATTAAACCTGGCTGTTCGTTGAAATTTTGGTTTCGGAAAAAACGTTTCATTTCAACGAACCCATTTTTATTAACGACTGCTTAAGTTAATCATTTAAGACTAAAAGGTAATTATTTTCTGTCTAGATATGTGTGTCAATGTTGTTAAACTGTAATTCTTCCAACTACCTCTTGTTTAAAATTTATTGCTACTTTTTTGTACTAGCAAATTTTTTAATATACATATATATATATATATATATCAGCTATAAATTGCCTTGACCTTTTGAAATTCTGCACTTTTAAGACTTAATAGAGCTTAAGTTGTTCTACAGAAAGTCCTATGACATGACTAAATGTATCAATATTAGTTTCTATATTATTGACTTTATTTGAGTTTACACTTTACTTTAAACTACTTCTAGGTTAACTGATTTTTGAACAATTTTTTTTACTTATGATTATAATTATGTATACTATTGTTTAAATTTATGCTAAGTATCTAATAATGAATGTGACATAATGGACAAGTTATTAGTTTGTAAAATATTTTTGTGTTTAATTTGGAGGTTCAGAATCTCAAATTATGGTATGTTGCTCAAAATCAACTTTCCTGTACTCGTTCGTTTATGGTTTAGCCTCATTTAGTACTATTAATAATCTTTATACTTTATATACTTTATTTTGATCTTCAAGTTGGAGTTATTATTCAAATAATATATTACAGCGATGACGATTCGGAACTAATTCGTTACCGATTTGAATTACCAATCAAATTCAATTAATACGCAACCAAAAATTCTTGGTGCGCATGCCAAATAGTTCTCAACTAGTTTCCAATCGTCATCGCGGACATAGCTAACATAATAACCGTTTGGAATAACTATTATATATTATATTATTTAAGTGTGCTATATATGTACGAATATTTTAAGATTTGTCCAGTGAGTTTCATCTAAAGTATACTCTTTAAGGAAAAAAAGACTGACTACAATTTGTAAACATGGCCTCTAGGATGCGCTGTTTGTGACATACCGGGTGCTGAAATTAATATTCCTCTCTCCTATGTAGAGAGTATAGTGAAAAATTTGACATTCCCAAATTTTTAGTTTTTTTGACATTTTGGAATGGGTAGATTACGAACATCACATTCACTAATTTCCGTCGGCCTGTTCGTTTCTTTAAATCACTAAATCTCGTAAAGTACTGAGCCGATCAAAACCAAATTAAAATCTATTTTTCTTGTCACGCAAGCACGATAAGGCCATAAATTGTATTTTTTCCTCAAAAAATTGTTAGACATATAACAAATTAGAATTTACTTTCAATTTTTTGTACGCCGTGTAGAGCATTTGGTCAATATTTACCTATTATCGGTGTTGGGTATGATACGACTAAATTTTGCTGTAATTTTATTGTGGTAGTGTAGAGTGTTTGCCACTACTATACCATAATTAGATTTCTGTGAATGTTTTGCTATAAAACGCTGTTATTTTCGATTCTTTTAAGAAATGTACCACTGCAAGAGTTATTTGTAATCAACTTTCTCACTGAATTGTAATAGAATATTTTTGAATTTTTTAAATTCATTAATTTAAAAATCAAACAAAACAAAAATTTAAAAAATTTCTATTACACTTCAATGTAAAATATTAAAATAATAATATTAAAAAAATATATCTTCAAAAACAAGGCCAATACAAAATCTGGATTTTTCAACACGTATCATAGTCTCTTAAGGGGGCGAAACTGCTACATATATAGCCGCTCTGGTCGCTAGCGAATCTACATAGTTTTGCTTATCTAAATTCACTGCAAATTTTGCCACATCTGATAAAGAATAGATGGACTAAGATCTGACTTATTTGCCACGTCCTTTAGCCGAGAACATTAGGAAAGATCGAGAGCTTTGGAAAATTCTCAAAAACTGGTAAAGTAGTTTACGGCTTTGTTATAACCCCTAGAAAATTTCCAAAGCTACTGAAAATTACAGAAAAAAAAATACTTATATTTTGACGAAATACTTGTTCGAATAGCCATTAATTAAGTAAAATATGAATAAAAAACCTCGATCAAATATTAACCACTCGCTTGCTAATTAGCGGAAAAAGATAAAAAAAACTTTCTGTCCATTTATTGCTAAATTCTAAATCTACTATTAGATATTTTCTAGGATAATTAATAGTGTCTGAAACTGTTTTTCCGCGTTAAATTCCCTGAGCTGCTAAGCAACGTTTCACGCATAAATTGCAAATTTATGCGTGAAATCTTGTTTGCCAGAGGATCAGAGCGGCTATATATGTAGTGGTTTCGCCTCCTTAATCGGGTTATTTAAAATTGTTTTAAAATTTTTATTAGATACCAAATTTGAAACAAATCTGAGCGATAAAGTTGAAAAGCTTGTAATTTTAATCTAAACTATTTTAAGCAAGGTTTAAAATTACCAGTACAACGGTCAAGTAAAAGTGACAAATGTCTTCTAATCCTACTGCAAAAAACGGACTCACCCTATATACATATATAGCACACATGAATTGCCCCGTTAATCCTGTATATTGATTATTTTCAAACATATAATTTTTATGGGAAAATGATGTAAGAAACTTACATTTTAGACTATATTATGCTAGTTCGAGTGCTTTAAATCGAAACTTTGTTTTTATTATGCAGAAACTAGTTGATTTTCTATGAAATAAGTCATCGATGATAATGATTTACTAGTTTTAATTTGTATATATCTGAAAATTATGTAACCAATTTTTAATTTTGAATTGTTTTCGATTTATTGACTTTTTTTTAAACGAGTGGTTTTAGGGCTTTCTGTTATTTGAAAATTATACACAAATGTTTGAAAATGTGTTTGTTGCATCGTTGCACAAACTGATGATGATACTTTCTATAAACCTTGCTGTTTGTTGTCGGCCTAATTTGTTTCCGTGTTTTATGGATTTATACAGGGTGAAGTTTTAATTATTTAACGTCATCAGATAAAAAAAACAATGCAATAATAATAATTATAAAAGTGCAATTAAAATTGATTTAAAAATTATTGCACTACATATGTTTGAGTTATTTCGAATTTATTTTTAGTTTGTGGCTAAATTCTCGTAATCTAGACGAATCGAAATATGGTTGTTAATATTAAAGATGCTTTAAATGTATGTCATTTTTACTAGAGTGTTTTTAGAATTATATAAGAACAAGATTAAAAAAAAATAATAAGAAAATAAACTATATCACCAGTCCTTGATGATTATAATGTATGATTATAATGTTACAGAGAATATTTTAAATGTAATAGGTGTGCCTTTATATAAACTATATTGTACAAGTTTAGTTATTGTTTGAAATAATTTGCATTTCAGAAGTTAGTGGCATTTGTTTGAAAGGTTATTACAAATCTCTGCGATAGTGCCAACTGTGTATCTCTTTCTTGTTATTGAATTTTTGATCAAAATTGAATAGTACAAATATTCTTTTTCTAACTTTTTCAAGAATTTTTAAGAAAACATGATACATATTGTTAGCGCGCGTGTTCTCGTGTGCTTTTAATATCAATAACTTGTTAGTTTTTAGACTTTTGTATGTTACCAGTTGTTTTGTATGATATTTTTGTATGCCGTGTTTGGGGGTGCAGATGTAAATTAACACATATCTCTTTTTCTCTTAATATGATACACAATAAGTGCAATAGCATTTTTTCGTAAACATAAAAAGGAAATAATAGCAATATTTACTATAATAATAGCAGTAATAAGGCATTCACATTTTTAGCAATTTTGCCTGCATAATCAAACATTTTTAGATTGTATTTTTGTGAACGTGATTATCTAAGTGATACTTTTTTGCTTTTAGTGGAATTTAATATTTATGTATAATTATACGGCTTATATAGTGCTATGATTTATTTCAATAAAGATATTTAACAAGAAAATTATTAACCGATTTAGTGGGAGAACTACGACATAATATTACAACCAGTCAGGTTAGCGTTATTTTCTCTCATCTTTTACTGCGGATAGGGTTTTATTTATGCAATGTCAAATACTATAAGTCTAATAGTGGCCCGAACTTTGCTTAAGAGGGCGAAACCACTACATATATAGCCGCTCTGGTCGCTAGCCAATCTACATAGTTTTGCTTCTCTAAATTCACTGCAAATTTTGCGACATCTGATAACGAATAGATGGACGTCAAAATATAAGTATTTTTTTCTCTAATTTTCGGTAGCTTTGAAAACCTTCTAGGAGTTATAACAAAGCCGCAAACTGCTTTACCAGTTTTTGAGAATTTTCCACACCCCTCGATCTTTCCTAATGTTTTCGGCTAAAGCACGTGGCAAATAACTCAGATCTTGGTCAATCTATTCTTTATCAGATGTCCCGAAATTTGCAATGAATTTAGATAAGCAAAACTATGTAGATTCGCCAGCGACCAGAGCGGCTATATATGTAGCGGTTTCCCCCCTTAATATTTGACAATAAATATACAAATTAAAATACAAATTAAAAACAACACGTAAAAATACAAATAAAAAAGTAAAAATACAAATTTCACTTTCTTGAGAACATTCATATTTGCAAATTCATTTTCATACCAATCAAAATGCAGCATTTTGTGCTGTTGCGTAGCAACGTGGCTATTCAATTTTTTGAGCAATTTTTTTTTAACCGTTGTCGGTTCTATTTCGGTATAATTTCTTTTTAAGGGTGCCGTGGATTTTTTTGAACCAACAGATGTCTCACGAGTCAGATTGTAGGGTTAATTTTGTGAACATAAGACAGCGGTTTTACGTAAAATTTTGCCCAAAACTTAATACAATTTTAAAGATAAATATTCAACTTAGGTATTACAACAATTTTGGTATAAATTAACTAAAGGATGTTGAAAATATAAGCTATAATGAAATAACCATTTCTTCAAAAATAAATTTAACAAAATGCTCCGAAACATTTACCTGACCTATATTCGATAAATTTAAACAATTCTGAATAATTAAAATAATTGGTATTTGTTCATTACGCTTTGCTTATGGCTTTTTGTTTTTAATTATTAAACAACCAAAACAGCTGATCCACCAAAATATTAAGTTTAGTTTGCCTACTAAGCTATAGATGTCACTGCTACACGACACTTCTAGAGTCACTATATTATAAGGAAATTCGAGAATGGTCTGCACAAATTTAAAAAAATTTGCCTGCCACGCAATTTTAGGACAGTTTTTGACTACTAGAAGCGGCAAATTAGTCTATGGGGGGGCCAAACTATAAATCTGCCTTTGTCGGTGGATCGATTCTCTTATCCAAAAGATTGACTCTATCAATTGAATCTATCAATATCAATATTGAAAACTTAAATAAAAATATTGTACCTGGTGCCATCTTTTGACAAGTCATGAAATGTATTTAATAGTAATGTAAAATATGATTAGACCAGAATCCTCCACTACATCCACTGCGCTCTTAACCGCGTTCAAAAAATCAAAACAACGGCTCTGCTCAGTCTCAGACCTAGTGTTATGTAAAACGATTGCTTCATAAATATAGCAATACGTTTGACACGATCATGCAAGATGGCGCTGTCGTGCTGAGCTCGATAATAATGAACCCTGCGCGCGCCCCCACCTATTAATATCGTAATAAAACGTACCTATCGACAAAACGGCGCCATATTGTAAGAGGTAAAGTAGCGAGCGTGAAGCGTTACTTTCAATATTAAAATAGAGAACTAATTTATCAAAACAGAATTTTGTTTATCGTTTACTAACATCATGAAGACCTACAGTCGAAAAAAATCGGGAGAAAATCATGAAGTTATAATTGATTTAAATGAATTGTGTCGATTGTGCATGTCCAAGGAACAAGAATTAATTTCCATATACACCAATGAAGAAGTTGTGCCGCTTACATTGCGTATTATGGCGTGTGTCCAATTGGAAGTAAGTTCATTTTTTTAAACAAACTCATTGGCTAAATGCACCATACTATTTACGTTTTTGATTTAAATTTAAATGTATACAAATATTAGACAAAATGCCCAACTTGACAAAATTACTATTCTTAGAGGTTAAGTAACTCGGACTAACCGTCGTTGCTTCGATGTTGTGTTCGGTGAGTCCTTTACGACCGGCGTTTTAGTGCACAATTTGAATTGTTTCACTGTGAATGCCGAATGGTAAAACCGTAATAAACTCTATATTAAAGGACATGGTCACGTAATTAAAGAGTAGATTAGTGGAACACTATAGGTAGATGAGTCTGTGTGGTGTTAAGGCATTTTGGAAAATCCAAGAAACCAGTAAACACACCTGAACAGAACATTAGACTAGGGATAATGCTTCAATTTGAGAAATGCTATTTGATCAACAAACAAAGTTTTAATCAGAGCCATTATAAACTACATATAGGCTTTATAGATTTGCCAAGCTAAATAAAAGTTGTGGGTTTAGAATAGAATCAAATTAAACGGTTGTTAATTTGATAAGGCTAACAACGTTTATTCTGTTCTAGACCCCCAATTTTAATCAAATATTGACACAATGACCACCCCATTGGTCATTATGTTCCCCGTAAACCAATTTAAAATAATTATTTTTCTATTTCTTCTATTTTTGGTCATATTTGAAACAGAGAAGAATGTATGTAGATTGCAAATATTTAAAAAATATATGAAATATAATTGTCGTATGCTTTAAAATGTTCACAAATAAACCCGAAAAATGTGCTGAGACCGTCAAGTACCTATCGCATTGCGTTCTCTGTCCTACATTATATGATTAAGAGCAAGATAGACTGAGACAACCAGCCCAAAGTTATTGACGAAATAATTTCATTATTTATTTGCATTTATATTGAAAATATATACTCTATTTTATTATTATGTAAAAGTTTATTTGAAAAAAATGCAGTGGCTTTTGTAATAAGCATTTTAGAAATTGCTATTTTTTAAATTTCAGAGAACGATTTTTAGTTACCGTACATGCATGTGACGTAACATATAGCCTGCACACAAGGCTATGTATGTATGAAGGCTACGTATGTAGTGTGTTTTTTTTTTAACTTCTCTTTTTAACTATAGAGATAAAAAGAGAGAACGTCTTTTTTAACTACAGAGCTAAAAAGAGGGGTTAGATAAAACCGCACCATTGTTTGCATATGTAACGTCACGATGCATGTTGTTCTAAAAATCCGAAATTTGAAAAATACAGAATTACTACTTTTTAAAAAAAAAAAAACTTTTAGGTATCACAAAATTAGACCGTATATTTTTGGACATTGATAAATACAAACTAATTTAACACAGTTTCCGAAAGCACGTTGCTGTAAACCCCTAAACTTGGATTTTCAAGATTTTTATAAAAGTAAGTAATAAAAAAAAATCCGGATACGCGATGAGTCTAAAATTTTGTTGACTTGCTAAAAATATTATATTGCTTGTATAGTGCTTACTAGTAAAGATTTGTTCAAAATTAGCATAAGCGCCCTGAGCATTTTAGCTATGTTGACGCGAATCCATGCCGTTTTACGACTATATATAAAACAGTAAAAGTTCCCCCGTAATTTGTCTATATATATATAATTGTTAATTAATTTTCTTAATGTTCAGGTATTCGAAGGAGATGGATTACCCGATAAGATTTGCCATCCTTGCAAATACCAGCTTGAAAAATCCTACCTATTTCGGAAAAAATGCGAAAGTTCTGACATGAAACTACGTCAGCATCTACGCGAAATAAATGACAAAATGGGAGAAGATTGTCAATCAGAGGAAGAGCAAACGAAAGATGACTTTGTACTGGAAAGCCAAGAGGAACATATTGAAGCTGGTCCAAGTACAGAAGAGGATTTAGTTGGTGTTACTAAAGTTACTTATATACAACCAGATCCAGAACCAAATGATGATCCGGAAAATATAACCTTACCATCGGAAACAGAATCAACCAACAAAGCTGCTTGTACCTTGAAAACGACCCAATTAAAAGACGAATTAGAAGAGGCGGATAATGATGAAGAAAATAATGTATTTATAATTGAAGAGGAGCAAACTATGGACGACAACAACATGGAAGTCATTGCTGACGCTGTGAAAGCAACACTTGCATCTCAACCAGGTTTAAATTACTCCGGACAACTGCAATTAAAGGTCAATCAAACTGAAGGTAAAAGTACACAAGTTGAAGTAACCACTGAAGATGGCAACGTTATTTTAATGGAATTACTAACTGAGGAGGAGGAAGCCATAACTTCAAATGCTACCGAACGGGATGTGAATGAAGATGGAGAATTGAAGATTTTTCAATGTCCGGATTGTCCAAAATCATTTGCTCGTCGTATTCAACTTAGACGCCATGCTTCTGTTCATATGCAACAACGTGGCTTCAGTTGCGGTATTTGCGAGAAATGGTTCCCAACTCGGTCAGCTCTAGTTAGACATGAACGTATTCATACCGGCGAACGACCATTCCAGTGCGAAGTATGCCAGAAAAGTTTCGCTCAGAAAGAGATTTTATTCCGTCATTTAATGACACATACTGGACAGAAACCTTACAATTGTCCACATTGTCCAAAAGGATTTACACAAAAAGAACCACTCAGGCAGCATTTACGAACCCATGCTGCTAATAACAGCGCAGATATACAGTTGCATTACTGCACATTGTGCCCAAAAGTGTTCTGCCATGCTTCGGGATTGAGTCGACATCTAGTTACACATACTGGGAAAACATTTAAATGCAGAGATTGCGAAAAATCATTTACCGATAAGTCTTCACTGAGGCGACATGTTTTGCAAACTATGCACCAAGCATAAATTTTTATTATGACTATGATTATGATTATGAGTATGATTATGACTATGATTATAACTATTATTATGAGAATGATTATGATTATGACTATTATTATGCCTATGATTATGAGTATGAATATGATTATGAGTATGATTATGACTATTATTATGAGAATGATTATGATTATGACTATGATTATGACTATGATTATGCCTATGATTATGACTATGATTATGAGAATGATTTTGATTTTGATACTTTACTCTTTACAGAAAATATTTTTAGTTTACAAATTATTTAGTTTAGTTTTTGCCACGAAAATAAATGTTTGATTATGAATCGTATTTTTTTTTATTCAATTGATTTTTTATTTAACCTCTATATTAACAATATAAATACATGCCTTTAAAAACATCAATTAAATATTTAACAATTAACAATCAAATTCACAATAAAACAATACTGTAAATATTACAATTCTCTCGTTATTATCTTAAAAATTCGGAATAAAATGTTACGGAATAAAGATTTTTTTTATTAAGGTTTGAAGAATCAAAAAGTTGATTAATTGTCAAAAAATTGACTAATCGTTGAATTTTTACTTAATTCTAATTGTTACTACTAAAGAGGATAAATTAGATATTCCAGATGATTCTCTTTCAATATAACCACTTTGA
Source organism: Cryptophagus acutangulus (assembly GCA_963556235.1). Lineage (NCBI taxonomy): Eukaryota > Metazoa > Arthropoda > Insecta > Coleoptera > Cryptophagidae > Cryptophagus > Cryptophagus acutangulus. The sequence continues at coordinate 5,980,114 of OY744557.1, forward strand.
TCATATCACAAGCAATTTACTATAAAAAAAAACTGGTGTCGTGTAGACATTGTTTTTTTAGATTTTTTTTCTTATAGTTATTTGTTTGTAATGGAAATATGGATATAAACAGAATTGTCCTTATCGTCTGGTTTCGCCGAGGGTTTCGCACAACATTTGACGCGTCAGTGCATAAGGTACACGATTCTTACGCTCGCACACATACCGCACGATGTCTAAACTCCGCTTATGCGCATCGTTTTCGCCCCGCGAGCGCGTTCTATCCGACTTTTAAGGTCTGATCAAACTTTTAAGGTCGATTTTAAGCCAACAACCAACATGTAAATGCACATGAGAACTATGCGAATTGCGGAAAATCATGTGCTTGTTGAGGGATATACTATTAACCTACTAGTGAGTTATAGGCCATTTCATACGTCTGAAATTGAATGAACAATAACTAGATTATATGAAAGTGTTGGATAAAAGATAGACCCACAGAAATTAGTGAATATGATTTTCGTGATTGTAAAATGTCAAAAAAATAAAAATAAAATTTGGCTACGTTCTCTACATAAAACGCTTCCTCTTCGTGTTTCGCCCAGTTGCAAGCGTCAGCCGCATTTCTGGATACTATTTTTAAATATTTATAATCTACAATGTTCGCTTTTTCAAATATGACTACAAAGATTTTTTTTTTATTTTATTACTTCATTTACAATGGTTCTCATAACGTACAGATATCTACTCTGATCTCCGAGCGTTCGCGTGACGGTTACAGGTACCTTCTATTTGCGTTGTATAAAATAGAGTCGACGAGATGCCACTGAAAGCAATCATCCTTTCGATATCCACCTGGTGGCGGCAATAGAAAATGAAGGAAAATATTTGTGCTGACAAAATTGTCACGTTGAAGTCGTAGTCCCGTGCGTGGTAGGGTGTATCCCGTAAAAATCGCGTGTGCTACTTAATGCGTTGGCTTACTTAATATTCTCCTTAATTTATTTAGTTTTTCCAAGTAAGTGTGGTATTTTGCTTAAACATTCTAGCGATCATTGTTAGTAAGTTGGACGCTTTTAGCGCCATACCATAGCGAGAAAAAAAAATGTACCGGCAGACACTGGATTCATAAAACACTGTACGAAACCGAACTTGCAAATATTGTAACCATTTGAATATTTCATTTAAATATTGTTCTGTTTAAAATATCTCTCTATCATAATCTGACACAAAATTTGTTGTAAGTACAGTAATTTAATTAGGCCATAGAACAGGTTAAGAGAGAACAGTTTTAAGTTGTTTTTTATAAAAAAAATTAAAATAAAATAAAAATTGATGACTCGCAAGATAATTAATATTTTTAGAATATTTGTAGATATATTTGTTTTACTTAATAATGTTCTGTTGTAATTTTTACGATCTTAGAACAAACGTTATCACTTGGAAATAAGTTACACAAATATTGTATTTATAATAAAGTTTGTTAACAATGTGATATTATCTGTATTAGTAATATTTTAATTGTTTCAGAAAATTTAGAATACACATAAATCATCCAAAATGCCAAAATCGGTGAGTAATGCAGCTTTTTTTAGAATTTCATTGTTGCAAATGCAATATAAGAAGTGCAATAAAGATGTAGAAAGTGAAAAATTGTGGGAAGAATTTGAGCCGCTTTAAGCCTTATCTCCGTGCACTTTTCGTATACATTCAAATATCAATAGTAGTGTCTAGTTTTACTTGAAAATAAAATGATAGCCACCTGTTGATTTGAATGGTGAAAGTTCACTCACTACTTCAAGTCTGTCTCTAGCTCTACTCGTACTCGTGGTAGTCGGCCGTCGTAATAAACTGGTGGAAGTCGAATTCAATGGAATTTGTCGTTCTTTCATTTTTCTTTTACTCTTTTACTACTCGTATTTGAATTATTTACATCCTATTTGTTATATTTTATTTTGAATGCCCGTTGCTTTATTTATTTACATATTATTTGTTATTGTTTACTATTACTACCAAGTACCAATACTTGTACCTAATATTTAATCTATTAATATTTAATCTATAAACCAGGCTTACGATTTGTGTAATTTCACTATTTACTATCTCTCACTATCCTGATTTATAAAAATTGATAATTTCAATTTGCTTACTTTATCGCTGCTTAAATGGCTGCGGCTTATTTTGCGAATGTACTGCACGTGTGTCGAGGAAGTTATAGAAACGTCTAGAAATCTGCAAAGCATAGAACTCGACAGAGGAAAGAATTTCTGTTGAAATTTTTTTTTTTATAGAAATTTAGTCAAATATCTTAAGGGGGCGAAACCGCTACATATATAGCCGCTCTGGTCGCTAGCGAATCTACATAGTTTTGCTTATCTAAATTCACTGCAAATTTTGCGACCTGATAAAGAGTAGATGAAACAAGATTTCACACATAAATTTGCAAATTTTTGCGTGAAACGTTGCTTAGCAGCTCAGGGAATTTAACGCGGAAAAACAGTTTCAGACACTATTAATTATCCTAGAAAATATCTAATGGTAGATTTAGAGAGAGAACAGATGTAGCAATAAATGGACAGAAAGTTTTTTTTTTGTTATTTTTTTCCGCTAATTAGCAAGCGAGTGGTTAATATTTGATCGAGGTTTTTTATTCATATATGACTTAATTAATGGCTATTCGAATACATTTTTCGACAAAATATAAGTATTTTTTTCTCCAATTTTTGGTAGCTTTGGAAATTTTCTAGGGGTTATAACAAAGCCGCAAAGTGCTTTACCAGTTTTTGAGAATTTTCCACACCTCTCGATCTTTCCTAATGTTTTCGGCTAAAGCACCTGGCAAATCAGTCAGATCAGATGTCGCGAAATTTGCAGTGAACTTAGATAAGCAAAACTATGTAGATTCGCTAGCGACCAAAGCGGCCCTATATGTAGCGGTTTCGCCCCCTTAACGCCTTTCGACAACTTATACTGTGTAAAAGCCCTCCGCCTTCGGTGTCGGGCTTTTATTCTTATACAATTGCGTTACATTATTTCGTAATTATCAATGTCCTTATTGTCCTTGGGATATTACTACTGATAACTGAATGCCTGAATGGAAACTAACTGAGGAACTAACCTTGAAAAGTCTAATTTCCCATGTTCTTTTAAAATGCACTAACATAATAGAAACTTTATTAAAGCAATAAACATTTTTGAAAAAATATAAATAACTTTAATATCTCCCTTTTCTTTTAGCGTTTAGTTTTAATTTTAATATTTAGAACTTACACTAACATCGTAAATCTGGTGTTATTTTAAGTTATAGTCTTGTATAACATTTACATTTATTGTATGTCTACCAATTAATATTTATTAATAAAATACGTTGCATGTGGAATGTATGGTATTTTGCTTATATTATAAAGTCATTCTGTAAAAATGATTATGATAATTGTTTAATAATTGCACAGAATTGTCGTAACTTCAAATTTTTACTCTCTATTTCTCATTTATTTATTCTCGCATTATTTTGCCAAAAATCTGCAAATTTCGTTTTGCAATTTTTCCTCGTGATAGCCGTTTAGCGAGCCGTTTAGTTATTGACACGTGTTAAAAAGTTGATAAAAGGCACCTAAAAAAAATGTAGTCAAACTCAATTGAGGTTTAATTCTCGGTTTAATTACCATATTTTCCAATTAGATGTTATCCAGTTATTCTTTTATTTATTTCATAAAAGCAAAAATCTCAAAAAAATGTCTCAAACGCCCAAAAATCTTTTGTGTGCTCTTGGTAATTTTGGCGGGCTAAAATATGTTGCCAAATGCTGGTAATTCAACTCCAAATATTAACGCCACAAATTAGATTTGCTGATTGAAGGGCGAAAGAACTAAATGTCGTACAAAATTTTACGGAGCATAAATTACATATATGTAATTATTTCTTTAAGATAAGCTTTACAATCGTGCAAAATTGTCTCAAGATCGCTTTGTAAGTTTCTAAACGAAAGCAAATTCCTCGGCAAATTCATTAAATTGTCAAATGTGGTCTTTCGAGATACTTTGCCAGATTTGCACCAAATTCCGTTTTGATTGGTTCAGTAGTTTCTGAGATTAACTATTATTCAATAAACCAACAAATTCAGTGACGAACTGAAGAAACTGAATAATGAAAATCACTTTCGTAATCCGCATATTTTAAAATGTTTATCACCAAGTACTCTTCAAGCCTTGTGGCGCCAATTCTTGTATAAAGATTAAATTTCAATTGAAGTCATTACAATCGGCGCCTTAACGTTCACTATAACTATATCCAAAGAACATAAGCTGTTTACCGAGCTGTTTAACCTATAAAGTATTGCTCGTTATACTGTTTGTTTTCGAAGTAAATTATTGCACCATTAGAACTGAGAATTCGTAACGAAAACTTGAAAGATATGGCTCTCCTTGTGGTCCTCCTCGTGGTCCTTTGTTCATCTGTTTGTGATTGTCACACTTTCTTGTAAACACGTTACCAGAGACGTTATCTTGAGAAGGAAATGTCTTTTTAGATATTAGGTTGATATTTGTTGAACATTTAGGATCCATAAGTACAGAAATCTTGGACTCTATTGATATTGAAGAAATTTGTTTGATTTTGCCACTTTGGTAGTTATTTCCGAAACGAAAAGTCTCATAGGGTTGATTGAAAGTTAATGTCCGAATCTATGAAGGAACAAAGCTTATTGAATTTTAGTTTGACCAAATGGTTACGTCATCAAAAAAGCTATTAGCCATAATCGACCAAAAAGCATAAATTGAAATGTAATAGGGCAATTTAACACTACATTTGAAATAAATGGACCAGAATTATGTGGCAGCAACGTGCCTCAAAGTGTAGTAGTGTAATCAATCTAAAATTTCAGCTTTATGGCATTTTTATATCCGCAATAAACAACTAGTATGTTAAAACTTTAAAAATGTTGTTAAGCAATGGAATTGTTTGAAGAAAAAATGATGACCCAAGTTGACACATAATCAATTCTTATTTTTGTGAAAATTCTAACTCTCCTTTTCTTGTTGGAGAAAATGCAGCTTAGCTACGTTTCATATTTGCAATGCTCATTTTGGCACGACACATTTTAATGGATTTGCAGTTAAATTTAGTTTATGATTTCAGCTTCTTGATTGGAACATAAATCTTGATTGGAGTATTAAATTGGGTTTTAAATAATAATTTTTTCGAATGCAAGCTATTGTGTTAGCACTGTGTGGAATTTTTATGGCAACCACTATGCTTTCAATATCAAGTTACTGTACTGTCTAGAAATTGACTGTAGCCTCAACAAACACCCGTATAATATAATACTCGATCGTTTAACAATGAACTTAAACGATCCAGAAATAGTAGCAACTAGCAGTAAAATGGCAATGAAAATTGGCAATGAAAATGAGGTTTTTTAAAAATTTATTGAAACAATACTGTCCCACACAGTTGTTTGGTTGCCAATTTAGCGAGCAATTTAGTAAAGCTGCGTTGGAAAAATTTGGCCCATCTTGACCTGCTTGTATTGTTTTATGTTTTCTATGTTGCATTCTACCTTTCGCATTATTTGTAAGTAGATTTCTCGGTGAATTCAAATCGTCCAATTTGAACTTTAGACATATTTCTGACTTGCAATGATCTTATTTTTTGAGCTTGTGATTCATTGGATCGACCCGTTCTCCTAAGTAGTAAGAGAAAGGGTTGATTTTGTGCTAACGAGTTGATTGCTTCCAAAAATAGAGCCCTCGGGTCCTATTTTTACGAGATTCATGTGATCACTCCCTTCATGGTCGTTCGTTCAAAATTGCGTGAGCTCGTATTTTTGGGACACTAATCAACCCGTTCTCCTACTATTTAGTACTTAGTAGGTAAATGCCTAAACGGTTAGTTTCCCAGGTTTAGGTAATCTATCACAAGTCCCAAAAATATCTCCAGGCCGCTTGCAAGTGTTTTCCACAATTTTTTTCCATGTTGACCTACTTGTGTTGTTCTATGTTATATTTTTCTTATTCTACCTTTTGCGTTGTTTGAACTATTTGTCACTTCTTTATCACTATGACTTGCTTTGCTTCTGACATAATAATTCTAAAAATATACTATTTGATTTTACTCAAATTAATCTAACTTTTATGGTTTTATATTATGTAGCATTGTAGCATAAAACGTTATTGTTGATTGCGATATTTAGAAGCCAAGCGAAATTAATATCCAAGTGCACTCGGTGCATTTTACATTCAGTCAGTTCAGTTGACTGGTATAAGGCCTTGTCCATAACCAGGCGACAAGCATAGCGCATAACAACCCATTTATTATGAGAGATGAGTCATAGCGATACGCAATCCAATGCCTTGGGATGATGATGAATAAGACTTAAGACTGGGTTTTTAATTTGCAGATGTCTGGTTTTGCTTTACTTAACAATTATATTTGGTTCGTTTTGTTTCTGTGCAAGAGTAGGGCATATTATTTTCCTCTTCAAATAGCGGCAAAATAAATTGCAAATATAAATGTACTTTATTATTTTTTTTTTTTTTAAATCACAAGCACTCTTATTTCCAAATTTAAAAAACCCAGTTTAGAAAATGAAATTTAATCAAAAAGCGTGCGGGAAATTTCCATCGAACACAAGAACACGATAAAGGTGAAACACCGAGTAGCTAACTTGGGTTATCAAATTCAAAGAAATGTTCATGATTCAATAAACATAAGGTTGGCTCGATCGAGGGCCCAAATTCGTCATTTATGCGCAATGCTCCCAGATAACGAACATGCACGATCTTTCCCGATTTGCGTTTCAAATTTAACATTTACAGCTTAGGCGGTATTTACATTTAGCGATTTACTTGAAGCAAAATAATTAAACTTAATCACATTAATGATGTTGATAAATGTAAATAATCTTTAAATTGTTTCATTAGTCAGTTAAAACAACTTTAGAGCGAGTTTTTTTATTTACATTGGGTTTTAAATAAACTTGCTTTAAATAAAGTTATGAATGCAGACGCTGCTTAAGATTTTACATGACAATTAAAATAAATTTGAGGTTATACTTGTATTTACATTGTTATATTCACGGTGAAAATAAGTGATAATGCCTAGTTGTGCAGTGAGAGTTTGTAAAAACAACAATAAGAAAACCAAGGGCCGTAATATTCGTTATCATCGATTTTCCAAGAAGAAGCAGCTAATTGAAAAATGGCTTGAGGCTTGCAAACTATTAAACAAATAAAAGAATAAAACATTCACTTACTATTTGAAATTCGACTGGTAGATTCCACACTCGAAATTAAACAACCCGACACAGCGACACGTGTTTACATTCAAACATCTTAGAATTCGCGGGTAAATGTTCGGTAGGTGCTCGGTTAAGTTCGTAATGTGTGAGACAAATTTCAAATGGCATTAAATTCCCGCGTGCGTAGACTCGGGCTTCGAGCCAACCTATCTATATTGAATCATGGAAATGTTGATATTTTGACCAATTTAAAAATCGGCTCTAAAATAATATTTTATGTTCATGAAATCATTATTCTGGTTATAGCAAAATATTATGTAATACATGTGGAATGTCATTGTAATATCGATGTATTTGCAATAATTCATTTTCCACATTCCACACTTGTATCTTGTATTTTAGTAGTTTACTATACGACCCCTAGAGGAGTCCCAAAACTTAGGGGATGGTAACTGGCAGTAGCTAGTATTGAAGTTAGAAGTGTCAAATTATCATATCGGCAAAATGCTTAGAGTTATGTCCAAATATTCAGTATTACCAATTTTTAAGTAATTTTTCGAGCAATTTTGGTTCAATTTTTGCATATTTTTTTGCTCATCATGTTAACTAATTGTTTTTTAAAATAATTTGGTAAATTTATATTTATAAATATTTAAAAATTAACCAAAATTTGCCATCACTTGATTTAGGTCCCCTAATTTTTGGGAATCCTGTATATTTAAAAATTTAGGTTTTATAGTTTTATGTTCATAAACATTTTATTGCAATAGAACAAACGTGGAATGTGTCATTTGCAATGCATGATTCATTTTGCAAACCTTAGTTCACTTGCCTAAAATCAAGATATGAAAATAAAGATATGATTTTTAGATGAAAAGCCAGAGCGTTTTAGAGCGCTGTTATTCTTATATCACCAATCACCGAAATTCTATTGTGCGAAATAAACAATAGATTTTTCTCTAATGGTGGATATACTATATTTATAAAGTTGGCTGTTGGCTCCTGTACAATGCAAGAACAGGTGTATGGAGTGGAGAGTTTGCTGAGCCCTGAGTTTGTTCGTGGACGTGGTACTTTGGTAGACTGGTGTCGGGTGGGGGCCACTTGTTGCGCGATTCAATCTGCTGTTGTGCTTCTATTTGAAATACCGAGTTTCTATTGGCTGGTTCATTTTCAATGCCGGTTTCGGATTCTTTGCATAATATACGTTTTTAACGGTCTTGTAAACACATCCTTAGGTTCACTGTAGTTTTGCCATAGGTTTCGCATTATACTTTTGTTCCGAGCGAAGACCACACTTAGAAAAGCTTGTGATTATTGTTTTACCTTATTTAATCATTGCTCTATTGTTTTGTGTTTATTTATGGAAGTGAGTTTGTGCTAAACGGAATTTTTAGACCTGTTTGTCATTCGATTCGTGATAAGGCTGGGAATTCGGTGTGCGACTCCTCAGTGAATATAAAACGAAATTCTGATTTATCTTCAACAATGGTTTCTAGCAAATTGGTAATTTTCTTTTGATAGTTTAAATGTGATTCAAAAACTTTATATTGTTAGTTAAGAAGGTTGAAAAGTCGGTTTTAAAACCGTTGGCAGATGCATAGCAAACAATGTCCGGAAACATCTTTGTATCACTATCATCTGCTATACAGAACTCTACACTTACCCCAAACCTGTCGTTATGACCATTTTATTGAAAACTTTAGAAAGCTGGAAGAACTATGAAAATGTACCTATATGCCTGACTATATTTCATTCCGTTAGGATACTTAATAAATAAATGGCCTTGACGGAAATAATGCATAATATAATTATAAATGCATTAGGTATATTAAGTCAATTAAAAATACCTGTAATATTTTGTAGAATTGAACCTGTGCAGCTTATTTAAACACTTTTTTGCGGTTTTTTTTTTCTATAGTTGCGAGCGAAAAAATTGTATTAGCATATGATGTCAAATCAAATTAGGTATAGGTTATTTTGAATATTTGGCATATTGGACTTTTGAAATGTTTATTTCCAGCAAGTGTGTAACACTCGGTATAACATAAAACATTTTTAATTAAAAAAAAAAAAAAATATTTTCAATTTTTATTCGTAATTGTATATTTTTTTTCAAAAGTGATGTCGAAATTTTTGCGAGCACAAGAATGGAAATTGCGCATTCGTTTTGCAAATTCGATAAGTTATACCAAAAATGCCTCGAAAAATGCCATGACGACTTTTTTGGAAAAAATATACCGTGTTATATGCTCGGTTATGTTTGCTGGAAATATATTATTGAAAAACTCAAAACTTCAAAATAACCTCGAAAATAACCGATCACTTTACTCGATATTTCCATTTTTGTTAAGATCTTTAGAGACCAATTTTTAAACAATATTTATTTAAAAACCACATTTGTCGATAGAACATAAAACTCTCCCTTTCGTTTTTATTTTTACATTGAGAGACATGACATGAGAGAGTTGATAGTAAATTAATGGACTGAGTTGTGGTCTTGTGGTAGGGATTAAAAATATGTATAGTGTGAGCGACAAAAATGATATGTACTTGGATAATCGTACCGAGACTTTAATGTTTTCCAATAGCTATTAAAAAAAATCGGTTTTATGTTATCTTCGACTACTATGGGTTTTACCTCGGTTTTTACCTTGTAACGTATACTTAAATGCAGGTTTTTGTTGCTTCATACGGTATAAAATTGTCAGTATAAAAGATTTTATATGCCACGAATTATAGCGGAATTAAATTTGATTTCTATACGAATAATATAATTTAAGCTTCACTTCAGTAGAACTAATTTGATTTTTAAGTAAATAAAATAAATCAATACTGCGTAGAATAAGAAATTATCAAGCAAGATTCAGTATCCTATCCGACGAGTATAGAAGCCATATGAAATGAAGCTACGAAAACATGAATGCATTGCAATTTGTATGGTTTATTTTTGAATAATTTTGAATCTAAAATAGATTTTTTGTTTAGATGAATGTCAGGGTGACGACCATGGACGCGGAACTTGAGTTCGCGATCCAACAAACTACGTCAGGAAAACAACTGTTTGATCAAGTGGTGAAAACCATTGGTCTTCGAGAAGTTTGGTTCTTCGGCTTGCAATACACCGACTCAAAGGGGGACCTAACATGGGTCAAGCTCTACAGAAAGGTAAATACACAAACTTACTTTATAAAAGTATGTAGGCCGATGCAAGGCTTCCAAATAATATCGTAATTGCACATTAAAATTTAAGCTCGAAGTTTTGTAGTTTGCTTGTCGGTATTAATTATTAAAAAAAAATATTTTTTGAGAATCTTGAGAATCTTCAATGAATTTACTGTAAAAATAGATATTTACAAAATGTTGTCTTCAACTTTTTCCAAAATGCCGTCAAATAAGATTATTCTAATTATTTCGGTAATTTCTGTGATTAAGTGGCTAACAGGTCGGCAGACGGGCGGAAATAGGCAATTATCAATTTCGTAATGTATATGTTCTAAAAAATATAAGATAAAACGAGATAAAATTAATAATCGGGATAGGTCACATTTGTAATGATTCATTCTGGCTGTTTTGAAGCGAAGCGTTATTTGTAGTTGTGGTCAGCTCAATTGTGATTGTCAACACATTGGCTCCGTTTCTCTTACTTTTACTCGTTACTGAAGGGCCATCCATCATTCGTTCTGTAAAAGCCATAATATATTATTTGTTTTTAAAGATATTGAGCTATATTTTTGAGTTACAAAAATTTTCCAATTTTTGAATTGTTTTTTTAATCATAATATTCAAAAATTGAAAAATGCGCTCTTGTACCTCAGTGAAAAATTTGATTACAAATAATTTTTGGAGTAGTACTTTTTTGAAAAAAATCAAAAATAGCTACAATACAAAATGATCAAAATTCTCCAGTCCACAATAAAATTATAGTGAAATTTAGATGGAATAAATTTAAAAAAATAAAATAATTATTTTATGTGTCAATATTTAAAATTTGGTAATATTATGCCAAAAAATGAGAAATCATTTCGAGTTGCTTTAAAATTTCCTATTGGCAAAATGTCTTTTAAGGGCTTAAGGATCGAGATAACGCCTCCGTTGGTATTTGAATTAAACGTGAACATTCATGTATATTCTTGATTTGCGAATTTGCGAATAAAAAATTCGAATACAATACAATAGAATTTTATTGTAGCTTGTTATCTTTCAAATATTAGTAATATAGAGATAAGCTTGTGAGTCACAGATCGCATAACTTGGTGCTGGAAATTACGTAATCAAGCCACATGCCCTGATCAATGCAGTCTGTCGCAATTCGCAACGGTTTTATGAAGACATACATTTATGCAAATTCAAAATTTCAAGATACCTTTAATAAATTAAATACACAATAAACTAAATATAAAGATAACGTGCCATTTTTCTGGCGAAATATGACTAAACTTAAACAAATGACATCATTTTTAGGCTGGTTTACAGATGTGGAATTGTTTTGATCCAGACACATGTAAACGGAGTTTGTTGTACTTACTTATTCGCAACTTAGTTAAAAATTAATGTGTCTAATTGAAATGTTATTGAGCGACTTTTTTTTAAGTACGATTTAAATCCAATATCCATAAAAAATAAATTATCGTTTCGTTAATTTTGTTTTATTCAATTAATGTTAAGAGGGAAGTTTATTGTTTATCAAACCATTGTTACTTAATTATTGGAATTTTTCAATTAATTTTATCTCCTTTATCGAAATTGAATTATTATTCCAATCCACATTTGGTAGTTGAAGGCTAATTAAGTTACTTAACACCGATAACAGAAATACAATTGCTTTTCAGTTTAATCGGTTTGTTCTGCTAAATAATCGATCAATTGTGAATTCAATTATTTTTAGGAGCAAATCCCACCATCTAGTAAAGGTTTTTCTAAGAAAATGTTGAGGAATTGGTTTTGTTTGTTTACTGTTTATATTTAATCTGTTAATAATCGTGATTAGATAATGAGGCGGTCTACTAGGTCGGAAATTTGATAAGAGATTTAATAGTGGCAGATAAGGCAATAAAAATGATTACGAAAATATGTAAAAATGTTTAGCAACCTTCACTAGAATTCAAATTTTAACCAATTTAGTGAGAAAACTACGTCATAATTAGTACCGGTCAGGTAGACCCATTTTCCTCTTCTTTTACCGGCACAGTGGTCTAAGGCGTTTTCAAATTGTTACGTCATGTCACTTTAAACTTGAATTTTCAACTCTCTGAGTCCCCAAAAACCACAAAAAAATTATATTCGTATGTGATTTTTTATACTTATAAAAATAAAATGATTAGACAACCTAATAGTGTTAAAATATTTGAACTGACTTCAAAGTTTTATTTTATTGATTGAGCAGCCAATTGTAAACATCAGTTGATTTTTTTAAATTTTCGAATTGCTATGTTTCGATTTTTATAACTAAATCTGAAAATTTATTTAGCATAGAGATGTAAAAAATATTTCCAGTAATCAAGAAATTTGCATGAATTATAAAATAATAAATTAATAAATGCATTTTAACGGCGATTATGCGCATTACAAAGCATCTTCAACAATAGATGACCAGATGACCTCTAAGGTCGTTTTGAACGCCTACTACAGGTGTTATTAGTTGATATTACTAAAGTGAACGTCACTATTTTATAAATAGAAAAATAAAAGTTCTATTGAATCATATTTGTGTGTGAGAGTGTATTGCAAAAACAGCATTCGCAGCATTCGTTGCAATGCATTAGAAAGAACAAAAAAAACATATTAGCAGCCAATTTACATTAATAATTTAAACAGCACCGCACCATCGAACTGCCAACTGTATTTTTATCATGTTTATTTGTGGTATTAATTGATTACGTAATTACGTTATGCAAAATATGTTTTATTTCAGCGTTATTTTTCCGACGTCACATTTTATTTTATCTGAACGCTTCACATTTTATTTGAATGAGTATTTTAATATGATGGTGATTGGTGGTGATTCAAATTCTTTATCTCCAAAAATATAATAATGAATGATATCACCAGAACAATATAAATTCTCAACGATAACCAAATGAAATTAAAAGTTGTTAATTTTTATAATTGTTTTATACAGTTACATACACATTTTAAACACTGTTATTTTCTTTCTATTGTTTATTAATACATACATAGTTTTTTGTTGCAACTCAATTAGAAGCCATATTTTATTTTTTCCTATGAAAAATCGAAAATAGGATTTTAAAACAATTTAGTTTTAGCTCAATAATATTTGACGTCTATTGTGAATCATACATAGAAGATGATCATAGTTATTTTTGCAAGTATATAGCCATGATAGTTAATAATCAATAATAGAATAAATGATGTGAATAGTTTTTATTGAAAAATAAACTTAATATGTATACATATAAGGTTATTTGTGATGCTTGCATTGCATTGCAAGTACATACATACATAATGATGTATATAGTGAAGAGAGAGGATTAAAATGCATTTGTATACATACGAGTGTACGTGAGTCAAAAGTTTGTTTTAACTCGGTCATGGGTTTCCAACGATCATTTCAAGGCCGGAATCGTTTTCATATCAAAAACGTGTAGAACTTGATGTAATTTTATGTTATAATAAAATTCTGCATGTTATTCAACTACATTTATTATTTAAAATTAATTCTATTACTACTTTAGCAAATACAAATTGAAATCTTTTTAATTTGTTATATACTGGATGTCCCCAGATTGAGTTATCAATAGGAAAAGCTTTTTTTATTTCTCAGAAAATTATATTTTTGGTAAGATTACATAAATTTGCAAGAATTTTCAAAAATTTTGCAAAATTTTGCAAAAATTATTATACCAATCAAAAAATAATTTCCTTTTCAAGCTTCAAAGTTTGGTTATGGGTTAAGACATCACCAATATTTTTTTTTACAAAGTTTATATAAAAATATAATTTGAAAAAAATTTAATAAAAAAAAATTAACTGGAACAGATATGGTAAAACCAAAATGGTTTGAGTACAGGCCACCTTATCAAGAATTATTTTTTTTCTTATTGGTAATTCAATCCGTGGATTGAATTGTATAATATAAAATAATACGATTTGCCATTGATGTATTTTCAAAAGCACTGTTCAGAGTTAACGTAACTTCCGGCGCCCACATAACTCTATTTTAATTGATACAAAATATTTAAACACTGTACATACAATATTTTCAAACCGTTTCTGTTCGGTTTTTTGCTTAGTAAATTCATTATACTATTTTTTGAGGAACGAAATATTATCACATTCATTTTTTTCCTCGTCCGTCCGTTTGTGTCTCACGTTTTTTATAAATACCGAGATAAATCTTGCGAACGGATAATCGGAATGATTATCCATTAAATTTCATAACTAAAAAATGGAGATCCATGACGGGAGAAACCCTGATGTTTGTGAAAACATCTTTTCAACATTTTCTTCCTTCAATATTTGCATGTAAATGCCCCTCCCTCCAAAAGAAAAAGTATGATACAGTATGTGAAGCAATTATGCGCGTTACACGTATAGCTTGTTTTTATTCCGATCAGTACGAAGCAATGAATTTTGTGTCTACATTGCTGAATCTGCGAAAAAATATGTGTAGGTCATTTATTTAACTTTCTTAATACCGCTTTAGGTTTTGATGGATTTGTAGAAATCCAATGTATTTGAAATGCATTTATTATAGATAGACAATTCGCATATAAATTAATTGATTCGTAACGAACTGGTGTAAATCGATTGTTGAATTCATTCATACAAACCAAAAATAGAATAATAAATATTTGCATTCTAATAGAAAATCAAATTCCATTCTTATTCACATGTTTATGATTTCTAATGGAAATTAATGTCAACGCTATTGGAAGTAAAAGAAATTCATTCAAGGTCAATGTATCATTTTTTTTTTATTATTTACGTTGCATAAAGACCGACAAAATCGATTCATACATAAAAATCGATTGTTTCTTTGACACTATTTCCTCGCTATTTCTCTTGCATTTGCTGGTATGCTTTCAAGAGAACAGGATTTGTGTGAAAACACAAATCTGATTAATAAAGGATTACTGCATTTTAGTATTTCGTTTACTACTATATTTTGTTGTATAAAAATACAAGAAAGTATGAGTTATTTGAAAGAATTTACTCGAGAGTCGAGACTTTACTGTTACTTTGGATATACATTGCTAAATTTATTGCAATCATTTTTAATTATTTAAAACGCTAATGTCTGATTCTATTAAAGAAGCATATTCACGAAATTAAATTTAGTACATTTTTTCATGGCAACATTAATCACACGTGTAGAAAGTTAATATGGGCTTGAGCCCATATTAACTTTCCTAATAATTTACGAATAAGAGATATATTTGAAAATTATTTGGGAATATTTTAGTTTGATGTGTTGTAATGTAGCGAAGATGATTATCAATTAATTAATAATCATTAAATTATTAAGTTTGCATATTTTGTGTATTTTTGAATTTAAAAATGCCTAAGTTCGTTGACATAAAACTAGCGCTGACGTCATGAGTATTGATGACGTCGTTTCTTATAAGAATAAATTGAACCATAGTATGAAATCTATTTTAGTAGACATTTTTATGAAGTTTTCTTCGCCAGTTGTGAAATATTTTCATTTCATAACTAGTTATGTAAAATGTGTCCTTTTTCGTTTGAGGACTTTTTCGTCCTTTTTCGTTTGAAATACATAAATGCTTTCATTTTTCTTAAATATTTCAAAAATAATCTTTATTAAATTAACCCGTACTTAAAATAAAATTTGTGTCATTAAAGAAACATCCTGTATCTATATGATGACTTGTTCTATACTTAAATATTTTCTTCAATGAAATATTACAACTATTAGGCTTAAGTGAATTTAATTTTACTTAAAAATATGAAATACGATTTACCAATAGAGATGCATCTGCAACATTTTGCTTAAACATTGAAACAATTAAAAGTAGCGTAGCTTGTGATTTACTTATTTTAGAAAGAAAACACCCTTGCTTTATTACGAGTAGAATAGTTTAATACAATTTGAAATTAAAATTGCATGCAGCCGGACACACTTATTTCAAAAGCAATCAAATGTTTTAACACGTTAAAACTTCTGTACATATCATTCCAAATGGAATCTGAAGAAGATAATGATGATAGCGATAGTGACTTGGTAAGTATAAACTACAAAAGTACTTTGATTTGACGTTAAATCATTTTACACCAGACAGACGGACACCAATTTGGTAAAACAAATACACTTTTATATGTTTTCGCGCAATTATTTGAGGCCCACAGTCGCAAAAATGCTATGGATTTAGGTCAGGTGAGCGGGCAGTGGTTATGAACGACCTCTACCTACCTATTCATATTCAAATGCTTTAGTAAGGTGTTGCTTCACTGCTTGAGGATAATGGGATGGTACTTCATCATGCATGCATGTCGTTTAATGTTGTAGAAGTGGAACATCTTCAAGTAGCTAAAGTTCATTTGTCAACAATATCATCAACCTGTTGGGTATTCGGCGTCGAATGTGATTTTTGTTTCTAGGGGAAGGCTAAGGGCGGGAATTCAATAATTATATGGCACATCCAGTTGCTACTGAATATACAAGAAAAAAAATTACGTTTAAAAAAAATATTCTAAAAATTCCCTGTCTCTTCGCTTGGGGACAGGGCGAGTAACTTTGCTTGACAGTACAAACATTTAACTTCTCTCTGGATGCCTCTCGCGACCTCCGGCTGCGAGGCAGTGTTAGGTAGCGCTCAACCACTGTGGTTGGCCAAAGATATTTTTTTTCTTTATTTTTGGGTAACTTTGGATATTTTCTAGGAGGATTTTTTCTTACAGACTCAGTAGCTATTGGGTATGCTATTTATTTACTGAACTCGTCCCCTTAATGATAAATCTTTCATAAAACTATAAGCTTATCGAAAATTATTTTTCTCACACAATTTTTGGATTGGGGACATTAGGAAGTTAGTTAATTTTTGGAGCCCATTAAGATATTAGCTCGGATATTAGGTTTTAGGGTCATAGTAGTTATTCAAAATATGAATCTGATTTCCAAAACTTTTAAAAGCTAAGCGACACACACTCGGAATCACGATGACAATTAAATTTAATAGAAATAACTAGCGATGGTAAACTTTCAGTACATTATTTGAAATGACAAAATGAGTCAAATTTAAACGTAATTTGGTCCGCTACTTTCAGTTACTGATTAACGAGTTGGGGGGGGGGGGAGGGTTCTCGTTCACATCGGATTTGAGACGTCACACTTCTTCAGGACATTAATCTGCAAAATTTTGTGAAAATAAATTTGTACACCAAATGCTCAATGTTTTTGGTACTAGCCTGAAATGTTTTCGTCCATTTATAACTTTTTTGATGATTCTAGAGAAGGGAAAAGCATGCACATTTTTATTTCGGGTTCAATAAATGAAGGTTTCCTTTCTTCAAAGAGGAACCTTTCATATGTTGCTTTTCAGATTTCCTTTCACTCTTTCCAACACCTGCAAATAGCTTGTGTTTCCAGCACTCAAATAGATTTCTAATGTCAAAGCCATGCTGGTTGGCGGTTTTATTCACATGGTTCAAATTACATGTTATAAACAATATTTTCATTGACTGCAACCAAACTATTCCAAGTTGTTCTAGAATGAATTTTTGGTTTTGAGAAAATTCATTTGGCCTTGGCTCACAGACCAATTTGGAACAGAAATGTGGACCATCATCAGGAATATTACATTTATTTTTATGAATGAATACTACATGTTGTAGATTGTAAATTAAGTATCTACAAGTTATCTGTAGTTCAAATTAGGTCAAATGTTAATTGTTTTTATAGTAAATTACTGGCATCAGAGAATAATTTAATTCCGCTAAATTCTCGGTAAAATCGTTTGATGTATACACATCCGGTTTTGTCGATTTATAATAATGAATGAAAACGAAACAATGGACAATTTTTTATTACGAAACAAACGACTAGGTGCATATATTTAAAACATCAATTTCTAGCTGAACAATAGAACCGAACATTATTTCAATTTTATATTTATCCAACTAAGAGTATATTTGGGGTATATTTTTACAAAAATTATAAATTTAGATTCGAACTAAATGGTGGGATGTCACTCTAGTATATATGTATAGCAGTGAAACCACTTGGAATTGCGTGAAACATAGCTTAAATGCGCAGGCAGCTTATTGCTACTTTGCTCAAATTTTTTATATTAAGCACTATAGAGTATTTAAATTATCGTATTGCGCCTTCAAGAAGCGCCACGCGGAGAAATATTTAACTACCTAAACAATATCATATGCTCCGTGGCTATGTGTTTATGTGAATGTCGTTATTGTTTTATCTTATTCTGTCATGAGCAGTTAAGAGCACGAAATCACTGCAAATTTATGCGTGAAACGTTGCTTAGCAGCTCAGGGAATTTAACGCGGAAAAACAGTTTCAGACACTATTAATTATTCTAGAAAATATCTAATGGTAGATTTAGAGACTGAACAGATGTAGCAATAAATGGACAGAAAGTTTTTTTTTTATCTTTTTCCGCTAATTAGCAAACGAGTGGTTAATATTGTCTTAGATCGTGGTTTTTTATTCATAATTTACTTAATGGCTATTCGAACAAATCTTTCGTCAAAATATAAGTATTTTTTTTTCTCTAATTTTCGGTTGGTTTGGAAATTTTCTAGGGGTTATAACAAAGCCGCAAACTGCTTTACCAGTTTTTAAGAATTTTCCACACCTCTCGATGTTTCCTAATGTTCTCGGCTAAAGCACGTGGCAAATAAGTCAGATCTTGGTCCATCTATTCTTTATCAGATGTCGCGAAATTTGCAGTGAATTTAGATAAGCAAAACCGAGAGCAAAAAAGACATTCGCGGACTAAAATTTTTGCAATAACATTGAGAGAAGTATCGTAGAATCTCAATTCCAACAGTTTTTGTTGCAATTAATAAGCAGATGTTTTTACTCGATGGGTGCATATTGAAAGTTTAGAATGGCCTTCTCCAAATACTTAGTAATAATATGAATAATAAATTAATTCAGACTAAAGATAAGAATAATAAATGAAGACTCACCAAAACCGGAATTCATATGGTTTATCATGATCAAATTATAATTGAATTATTAGGAAATCGCTTAAAAAACTTTAATAACTAATCGTTATTTTGTTAATAGAATATTATAGAAACAAGGTCATGATTCTGTAGAAATATTTATTATGAATAATTTTTGTCTGGGAAATGTTAAGACGAGTATTGCGTCCACATTTTTAATATTAAAATTAAATTTATTTAAAAATTAGTTAGGTACGTGTAAGTAAAGTAACGTTGAAAATATTTTACCAGAAGTTGCTGTATTTGCTCATTTGGATTGGGGATCCTGTTAGACAAATATGAGCTGATCAAAAATTGTATTAAATAGCGTTTTTGAATTTGACTTGACGTCATCAATAAGTGCTAATAGAAAAGTTGAGTATTATGTAATTCTTCGAACTTATACTATTTAAATTCGTCACAAAAAAGTGTTCAAGTTTAACCTTAATTTAATGTAATTTAATATTCAGTTTTACAATAATTATTAGTCACTATAGAATTATAGATATAATAAGAAAAAATATTAATTATTTACTTAGAATTTGGTTTTCCAAACATTTTCTCAATTGACTATTTTAATATAGTAAGCAGAAAAATGGTGTTACATACATTGAAATGTTTATGAATACTTTATAATAAATGGAATGTTGCTAGCAGTACTACCAGTATTCATTTAAATAAACTATTTTTGTTTATAAAATATTGGCAATTGTTTGTATAACAAGTATTAATTTTCGTCATACTAATAGCTACACATATATTTATTTAGGAGTTATTAATTTATGTCGATATGTAATACAACAATGAACAACAATAATTTTAATTATCTGTAATGACAATTAATAATGACAATAATGACAATTTTATGAATGTCACAATGACATGCATTTTGAGTTAGAGTACTATGGTTCATTCAAATATTTAAAAAGTTACGTCATCAATTTAGTCGTCATCATATAGCGTTGCAAACATAAAAATGTTATTGCATATCTAATTATGTAGGTACCTTGGATCGTGAACTTTACGAATGGTTGATGACGTTACTCATAGTCATGTGAAATTGTTATTAGTTATTATAACTAATAATATTAATTTAGATTTGAATTAAAAACCACCGTTTTATTTTTTAATAAATATGTTCGTATCAGTATGTAATATATGGCTTTAAAATCGAACATATTTCGAAATTTAAATATTATTCTTACGAAAAATTCAGTTTCAATAATTTGGTTACATCAATGTATTTTAGTTTTCTGCCGAATTGTTTTATATCAATTTGTAACTAGGTTACCTCCTCATGCGTTTGCTAAATAATAACAAACAGCTTGACAAGAAGAGTTGATAAAGTTAATTAGCTTTACTTATAAAGTGTTGTTCTGGCAAATATTTAACAATGTATTCAAATATAGGTACAAGTCTGAAGTAGGATTGGGAATTTTATGCGAATTATCAAATATTTGTAAATCGAATATTTTTGACTATTTCAGTCACAAATTTTCGGATACAAGATGTATGAATATTTAAATATAATAATTTTCAATTAAGGGGGCGAAACCGCTACATATATAGCCGCTCTGGTCGCTAGCGAATCTAGATAGTTTTGCTTATCCAAGTTCACTGCAAATTTCACGACATCTGATAAAGAATAGATGGATCAAGAACGTTGCTTAGCAGCTCAGGGAATTTAACGCGGAAAAGCAGTTTCAGAAACTATGAATTATCCTAGACTAGAAAATATCTAATGGTAGATTTAGAGAGAGAACAGATGTAGCAATAAATGTACAAAAAGCTTTTTTTTATCTTTTTCCGCTAATTACCAAGCGAGTGGTTAATATTTGATCGAGGTTTTTTTATTCATATTTTACTTAATGAACGGCTATTCGAACAAATCTTTCGCCGAAATATAAGTATTTTTTTTCTCTAATTTTCGGTAGCTTTGGAAATTTTCTAGTTATAACAAAGCCGCAAACTGCTTTACCAGTTTTCGAGAATTTTCCACACCTCTAGATCTTTCCTAATGTTTTCGGCTAAAGCACATGGCAAATAAGTCAGATCTTGCTCCATCTATTCTTTATCAGATGTCGCGAAATTTGCAGTGAATTGAGATAAGCAAAACTATCTAGATTTGCTAGCGACCAGAGCGGCTATATATGTAGCGGTTTCACCCCCTTAATTCACAATTTCTATATTTCGTTCCGTTTTTTTAAATTTTTGAATATTTATTTGATTATTTGCTTCTATTCGAATATTCATGAATTATTAAAATAAATACTATTCGAAAACCATTTTTTTTTAATTCTCAACCTTAGTCTCACCGAGGCCTAAACTGTGGCACTAAAGTATTGTGTTTTTTTTATAGGTAATGAGCCAAGATGTAAAAAAAGAAAATCCACTTCAGTTCAAATTCCGTGCTAAATTCTACCCAGAAGATGTTGCCGAAGAATTAATTCAAGATATAACATTACGCTTGTTTTACTTGCAAGTGAAAAATGGCATTTTATCAGATGAGATTTATTGTCCTCCTGAAACATCAGTTTTATTAGCTTCTTATGCTGTTCAAGCCAGACATGGAGATTACAACAACTCTTCACACAATTCAGGATTTTTAGCGAACGATCGTTTACTTCCACAAAGGTGACTATCATTTTCTAAACAAGCATTTTATTTGTGTCCAGTTTGAATTTGAACTCCAGTTAATAAGTGAATTGAATTGCGTTTCAGAGTAATGGATCAACATAAAATGTCAAAGGACGAGTGGGAACAAAGCATCATGACCTGGTGGAAAGAACACAGGGGCATGCTACGTGAAGACGCCATGATGGAGTACTTAAAAATAGCTCAAGATTTGGAAATGTACGGAGTCAACTATTTTGATATTCGCAACAAAAAAGGCACTGAACTCTATCTGGGTGTCGATGCCCTTGGTCTGAACATCTATGAAAAAGACGATCAGTAAATATATTTTTTATTATCTTTTTATTTTAATGTCTATCCTGAAATAGAAACAACCGAAAAATTAAAGCGAAAAAGCTACAAATTTCGCTTCGCTCGACAATTATTTATCGTTGTTATTAATTTACATCGGTATTACTACTTAGGCATTTCCATTGTATTGAAATTTTTTCGGTGCGACAAATTAATCAATTAGATAACAATTAATACAACTTTGATTAGATTGTTTTTGAAATAAAACTTATATTTATGTTAATTCGGCAATTGTTGATATATATTACAATACAATACCACGAAGTGGTGCTTTTAACAATAAAATTAATTAAGTGGTATTAATCAAAATATTTATAAATTTGCTGAGTTATTGGTTACAATAAACAGCAATGTCGTTGTGACGTAGCGCTCAAGATCCTATTGACAAACTTATAATTTATAATTATTTGAAACATGTAGCTAATATAAATATCAAACTAAATTTGATACTTTCTCTTTAAGTACTGCTATTAGTTAAGTATTTTAATTCCGATTACGAATAGCTTTCTTATTGAATTCCTAATAATTTGTGTTTCTCTTTAAGATTGACACCAAAAATTGGTTTCCCATGGTCCGAAATTCGCAACATCTCTTTCAACGATCGAAAATTCATCATTAAGCCAATTGATAAAAAAGCTCCAGACTTTGTTTTCTTCGCTCCACGAGTTCGAATCAACAAACGAATCCTAGCTTTGTGTATGGGTAATCATGAGTTGTATATGCGACGCCGAAAACCAGATACCATCGATGTGCAGCAAATGAAAGCGCAAGCCAGGGATGAGAAGCTAGCCAAACAGCAACAGCGCGAAAAGTTGCAATTTGAAATAGCGGCACGTGAGCGAGCAGAGAAGAAGCAGCAGGAATATGAAGACCGAATCAAGTCCATGCAGGAAGAGATGGAACGCAGTCAAGCTAGTTTGGTCAAGGCACAAGAGATGATTCAAAGATTAGAGGAACAATTGAAACAGTTGCAAGCGGCCAAAGAGGAATTGGAGAAACGCCAGAATGAACTGCAGGCGATGATGGAGCGCTTGGAGGAAAGTAAGAATCTGGAAGCTGCCGAACGTCAAAAGCTTGAAGATGAAATTCAAGCGAAACAAATGGAAGTGATGCGCATCCAAGAAGAGGTTGAAGCGAAGGACAGCGAAACTAAACGTTTGCAGGAAGAAGTTGAAAATGCTAGACGTAAGGAAGAAGAGTTGAAGGTCCAACAAATGGCCAATGCTGCTAAGGGACACTTGGAAGAGAACAATCATGATGAAGATGACGAAATGGTCAATGGAGATGTTAGCAAAGATTTGAGTACCGATGAAAATATTGTTGATCCAATCGAAGATCGACGTACTCTGGCTGAGCGAAATGAACGTCTGCAGGACCAACTCTTAGTAAGTTATTATTTTACTCGTTTTTTGGATGAAAAGAGGATTTTGTATTTGCCTCGAGATTTTTAACGGAGTGAATTTTGAACAACTCGATTTTTTCTCTACTCATGTGTCACGTTTTTTCTAAAAACGAAATTTGGCGAACGGGTAATTGGAGTGACACCAATACAATATTTTAAAAAGTATTCCGAAAAGCCGGCTCAGGTGGCGCTCTTTTATTAAAGTTAGGACACAAATATTAGCATGACTAGAATTGGAGTATATTTGCATGTGTTGAAATGAGACCCAACCAGCCATCATCGAAGCTATCTTGCGTTTGAGCGTCCGTATAGCCATCTACCGAGCACTAGAACAGGCACTCTAACGATGATTTTTGTTGAAAATATGATAAAAAAATTCAAATCGGGTGTAGGGCAATCTTAAAAACTAAAGAATCAATTTTCAATATTTAAACTGATATATAATCTGAATTGATTTATCTGCGATTGCATTGGACAAAGTGTCATTTATGTTAGTTTCTATTTGAAATATCAACTATATTAATTTTGAGTAGTTATATCTTTTTTTTTACAATGAACTATAAAAACTTTGTTCCATTAAAACAGTAGATTAATGTTTCTAGAATGTATATTACTTTAAATATTTAAAATTGATTCAGTAGTAGTTTTCCTGTGGGCCTGACACCGAGTGGCAGTGATTTTTCCATAGGAATAGCCTGCGTTCCAGTTAGACGCGTTGAAATGGGAGCTCAGCCGAAGTACTCCTCTTAAGTCTAAAATAATATAATTTAGTTTATGGGAATAGTGCTATTGGTATTAAAATTTTAAACGAATAGAATTTGGTACGTTTATAGAACTGATTTTAAAATTCGAATTTTTTTGTAGGCTTTGAAAAAAGATCTAGCCCAATCTCGTGACGAAACAAAAGAAACTGCCATGGACAAAATCCACAGAGAAAACGTCCGTCAAGGAAGAGACAAGTACAAGACTCTTCGTGAAATTCGTAAAGGTAACACCAAGCGCCGTGTAGATCAATTCGAAAATATGTAATGAATATTTTAGATTTGAAAAAAGTATATATCAAACGTATTCAATTAAAATTTGCATTTAACCGCAAGAGAAATTATCAAAAAAAAAACCTTTCAAATGCTCAATAAGAGAGTTTTCATTATTTTAATAAATAAAATAAAGGTTTTTCTATTCGTTTTTATTTATTCGAGGCTTCCAAGTACTACTATGAACGTAAACACGTTGATAGTAGTGCTTGGGGTTTTGAGTAAAATAAATAATTACTACTATTTGAGAAAAACCTCGTCATCTTAAAGAAGTTTTTCCGTTCAGATATTATGTTTTGCAAAGTATTACGTTTTATTATCTTTTTTACTTGTCTGTCTACATGAGAATTAAGGATTCATCGTTATTTTTCAATTATTGTAATGTAATTAATATACCTTTAGAAATGAAAGCTTAAATTATAAAGCTTTATTCAAATGGCCTTAAAATTTCAAGTTAACTAGTTTCCTGTGGTTTTTTTTTCATTATGGATATAGATTTGTTTCAAAAAGAAATCCGCTTTATTATAATTATTTTTATATCTTCGTTAAATAAAATTTATTTGTTATACTAGCGATTGTGATATAATTATTACAATTAATTAAAAGTAATAAATATTTACTTGAAGAGAAAAATTCTTTATTACACTTCAGATCTGTTAAACATATGTATATTGCAATTTATTATTCTTATTAATAAAAAAAGAAATCGCATTCCATTTATTATTTTTGTTCTTTATTTGATTTATTATTAAATAATTAGTAGTTCTTTTTAGTGCCATTTGTATGGTAGTAACGGGCTACAGAATTAGACCTAAAATATTTATAAAAACTTATATTATGTATTTGTTCTGAAATCAATTTGTTGTTTTTCATTTGGAATCATTACTACTCGTAGTACCACCGTACCACATAAATAAATAAATACATAGCTGAAAAGCAATTTAAGAAATAATATATTTTTAAAACAACACCAATACTTTTTCCTATAGCAAGCTCAAAATGAAATGAAAGAATTTAATTTGGATATTGAGAATTTTTAAAATAGTTTTTCGATCTGTCACAAACAAAACTCTCTCCACTGAGGTGCTTCCTTATGTGTACATATAATATTCAAAGTTGTGAGGGTTGTTTCTTGTTTAGTTGTTCGATTGTGAAATTCACAAGTAATGATTTTGTTTTTCATATGGCAAAGTTGGCTAGCTACTCGAAACTTTGTATGTATTTTCGAAAAAATCAATTTTTGTGTATATAATTAACTATTATACCATGTTGCCTTTTTATATACATAGGTTTGGATGATATTTTACACTTTAGTATTTTAACGTTTTACCTATAATATATATATTAGGACTATTAGATACTATACCTACTACATAATCTGGTTTTGGAGAAATGTAATAATTCAAGTATCAAGTATCATTCAAGTCCATTATGCGTTTTGTGTTATTCATTTTATTTTTATCTGCATATTCTCAATTTCAAATAAACTGTATAATAATTGATTTGTTTGTACTTGCTAATATTGCATTTAACTTCATTGTTACTATTAAAAATAAGTGTAATATTAAAAAAAGCTTTTTTAGTATTTTTATTATTTTTACACCTTATTTATCTTATATATGACCATTGTATATCTTTTGCATATTTTCATTTATTTCTCTAATATCTAATACGTTCTCTTTTATTGTACTATTAGGGTAATTAATAAACATTATTTGGATCGAATTTTGACTTTTATTTTCAATCACTGATTCACTGATTATTCTGATATTAAGAGGAGGACTTTTAAAGCTAACGGTAAACCCAAATTGTGGAAGCGACAAACGAGACCCTTCATCTCTTTTATTAGAGTATATTTGCATGTGTTGAAATGAGATGCAACTTCGAAGCTATCTTGCGTTTGACCACAGATAAGGTTTTACAGATGTGCCATGGTATACGAAAATATGTTTCACATTGACAACGCTCGACAAGAGATGGCTTTTTTAGTTCCAACGCCCACCACGTGGATTGCAGTTCCAGTAGAATTACTGAGAATCGAATGTGTATCGTATGATAGATGGCGTTGCAAAATAATAGCAAATTAATATGAAATTCATCGTCATATGGCCCAAACCACACCCAATCAACCATAATTCACATTTTAAGCACGCCGTTGTTATAGAATTTAATTATAGCAATTATAGTTTTGTTGCATTTCAAATTAGAAAAACAGTTGCCAGACCACGACCTGGCACAATTTCTAAATCCATTCGTTAAATTATAAAGTGATTACAGTTTTCTTTCACAACTACAGTTTTCTTTCTTTAAATAAATGTTTTTCTAATACTATTTTAGAATAATAACATTCTTGAACTAATTTTAATTTGAGAATGTACTCATTCTGCAACAAGTGCAAGAATATTCATTCTTATATAAGTGATAGAAAGACCACATGTGGCGCCATCTCGCGGAAGTTGACGCAACAGTAAGCTATTGTTTGTTGATTAATGAATTATTCATTTAACTTATTAATTGTTGATATTAGTAATATTAAAATTCAATCAACTAAATTATTCATATTTAGAACATTCTTTATGACATTTTATAACTAATTTTGTTTATTAATGCATATATAATAGCGGCGACATCTGTGAACTAATTGCCAAAAGCGACTAATTGCCTAAAAACGTAAAAACTGAAGTATTTTAATTGACCATAGTATTAGAAAAAGTATAGTCTGAAACTCGTCGGAATGAATATTCAGCCCTCGTGGAACCGTCACACTCGCCTTCGGCTCGTGTGACAAATTTCCACTTGGGCTGAATATTCTCATTCCGCACTCGTTGCAGAATATACTATACCACGTTTTACTGCTAGAAGTATGCTGAGGGGAACTGAATAGGTAGCGAAACAAATAAACTTGGAGAACGGCCTATCTCTATCTGTGATTTTATTCCAATTATTAAAACGAACGACTCCATAGTTGGGGTTGTTCGTTTGAAAATCCACCATCTAAGGGAACCAATCCCTATAGGTGGATGGATCCCATGGATGCACCAATTTGGCCATTTTTGGCATGATTTTATCTGATCTACGTATTGTAAAAAGCAAAAACAAATGAAAATTTGAAAACAATTTTTTTTTCACGAATACAATACGAATGCTTTCTCTAAAAGAAGTAATTATGTTAAATAAAAATTAAATTCTATTGACGTAACCAAGGAAAATTTAAAAACCAATACACGGCTGCTTTTGCTGCTGACGGCGAATATATTTCGTATAGTAATTTTGAAATTGATCAAACAGCCGTGAGATGTCGCTGAATGAAACGAATGCGATTATAAAAACGAACGCGATTATTAAAACGAACGACCCCATTCCATTTTGACACTTGCCTCCGCGATCAAGCGGTTGTGTGGGTTTCATTCGTTTGGCGGGTATTTGGGAAGTAAAAATTTTCAGTATTTTAATTTTATATACCGTGGGGTTAACACAATCACAAATCAAAGTTCCTTTACTTACTAAACAGTTACACAATTAATACTCATCTGCAGACAGCATATAAAACCACCACTGAGCAGTAATAACTCTGCAATTCATTTCCGACAATTGCAATCGAACTGCAAAAAACACAATGGCATCATTTACAGATCTATGTGTGGAATACTTTGGCACAAGTGACTTTTACGAAGTGCTGAGCGTGAATCGAAGTGCCACCGACAAAGAAAGTAAGTTTTCATCAAAAACCGATTTCGTAACCTATAACTCAATATTTTTGTTAATTCACAGTTAAGAAAGCGTACCACAAGTTGTCGCTGCTGGTCCACCCGGACAGGGTAAGCCAGGCCGAAAAAAAGACGGCCACTGCAAAGTTTCAAGCGCTTGGAAAGATTCACTCTATTTTGCAAGACGCAAAAAAACGACAATCGTACGACGACTTCGGTGACTTTGAATATGACGAGGATGATCTTGAGGATACGAGCCACTGGACGAACTATTGGGTCGGTATCTTTAAGAGGGTTGAATTGTCTGATCTTGAAAAGTATCAAAAGGAGTATACGGGATCAGAATTAGAAAAACATGACCTAAAACGCGCTTATGTTTCGGGCAAAGGCGATATGAAGAAAATCATCGATATGGTGCCATTTGCGGACTGCGATTGTGAACCGAGATTCATAGAAATTGTACGCAAGTGGGTGGATGAAGGCGAAGTGGAAGAATTTGATGGATTCTTTAATGAAAATCAGCAGAAGAAAGCACGGCGCCGCAAGAAGTGGGAGAGGGAAAAGGAGCAAGCATCCAACATTGATCGTAAGCATATCTTGATTTGTTTTATTTTATTCGATTCCAATTTTAACACTATCTCAAGCGAGATTGCAAGTTTGCGATAGCTGTCGCCCCATAATTTAAAGGCCTATATTACTACCACATAATTAGGCATAATTAGCACATTATCAAGCACTCAACCAAATTCCAATTGTTTTAATTGTGGGTGTAGCTTTACGGATGTCTTTTTTAGGTCCGTGAAACTACATCCAATTAACAATATTGGAATTTCAATTTGGTAAGGTGTTTAATAATGTGCTTTTTATGTGCTAAAAATTGTGACAAAAAATTGTGGCTCGATTTTTTTATGTTTATTTTAAACATCTAAATTGGGGAGTGTAGCTATATCCAAAGCTGCATCCCCTCATTCAAAAATGTTATTAAAAATTGAAATTTTTTTTTATACAGGATTTATGTGCTTTCAAAAAATATATTTAAAAAGTTCCAAATTTAATAATTATAATTATGGCTGCCTTAGTCGAGGCTTTGTAACCAGTAATGCACCAAAAAATTTAAAATCAAATAAATTTCTGTTAGCGTTTGTCGTTCTTTTGTTATCGAAACATGTTGAAAAAAATAAAGATATACTTAGTGCGCACTAGTGCAGCCTATTGAAAATCTCTATTATAGTTTATCGCGTGCAGGAGCGACGAAATTTCATTTCGCTAGAAATTCGTCAGTTTTGCTTCTATTTCACTTTTATTTTTTATCCGATTTTGATGTGTGATACATGGGTTCAGGAACGATGTGCCTTCAAGAATAGAGAAAGAAAAAATCCTTTAACATAATATATATTTAATAAGAAATGGTTGAGATTTTAATAACATAACATTCTATTAAACTTTATCTATTTCCTATTAAATATACATTGTTTTGAAGGACTTTTTCTTTCTCTATTAAATAAAACAAACATATATTATTACAACATTAATAGTTATTTACGTTTAGAGGGCCGAAACAAAAATATTACGCCCGCAGTCGAAGTTTGAGGCCCGACGCGCAGCGAAGGCCTTTATTCAACTAAGGGTGTAATCTTTTGTTTGGCCAGAGGAACGTACAACGTTTTACGCACAACTTAATTATTTGTAGCATCTTTTAAATGATATGTAGGTATATTTTTGCTAAAAGTCATAACTAGAGAAAAATTAGGTGGCTTTGAAACAAAAATAGAACGTTGATAAAAATCTATTTATTTGTCAATAAAATACTAACGTCAAACTACGAAATAGACTTAATGAAAGCAATTCCCGAAGATATTGTCGTTGCAGCTGATGAAGCTATTGCTTAATTAATAGTATCATTGTTTAATTATTTATTAAGTTTTGTTTATAACAAGTTTATAGTTAAATATATAAATATCCAATATATTCAATTCAATGTTCATTTTATCGTCCGGGCTTTTTTTTACGGGCTTTTTGTAGTTTTTACAGCTCGCATGTTGCAAACACTTACTTACCGACTCGGTAAATAGGTTGTAAACAATCAATTACTATCAAGTTGTGCGTAAAGTAATTTTATTATTACGGTTCATCAGTTTTTTGTAAAAAATTTTCCAAAATGATTAACTGATTTGAAAACAAATGATGAAGGAATCTTCCAATAAACTTTAAAGCCTCTTTTTGGTGTATAATTCAACATTTCATGCTGTAATGTTTTTTATGAGTCTTCTGAAAAATAAATAGAACATATCCTTCCTACAAAAAAGAAATAATATACAAGCAACATAGCATTCTGTTTACGTCTGTGCTTTAGGTACAAATAAATAAATGGTATACAGAAATTAAATTTCAGTTTGTGTTATATGATGTATACTTACTTTCCGTTTTCTTTATTTGGGATGCCACATGCATCAATCCATTTAGATGATCTGCGGACTTTGGAAAAGTAAAACATCGAATATTGGTACCTTTAGTTTCATTGTGAAACTAAAGGTACCAATTCGAACTAAATTCGAACATTGACAGACTTTAAATTTTATCAGTGGAGTCCACATCATTTTACACTTGCGTAGAAAATGACAAAAATAAATTCACGGAATGACTAACCATCTTTTATACTAAACTAAGGTATTTGCAATACGTTGCAGACTCCAACCCTCTTCTAATTTAGCCATAACAGCACTCTTTTCTATATATGTTAGCTGTTAGCATGTGATTAGGCATAACGTAAATCTTTTGCAACTAATATACTTCAAAAAATTTGAAATGACACTGACAGAAATAACAACAAAAACACAGAACATTTTTTGATGAAATTGAAATCAATAAAAAATTTCTATTTTTGGACACGTTTGTCAAACAACCAATTAAAACAAACTTGGTCTGATAACGACCCATGGATAGTTAGCAAATTGAAAACATCCCTGAAATTCTGATTGGTCATTTCAGTACACGTGACTGGAAATAGAATCATTACATTGGGCTTTAATATGTTCGAATAAAATCAAGTTAACTTAAAAATGTCAATTTTTTTTTAAGAGAACACCTTTCGAGCATTGATAAATGTTCAAGCGCATTGCTGGCCGATGTTCGATGTTCACATTGCTAGCCGATAACAGCTCTCCGATTGCGGCGTCGGGTGGTTATTCAGCAATGTGCTTTTGAAAACTGCCCTGAATTATTTCGTAATTATCAATGTCCTTGGGATATTACTACTGAAAATATACATCGTTTTAATTTTTTTTTTATACAACCGCTATTGAAAGTAGGTATTTCAGAACTTTTTTTCATGGAAACTAGTTGCGAAAATCAAGGCTTGCGACATAGTCACTGTGCAGTTCATTTTTTGCGTGTTTTTTTGCACTTGTAATACAATATAGGTACTATCGACCGCAACTGTAAGAAGAACTTTACGATATGTCACATGGACATTATTCCAATCATACTCCAACCATAAAAGATGATTTCTTCACATAAAAGATATCATGACTTTATCTAAGTCACTCAGTTTGGTTAAGTTATGTTATTTCTGTAAGAAAATTCGAGTCAGAAGTTCGTGACGTCGAACCGCGCTTCTCTGTAGTGAGTGTTACTTCGCGAGTTTTGACAATCGTCGCGGCTCTGCCTAATAGGCGATGGGCTTAACACTCGGGTTTGCGGTGTTGATATCGTGTTTTGTTCCGTTGCTTTGGTTTTACGTGAGGTGTTTGCCTCTTATTTTTGTGATTTTGAATATACTATTTTATTTTTTATTTAAAATAGTCTTTCTAAAAACTTTGCCATCGTCTCCAGTTAAAATGTAAGTACGTTTATCTTTTATTTTAATTTTCCCGCGCATTTCCAGCATTATTTCTATTGTAAACCAAGTCTACTTATTTTGGTTTAATTTGCGGTCTTTTTTTCTGTGTTTAGATTTACTGCAATTATTTTTGGACGATTTTATCTACCAATTATTTAGCAGTATTATTGATCACATGTATAAATTTGTCCAATCATTTTATTATGGTGAATAATGTACAGTCGAGGCCATCTAAAAGTGAACTAAGATGATTGGAAGATTATTATTATGATTATTGTTTACTCGTGTGGATCTGCAGCCCTCGCTTCGCTTGCCCTGCAAAATCACACTCATTGCAATGATTAATTTTTCACACTTGTAATACAATACACTATTGTGTAATTGAGAATTTAAATATTTCGTACGCCCTCTATTTTGAACTATGTTAGTTAGAATTGATTACAATGAACTGTAATTGCAGGTAATTGTTCATGACAAAATAAGATAAGAATAACAACCTGATGAGAGCAATTGCTCAAAGAAACCAAATTTGAGTGAATTAAAATAATATGACTATTACCATTTGCCAATCATCTTTTTTAGAGTGGAATTCAGAAGATTATTTCATGACCAAAACATTCATACTAAACAAATACTTATGTCAAATACTATAGACTATTTTGACATTACTAGATATTTTATGCCACATTTTATATTTGTTTGTTTACATTGCTATAGCTATAGCAATATTTACATATCAGCGACAATCCAGTTCATGTTCTAAGTTTTGCTCAATACAAGGTGTTCCGTATCGTTATGTTCAAACTTTGGGAGCACAAATTAGACGTAATTGTAAGACTAAAAAACATAAAAGTTGTAGGTCGATTTTTATTTGCCCCGCAGTTTTTACATGGGTTTGAAAAAAATAAAGAAAAACTAACAGATTTTCTCCTTTAAACCTATGAAATACTTATCACATTTGAAAAAGAAAATTAATTAATTATGTTTTCAAAATGTTCTCCATCTTGTTGAATACAAGCTTGTGCTCTCATGCCGATAGATGAAGTGACACTTCTTATTTCGCGCTTGTTTTCTCTTAATTGTTGGGCAGCCTGCTGGATACGCTCCAGTAACTCTTATTTAGTATTTGAAACTTGTGCGTACACTAAATCTTTCATTTACCCCTAAAAATAAAAATCGAAAGGATTAAGATGGCGTGATCTAGCTGGCCAAGCAACTGGACCACCACGACCAATTCATCTCGGATAATTGGTGGTAATAAAATTGCGTACAGCCATTCCAAAATGTGGTGGTGCACAATCCGTTTGAAATCACATTTCTCTTCTTAAAATTAGTGGAACATCTTCCAAGAGTGGTGGCAATTCTTCAATAAGGAACTGAAGATAATTGTCCGCATTTAACCTTATAGGAAGAATGTACGGACCAATCAACAAATCATCAATTAATCCAGCCCAAACATTCACCGAAAATTCATACTGAAATTTCGAAGCACGTGTTTCTTTGCATTTTTGCATTTTTCTTAAATTTATCACACCTTTTCTTGTGAACGAAGCTTCATCTGTCCACAAGACTGTTCTGCAGAAAGCAAAATTTAGCCGTGACTGTCTTAGGATTCAAGTAGAATACACTAGACGAGATTGGTGGTCTACCTCAAGCAAACCTTGCACCTTACGAAAATGATACGGATAAAGGCCTTCACGTTTTAAAAGTCTTTAAACAGTGGTTTGTGGAACGCCAACTTGTCTACTAATTCGACGTACACTGGTAGTTGGATCTCTTGTAACAACATCTAGCACTTGTTCATCTACATCTGCCG
The DNA here is from genome assembly GCA_963556235.1 of Cryptophagus acutangulus. Classification (NCBI taxonomy): domain Eukaryota; kingdom Metazoa; phylum Arthropoda; class Insecta; order Coleoptera; family Cryptophagidae; genus Cryptophagus; species Cryptophagus acutangulus. Next base: position 6,014,265 of record OY744557.1, read on the forward strand.
GTAAATTTACTCCTCTATCAAACATAAATTTCAACTATAAATGAAATGCATATCCGCATATTCTTCAATGCATATTCTTCAGAACTAAATTTGTAAGGCATTTTTAGTAGGCAAAACTTTTACACTTATAAAGTCTCAAATTCTTTTATAAATAATGTTGATGTTCACTCACTTGTGACAATCACTTTGTGACAATCAGATAATTTTTTTTCATTAATTTCTGTTTTTTAGGATAAATCCTTTTTTATTCCTTATTCTATTGAAAGACCTACAAAACTAACAAAATACGACCTACAACTTTTGTGTTTTTTAGTCTACAAATAGGTATGTCTAATTTATGCTCCCAAATTTTGAACATAACAATACGGAACACCCTGTGTATGCATCTTAAATTCGTCTGCTGATGCAGCACTGAATCTTTTATCGTTCATTTTATAAGATGAGTAATGACAAATGTCAAAATAAAAATTAACAAATGCATGTTAGAGAAATTATTCTCAGTAGGATAATGAAGGTAAATTATTCCCACTTATTAGTAGCAGTATAGTGGGCTATAATTGGCCAGAATTTATCAGGTGATCAAAAATACTCAAAAATAATTGGATAATGAAAACATCAAAAAATAATCAGAATCTTATTAGTTGTCGTTTCTTTTATTTCAATATTATTACTACGGTAATTTACTATAATTTTAAATAATATATTTTACGTTGTTTTTTGGGAAATATTCTACTGAATACAATTTTGCATAAAATTAACCAGATCATTCTTCAAAAAGGGTATTGTCTGAAAAAAATAGCATTCAGCATTAAAACAGCAAACAGCATGTTCGTATTTTTGCTGTTTTAAAGAATAACTTTCATTCTTCGCACTGGGGCTCTTTTAATATTCAAACAACAAAGAAAACAAACTCATGCAGTTTCCAAGCAACACACCGAGAAACACCTTTTGAAGGATTATCTAATTATTTTTTAGGCACAAAATCATGCAACACATAATACCTGAAACCCCCAATAATTGTGTTGCATGATTTTGTTATAATTGCATCGAAAATATTTAGTTTTACTTAGCTTTGCATTTACAATTTGGAAAATGCTGTTTTAAGTTTATATGATATTTTCAACTTTGTGAATGGTTCGGCGGCTTACCGAACAATGCCTGATTCTCCGTACACTAATTAATATTGCTAGGGTTTACTTCAAGCATTGAGTTCTATTGCTAATCTTACTTCAAATAGTTTGATGAAAATAGGGTACTTACAGCATATTTTTCACTTTTCAGCTCGCCATACACACGTTTCGCTCAGATTTGTTTTAAATTTGGTATCTAGTAAAATTTTTACAAACAATTTTAAATAACCCGATTAAATATATTCCACAATATATGCTACACAAATTTGAATAAGAAATTTTAACATAACAGCGAGTGAAGTACCGTTGAATCTCATTTCCAGCGAATTTGTTTTTGCACTACGTTGTTTTTAAATCCCGGTGTTTTTTTAGTTGACGAATTGCAAGTGCAGATGGACAAAAATCAGAAACAACGAGCCGCAGCATTACAAATGCTGTTTTCGAATCTGGAGGCTAAATATGCCCCCAAGATTGCTAAACGAAGAGCTGTAACTGGTGAAAATTCTGAATCTACAATAAAGTTGCGTAAACGCAGATAGGCATGCTTTTATTTGTAACTATTTATATTTAAAAAATATATTTTGTTTCCATTTGTTTTTTATGTTTGCCTCTGACTGTAGAATCAATATCATGTTTACTTTTATTTTATACACTTTTTTTACACTTTTTTTTATATTCAATAATTTTAATTTTGGTTGTTTAATAAAAAACAAAATTACATGTAAAAATATATAATAAATATCTGCAAGAACTGAATAATAGAAGAAGTGAATATTTTATTGATTATTTTTTCATTCATATTTGTGAAAATTTAATAATTTAGGGTTTTTACTATTTTGCCGACATTGATAATTTTAAGCGGCGATTTAATAAAGAACACGTGACTATTATAGCTCAGCTGTTCACTGCTGAGGATGCTGCCGGCCAGCTGACTGTCCAGGAAGAAATCCGATGTACTTTGGATATACACTTATGATAGTAATACTTACGAGTATTACTTTGTGTGTTCAATTTACTCAACACTAATCGACAGTTGGGCTAACATTACAGCTAATTCCCTAAACCTTCATCGCACTGTGAAATAAAATTGTCTTGCATAGAACTACATAAATTTGCAGGCGATATAAAAACTTGGAAATTTTTTATCGATATGTTCAATTGGTTAAAAAAAACAGCTGATAATTATATGATTGCATATGATAGCTTAGTTAAGCGGTACGGCAATAAACGTCTGCTTGCACTTTCACTTTGACTTTCACATTGGAAGGCTGTAAACAGCTGTCGCAAATTAGCAGATATGCGCAGTTTCTTCGAAGTCTGTTGGATGTTATATTTCAAAAAGGACTCATGGAAACTAACAGATTCTCGCTCTCGGTACATAAGTTCAAAAAACCTAGCTCTGGATACTCGTCATTCCTCGTCAAAACCGCTTCATTTGGTGTTCATTTTGTAATGCGTTGATCATGCATTGTATGCCTGTTCTCTATTTCTCGTAAAGACACCAAAACAGCGATTTGATGTTGTTACACAAAATAAGTGGTGTCTTGGCTTCAAACATCCTGTAAAGAATTCCAAGTCTAAATTCACTTGTCGAGAGTGCAAGCAACCCTATCACTCGGTATTACATTTTGGACTTAAGTTTTCAGATTGTCGGAAACTTGACATAAATTGCACTTGGGTGTCGTCATTCCAACTTGATAACTCTTCAGCACAGGTTAATGTACTCACTAATACAGTACCTTGGATACTACAATATTGCTGTCAACCACTGTTGACATCGGTAGAAGATGGTCGCGGCAATTTCCAAAAGATTGTGGCAGTGAAGCCAACTTATCAACTTGCTTCACAAGTGGCAGTGAAGCCAACTTGTTAGACGAAATATGTATCCACTGAGTTTGTCGGCTTCGAAGGGAACAACGTATTTCTTAAAGTCATGGTTACACCAGCATTTTCAATTCACCGTCGATGCGTTTATTATCCTAAAAGTTTGCAAAGATATGCCTAATCGGGATCTTTCTGGTACGTTCTGGCTTCATTTAGCAAATAATGGCTTACGCTGACCCGCAATTCAATTTCCCGACTTCAATTGATTTGTTATGCGCTTGTTAATGTTACTTGCGGTGGTGACTGAGCGGGGTTCCGGAACAGTCTCGCGACAACGATCAGTGCACGATCAGATATGACGAATGTAATCTGATCGGTCCGACCTAAGCTTGAATTGAAAATGCAAATATGAGACATGCAATTGTTAGTTGTATTTAAACTCGATGCCGACGATTTCACACAACTAACCTAACTAGCTAACTGCCTAGTAACAGGAGTAGACTCGTTGACGGATAGGTATGATCACTAGTTAACATTTAAACAACTTTATTACAACGATTCACCATTTATTGACTCCTAGTGAACAAGCAAACATTCAAGACATTTCAAACGAGGAACTGGTCGGTATCTAAAAATGGTACAAATTTATATTCGAATTACAGGGCAGTGGAAAGGGAGTATTTTCCCATTTGAATCGGATCTAGGACTAGGAAAAAACCTAAAATCATAAACCATCTGACAATATTTGGGGGATTGGAAATTTAGAGCCATAAACTTAAGATGTCCATGGCACTGGGCTAGGCGGAATTCGCTGGACCCAGCTGTGCATAATTGCATACAATAAACCTTAAACATAAAATTTAGGAGATACCAATGACCATGTCATAAAACTAAATCAATTCTATACAAGTTCGGAAATTCCAAAGACCTTATCATACAACTATTTGAATTACAACTAATTTGGAAATACTGATCACTTATAATAAAACTGCGTCAACAGCGCTGATATCTTCTCGTTAGTTTTAGATTCGGGCCGAATTGCAGGCGATCGTAATGAACCGTTTGCGCTCAACACGAAATTCGATTGGATATTAATGGGAAAAAGTGTTGTTGCCCTGCCCTCTGCACAATCTGCTCGTGTGCTTACCTTGTGTGTATTCCTGGATGATGGTTCATTTAAGTCTCTAGTACAGCGTTGCTGGGAATTTGAAAAGGTTCCTGAAACTTCTCTTATTTTAGAAAACGACAAACTCGCTAAACAATTGTTCGCTTCTACTCATCAACGTAACTCAGCTGGTCGCAGACTTGTGTCAGTTCCATTCAAGATTGAGTCATCCATCTTTGTCGATACTGGAGCCATTGCTCAACGCCGCTTGCTATCTTTCGAGAGGCGCCTGCTAAAGGCAGTCAGTTTATTACTGCCTTTAGTTTATTACTGCGTTTAGTACTGTCTGTTTATGACAGTAATAAATATATGTATTTATATAAATATATTTATCACAGTATCATTTATATAACTCTGTTATATAAATATATATAACAGAGTACCTGCCATTCAGCCTTATGCAGGCCAATTCAACGATTCACGAGTCTAATCATGAGACATATTACACTGCGCACCATTGCGTAATAAAACCCGAGAGTAGTACGACTAAGTTACGTGTAGTCTTCGATGCGTCTGCTAAAGTGCTGAATGGTGTTTCTCAACGATTGCTTACATGTTGGCTCTCGTTTCTATCCGTTTGTATTTATCGTCGACGTTAAACAAATGTATTGTAAAATTTTGGTGTGCTCTGATCATTGCAAGTTTCAAATAATCCTGTGGCGATTTTTCCTTGTTCGCCCCATTCGTGAATATGAATTGTATACCATTACGTATGGACTCTCATCAGCCACGAGAATGAACAGGAGAATTTTCTTATGGCTCCTAATCCTATCCGGTCGGATGTTTATGTCGAAGATGTAGTCACCGGATGCTACTCGTTTCCAGAAGCATGCGTGTTGCGTGATCAACTTATTACACGATTAAAGCGAAGTGAATGGTTCTCAACGAGTGCTTACATTTTGGCTCTCGTTTCCATCCGTTTGTATTTATCGTCGACGTTAAACAAATGTATTGTAAAATTTTTCAAATAATCCTGTGGCTATTTTTTCTTGTTCGCCCCATTCGTGAATATGAATTGAATACCATTACCTATGGACTATCGACTCTCATCAGTCACGTTTTTGACGTTACGCATCCTGCTCCAAATGGCCAGCAATAAACAGGAGAATTTTCCTCTGGCTCCTAACCCTATCCGGTCGGATGTGCATGTCGAAGATATAGTCACCGGATGCTACTCGTTTCCAGAGGCATGCGTGTTGCGTGATCAACTTATTACACAATTAAAGCGAAGTGAATTTAAACTTAGAAAATGGTCTTGTAATAATGCTGCTCTATTGTCTGATAATTCTGTGGGCTGTGAGTCATTGACACACGATTTCTGTATTACTTGATACCGAGCACGGTGTTATAATCGCGTACTATGTACCCCGAGGGCGATTATTTTGAGTGGATGACTTTATAATATGTGCGAGGGGATGGCGAATCGTGCGGGGGGAGGGGAACTGGCAAATTGTATCTCAATTCCAAAACTGAGATTGAGATTGGAAAACAAACAGCATAATCAATTTTCACTTTTTTATTAAACTATACAAAATAAAACTATATTTATTCTTAATAAATGTCAAGCCTCTTCACTTGAGTTTAAGCGCTAACTTTTGAAATTAAGATCATTTTATGTCGGGCAAAGGCGATTTCCTCTTGGCAAAACATTTTCACGAGCGTTCTGGGCAGTAGACGTGCACGCTTAATGAGACACTGGCTCCGTTAATGTGATGGCCCGCTCTGCCGCGACCAATAAGAAAAACAGGTGGTACTCACAATTTCGCTAACTGCACTTTTAATCCAAGGGGAGTCACCTTATTGCTGTCCTCAAGTTTTTCAAGATTAATATATGGTTTATACGACATCCTTCACGCCTAGAACCGGTGGTTGTTTTTTCCTTCTTGGCTGTTGCCAGATATCCAACACCAGAACACACCCCGCCATCGAAAGAAAATCGCGAAAACAAAAAAACCTTCTCTATAATAAAAAAAAATCGCAGGCTTGGTTTCGGTTATTATATGTGCCTTCGTGACTCTTCTTTTTCGGTTCTCTATTCTGGACTGACTGTTTTTACTTTCTTTAGTCGTGTTTCTTACCAATACCCCTGAGACGTTCTCTAGCCCTGTTCTCATGGTGTTAGCGCTTTCTATTTTGAGTGGCCACCCGACTTTGGTCCCACGCTAAAGTCCCGATTCAGCTAACTACCTTAAAACTTATGATAATATAAAAGTGTATGACCTACTAAAAGCTACTCTCTCCATTCACAAGGACACGACTTACTACCAAAAGCCCCAAAAAACAAAAACAAGATATTTGTTCTTAAATCTTATCTTACACCTACCTACCTACATATCTAACTTACATAACAAGTTACAACTGATTGCAAAACATATTGCGGTTGCATGCCAAAAAACAATGAAAAATATCCCTCAAAATACATCCTAGCCTAAGATAACCTCTACTCAATGTACCCGAATGTTTTTCAAACTTAATTAACAATTATGTATCCTATACAAAAAACATCTTTTGTTTTCAAATCGAAAGAGAAAAAGAAACTTGATAACTAATGCATACCAGTTAGGTTCTGACCCTACGGGCCTCATACCCTTTATTAACTTCTTATTCCGCATACACGCACTTCATCGCACTTTATATCAGTGTCTTGGTGTCACTTGCAATCTTTCAGTACCGCTTGTTCTTCAAGCATCCTTTTCGATTCTGTGTAAGGCCCTGTTTCCGTTGTTACTTCTGGTGCTGTGGCCTGGAGAGATTCTTCGGTCCCATTGGTGGCTTATTGTTCTTTGGCCACCATTTTAGCTCGTTGCGCTCGGTGAATTCCCATAAGCTGGCTACCAGTCGCCAGCTCCACCCCTCGAGTCCATGTATTGCCAATCCGTTTAATATGACTTTGACACATAATTTCAAAATTCGGAACATAAAGTAAATACCCGAGTAAATTCCCAAACATCCACTGGTGAAGTTGCCTTCATCCATTTCCACAGATAATCTTCTGCATTCTCTGATATTCGTCGTATTTCTCCTGGGCTAAAGAGAATCGATAGAAAGTACCGTTGATCTTCGGCCTGCCCCCCTTCCACTCGGCTCAGTATAATGTTGCTCACCGCTTCTGTTTCCATGCCCGCCATCATATTTCGTGCGCCTCTGCCACCTCTTCATTAGTATAAAGACCACCTGCTCCCAACCCTTAAAGTGGTTTGAACTTCTGATTGCTGATGGTGCCTGCTTGGAGCTCGATAGGAGCTATTCCCGACAATGGATGCGGGGCGAGCCCTACCTATTCTCCGCCGATGTGGAACATATTCGGTATAATTGGGTTACAGTCTTCTTCAACAACGTGAAGCTGAAGCACTCTTGTCACTGGTGACATGAATAGTGTTTGATTGTCTGCTGTCACAGGTAATTCTTGATAACACTGTCTAGTGTGGCGCACTTGCACTACCCGGGGTACGCATTGTAAAATAAATAGTGCCTCGCCTGCAATTTTTCCGACATATCCAAGTTGCATCTTAATTACCGTACTGATGGCAATTAGGCACATCTTGTGCTAACACTAACCGATTTTTCAACACTTTGCGTTCTACAAGGGATCTGCGGTGTACCGAATCCGCGTAAAGCATATCCTGTGCGCGTCCTATAGCTTGCTCTACGTATAAAAATGCACTTTGTGGGTCCGCCACAATGTTTTGGATTCCGCTAGAAACAGAGTCGGGTGTTCAGTTTCCCACAGTTTTCCACCCTAACGTTATCGCAAAGTTTTTTGGCGCTTGCTCTACCACTAATTACTGTTTTTGCGTCTGCGTTCCCGTAACAATTTCCGTCGATCCGTCAAAAAGTACTACGAACTGATCACATTCCGACACCGTCACTGTGTCCAATGTTGTATCTCCTAAGTTTACGTCCATGCAAAAATCATCGGTAAATTGGCATACTAAGTCATCCCGTAGCCGAAGTTCATTTGTGTCTAACTGCACTTTTGCACTATAGTCCTTAAGTTCAATTTTTAGTCCTGCTGTTACAACTACACCTTCCCATGTCATGCCAAACGAAGTATATGCAACCCCTTGACATGAGCCGTCTCGACTCACCGTACGTGCTAGGGTCATTGAGGCCTGGATCAACGAGTTAGCTTTAAGTCCGTCAATAACTTTGTTATTGTTAAATTCCGTAAACCGGTGCTCCCGATGCATAGTTTTACATCCAGCCGCACCCACTTTGTGAATGTATGTCAATAGTTCTTGGCTGACGGCTGACGAATGCCCGTGCATCCCACAGTACGTTATAAGTTTCGTAATCTCCACTAAACACGTTTGCACCATTACCTGTGTGATGTGTTGTCGCCGGAACACCGTCACGGCGGTTGATCGAGAAGAACACTTTGTTTCAGGTTCAAGACATGGCGCTACGTTCTGCAGAGAGATGGCGGTTAGGTTCCATCCTGCCCCTTGACAATCGTACGCTACTAAAGCGCCTACCATGTGAACGCCCAGCAGTATGATTAGACCACCGATAATGTTGGTCATTTTGTGCTCTCTACAACAAACAAAAACCTCTCCGCAATTTTGCCAACACAAAATGAATATCTTAATCATACAGCTAGCAACTACGGGCACAACACTAAATTGATATTATAATTTCGCTACAGTCCTTAATTTAATTCCGTTTTTCATATAACCTCTTATCGTACATCCAGGGTTGCGTCTGTACGTGGCTTCGATATCGGGTGTTATACCACCGACTTGTTGGTTGGTCAAGCCTCTGTTCGTTCTACTTTTCTTGCGTGTCCTGGCTAGTGTCAACGTCGGCTCGGATTTCCGCAGTATCGATATTGCTTCCCTGATCAAAACTTTCTTCAGAGCTTCGTTGCGTGTCGTCTACGTCTTCCGAGTGAATTTCTGCCTCAGTCACTATCTGCGTCGCTTCTTCTTCGTCCCACTCTTCGTAGTGCAATTCTTCTGATGTTACTGGTTTCATTTGACGAATCAGTTCTCTTGGTGTACTATTCGGGTTTGTCTCTTCTTCTAGATGAAGCTCGTGATATGGCTTCATGCGATCCACGTGTACAACTTGCTCTCGCTTTCCATAGACTTCGTTCAGTGTGTAGTTTACCTCACCATGAATCCCAACTACTTTGTATGGTCCACCGCATGTTGGAACAAACTTCCGAGGTATCTTTAGTTTACCGATAGGTAGTGTATGCAGATACACCTTATCGCCTACGGCATATTTCTGTGTTTTTGCATGCTTATACTTCTTGTATAAGCATGCTTATACTTCTTGTGGTTTTCGGTTTGTCGTTCGGCGCATTCCAGTAGATTCTGTTTTACTGATGCAAATGCTTGGCCTAGACGCGCCATCATTTCGCTGGTATCATCATATCTTTCCCATGGAGGAGAAAAAAGGGAGTCTCCTATGTCGAGCTATGTATTCTGGACAGATGCGCCATGGCGACGAAACACAACATCTGGTCCTATGTACTGGGTTCCTTTTGCACAAGGTGTTTTAGACGATGTTTTAAGCTGGCGAGCATTCTCTCTATCATGCCATTGCACTGTGGTCTGCACGCGGTAGTTTGAATTTGTTCTATTTCCAACAATTCGCACACTTCCTTTTAAACATCCTTGATAAGAACTGGTTGCCCCTATCCGTTAACAATGCTCGTGGTGTCCCATGCCGTGTGATTACTTGAGTAACAAACGTTTTCACAACTGTGCTAGCCTGAATGTCTGGTATAGGGATTAGCTCCACATACCTAGAGAATTAATCCATAAACATCAAGATGTACTTATGTCCGTTTGTTAATCTATTAGGGGTCCTACTATGTCCTTAGCACATCTCTCAAAAACTGCTTCCGGAATAGCAAGTCTTTGTAATTCGGCAGTCGGTCGACGAGATCTCTTGAACACATTGCACTCGTGGCAACTTTTCACATATGTTTTTATGTCTATTCGCATGCTTTCTCAGTAGAAGTTTTGGGAGATGAGGTCAAAAGTCTTCTGTTCACCCTGATGTGGAGTCTAACGGGAGTTGTGGTATAATTCAAGAATTTTATTCTTCTTCTGCGGCCCCAAAATCTGGTCACGCCTTTCCGTTAAATGTCGACTCTTGTACAGCATCCCGTGATAGGACAGGTAAAATTGCCATGGTTCTCCACCTTCTAGCTGACGCGTGATATTTGCCAACTTTCCGTCTTTGCGCTGTTCTGCAATTATCTGCTCACGATCCCTTATCATCTCAATTACCGGGTAGGTTTGCAGATCCATGATATTGATCGTTAAATTCAGTTTAATTTGTGATAGCACATCTGCATTTGTATTCAGTCGCCCAGGTCGATGCTAAATATCAAATCAATATTCCAATAATGTCATGTCCCATCTCGCAAGCCGGCTACTAGGATCTTTAATACTCAGTAACTACCTCAACGGTGCGTGGTCTGTAATCAGCGTAAAATGCGTACTGACTAAGTAACAACGATACTGTTCACGACCCATTCCCCCCATTGCCCCATTCTTTCCGCATCATTTAAACTTCGACTTACATATCCGATTGGATGTTCAAACCCGTCGTACTTCTGACATAAAATCCCGCTCAGGGCTGTGTCTGATGCGTCCGTAACCAAGATAAATGCTTTCCTGAAATCTGGATATTTCAGTACGGACGATGTTGTTAGTGCCCACGGTTAGTATATTGATTAGGTTACCTACTACAGCTTTAACCAATAAGAAAACGACACCTTGTGACGTCACAAAATTCCTTAAACAGGAAACAAACTTACAATTGCTAGGTTAGAATTCAACCAGTACAAGCAAGGTTGGTGCGTGATGTGAATATAATATGGTGTGCTATCGCGCAGGTTGCTATATTATTTCGTGACGTCACGTTGGTTCTATTGAAAGTGTAATATTAAATTGTCTATAGCAACGAAAATTAGATTAATTAACAAATATATTAAAGAGAAAAACAAACCCCTTTAATTCTGTAGTTAAATATAAGATCACTTCCTAACAAAAACGGCCACACCAAAATACTTAATAATATTTTACTATGTATTTATTCCAATATTTGATTGAAATAAACATCAAATAAAACCGCCAAACGTAACTTGATTTTCATACTATAATTATCTAGTCCCAACGTGACGTCATGCGCGAAAATGAACGAAATTTGGATAGCTCGGTAGCACACCATATTATATTCACATCACGGGTTGGTGTATAAATGGTTGCGGTTTACGCCAATTACAACGTTAAAGGAAAAATGTGACGTCATTCTTTCCTTGTTCTTTCCCCTTACACTTCGCTCTGAAATTAATTTATGTAGGCAACCTGTATATATACTAACCTTGGTTAGTGCCGTCTTCATTGTTCTAAATGAATCCTCTTGCTGTTGATCCCAGATGAACGGAAAATTCTTCTTCGTCAGATTTGTTAATGGTTTTGCTATTGCTGCCAATTTTTACACAAATTTTCGGTAAAACCAACACAGCCCCAAAAATGCTCTAATCTCCTTAACTGTAGTTGGTTTAGGATAATTCCTGACGATCTCCGTCTTTTCGGGATCTACTTCGCATCTTTGCGATAATATGTTGTGACCCAAAAATTTAGTCTTCTCCTTTAGGAACTCACACTTAGTCGGCTTTAACTTTAATCGGTTTTCTCTCAGACGATCGAATACTTCTACTAGCAACTTGAGATGACACTCTATATCCTCTGCGCTGTAAACAATGATGTCGTCTAAATAGACCAAACACGACATTTCATTCATGCCTGCCAACACTACATTCATTAACTGTTGCCACGTGGCTGGCGAGTTCTTAAAACCCATTGGCATTCGATTAAATTCATAATGACCATCTGGCGTGCTAAATGCTGTGTTTTCTCTGTCGTTGCTTTCCACGTTTACCTGGTAGTGCCCACTGGCCAAGTCCAGCGTGGAGAATAATGAACAACCCGCCAACTTGTCAAATGTTTCTTGCAGATTTGGTAGCGAGAAATAATCTATTTTTGTAACGGCGTTCAGTCCTAGATAGTCTATGCAGACTCTCAATTCAGGCTCTTCACCTGAATGTTTTAATCTCGTTTGTAAATTCCGAATGATAGTGGTTTAAAAAACGAATTGACCGACGGACGGAAATTAGAGAATATGATTTTCGTAATAAACCCATTCCAAAAAGTAAAAAAAGGCCTAAAGACTAATTTTACATTTGATTTCAATTATTAAAACGAACGACCCCATTGGTGGAGTCGTTTGTTTGGGAATCCACCATCCAAGAGGACCAATCCATAGGTAGATGCATAGAATAAAAAGGATATAGAAGCCTGTCTCTGTCTCTTACCCCCACTTAGGAATTTAGTGTCTTCGTTCATCGCAAAAGCGCTGATGTACCTGTATACGAATGGCGCGCAATTCAAATTTGATTTTTGGCGCCGTTGGGATAGAAAATGTTATATTTAATGAAATTGCTTATATTTTTGTAAACTTTTAATACAATACTTTTAGATTATCAGTAATATACATTGAAAATCCATTTTAACAATATATATCACCAATAAACTATAAATAGTATAAAAATTTTACAAAAATATATGCAATTTCATACAAATGAAATGCAAATGTATCAAAACTATTCATATATTATTACACAAGCTATAAACAAGTACTGTCAAATTACAAACAAAATAAAAACATAATAATAAATAGTATAATATAATAAACATTAGGAACAACATGAATACTATATAATTAAAGTTACAATTTAATTTATACAAGTATGTATTATAAAAACAAAATACAACATCACAATCTAAACCTAAAAAAGAGTCAAAAAGGCAGCAAGCATATAGTCATCTAAATCTAAAAATTAAACAAGACCTTTTTTTTGGCTACCGCCTTATTTCGCGGCCCCGTTCCTGAATGTTTTTGGTGAGCCAACTTTTTAATTTTGTCATTGAATTTGTTGCACTCACTCCCTCTTAAAACTTTATATTTATATTTTTACACCAGGTAAAAATATAAAACTGCACAAATTTATCTAAAAATATATTGAACATATCGTGTGTTTTACATGTAAACATATTTTTCGCGTACGATTTTATAATTTTGACGAGACCCTCTTTAATTTTATGTTTTGTACAATTATTTGGTAAAAGCGCATGAACAATGTCGTTGCATCTACCAAATAATTGTACAAAATTAGTTTTTGGTTTTTTCAGTTTATAATTTGGATATTTCCGAACTTTTATTAGCATAAATGGTGTTTCCTCTTGCGCCAAATTGTTCATGCATACATTGCATGATCCCACAATTTTTTTTAGGTTTTTATCATGTATCCAGCAATGTATGCATGAATATTTAAAGTAACATTGTCATAAAAGGTAAATTGTATTTTAGATTCTGTTATTTCAGTTCTCTTTTTCTCCGCTTTTTTGCGTTTTTCCTTCTCATTAATATCCTCCTCCTCATTATTATCTTCCTGCTCGCTAGGATCAGCCTCTATAAATTGTTGCAAATTGTTCAGCATTTGCTCGGTATCATGTTCCATGCAATTTGCCTCCAGATTATGGTAAGATGTGATATTATTTATAATACTGGCTTTCAAGGCCGAAACAAATGCTGAACAATTCGGATTTATGTTACGTGCTCCGTGGCTTCTGATGCGGGAAAAAGTTTTCCAAAGGATCCTGATTTAAGTTTCTAAGGCAGAGATACCTAAATACGGCCTTCCTTTGTAATTTCCCATATACGTTTGAGACCACGGATCGTAAATTGCCAATTTTTTTATACATTTGACATATCTCTTGTTATTTTTTTCATCAACAAAAGATAAAGTATCTAAAACTTTGATGGCTTCGTTCCAAAACTTCAAACGTTCAGATTCATTATTGCGTGAGATGGCTGCTTGAAGAACTTTTCCTTCGGTCGGAAACTCACATACCCCATTCACGCTGTCGAACAATTTGTCAAAAACAACAAAAAGTCGGCGGTTCCCTCGACATCTGGATTATCTAACAAAATAAAATAAAAATTAGAATCAAATAAATGGAGAAAAGTTTAAGCGATGTACCTTTTTGTATGAATCTCATCGAGGCTGACACCCTTTGTGAAAAAACTTGCGCTGCCAACTTGACTTTCATCGTTTTAATTTTCTTCGGATATACATGCATGTCCGTTAAACGAGGTAACAACTTAAAATCAAAGTCCAATTGTTATCCAATTCATACGTTTGGATTATGTGCTTCCAACTTGCTCTTTGATTTTTTTTCTTCCATGAAAATTTGGCATCTTTGGTCAGTAGATTGTTTCTAATACATTTTAGAAGATGTGGACTATCATATAAAGGTACCACTTCTATGTGGTCTACTTCAAATCCATAAGTTCTTTTTTCTTCGCCTCTTTCAATATATTCGTCGTTGTTTTTTCTGTACAAGGACTCGATTGCCGTTGTATTGTTACTAGCTTGGTCGCAAGCAGTGGCAACAATTCTTAATTTAGTTTTATTTACAGCCGAAATGATGGCTTTAAGGTTCACTACTATTTCTGGTCCTGACATGGTCCTGACAAATTCGGAGAAATGGTAGCAAAGCGGCTGTTTCCACTTTTTCCTTAAACCTCTCAACGTAAAAACCATCGCATGGTCAGCAAACTTTTCCCTGGTCTCCTCCGATGTCTCTTCAAATCCGCTAATGTAATCTGCGTTCTGTTGATATGTTAAATTGGACTGAAGCGACATTTCATCGAACATTAGAACACATAAACGATCTGGTTCTTCAAGATTCAAGAAGTCTTTGAGATTATTATAATTTTTTTCTCTCCCATATCATTCATGGACAGGTAAAAAAAAGAACGCAAATTTTGTTTTAATCGCGTCAGTAGATTTGGAAATATATTGGTTTAAAGAAACAAACATACCGACGGATGGAAATTAATGAATATTATTTTTGTAATCTACGCATTCTAAAAATCGAAAATTTGAAAACAATTTTTTTTCACGAATACAATACGAATGCTTTCTCTAAGAGAAGTAATTATGTTAATTAAAAATTAAATTCTATTGACGTAACCAATACAAATTTAAAAACCACACACCGCTGCTTTTGCTGCTGAGGGCGAATTTTACATTTAAGTTTCGTATAGTAATTTTGAAATTGATCAAACGGCCGTGAGATGTCGGTGAATAACACGAACGCTATTATTAAAAGGAACGCGATTATTAAAACGAACACGATTATTAAAACGAACGCGATTATTAAAACGAAAGACCCCATTTCATGGATACTTCATGCTCTGCTAACTTGTATTGTGAAAGTCATTGGTTGTTTAGGTGGGATTTTATTTCCGACTTCCATCACAGCAACTACTTGTCGCTAGTGTAGAAAAGCGGAGAGTTCCCCCATTCCCAATCACGTGACGCCTTATTTACTACACCACTGTCACAACCCAACCTCACTTAAGTCTTGACTCTTAAAGTGTGATATCATATTTTGTGAAGAAAGATTGAATTTTTGTGCGTTGTAAGAATTCCTACAAGACCAAGCATATTGCAAGTTAGAAATCTGTAATGGATCAGCGCCATCCATGAATTACGATCTCAATTAAAAACTAGCCGACCTCCATTGCCGACTCTCTCTAACAAATCACAATAACACGTGATTTGTTAGAGAGAGTCGGCTATCTATAAGTATCCTTTGCGTCAACAGCCGTCGCGTTCAACAGTAGTTGTGTGTGCTTCGTTCGGTTGGCGGGTACTTGAGAAGTATAATTTTAATTTTATCTACCGAGGGCTTAACACAATCTCAAACCAAAGTTCCTTTACTTACTAAACAGTTACACAATTGATTCTCATCTGCAGACAGCATATAAAATCACCACTGATCAGTAATAACTCTGCAATTCATTTTCGACAATTGCAATCGAAGTGCAAAAAAACACAATGGCATCATTTACAGATCTATGTGTGGAATACTTTGGCACAGGTGACTTCTACGAAGTGCTGAAAGTGAATCGAAGTGCCACCAACACAGGAAGTAAGTTTTCATCAAAAACCGATTTCCTAACCTATACTTCAAATTTTTTGTTAATTCACAGTTAAGAAAGCGTACCACAAGTTGTCACTGCTGGTCCATCCGGACAAGGTAAGCCAGGCCGAAAAGAAGACGGCCACTGCAAAGTTTCAAGCGCTTGGAAAGATTCATTCTATTTTGCAAGACACAAAGAAACGACAATTGTACGACGACTTCGGTGACTTTGAATTTGACGAGGAAGATCTTGAGGATACGAGCCACTGGACGAACTATTGGGTCGGTATCTTTAAGAGATTAGACTTTTCTGATCTTGAAACGTATCAAAATGATTATATGGGATCAGAATTAGAAAGAGATGACCTGAAACGCGCTTACGTTTCGAGCAAAGGCAATATGAAGAAAATCATCGATAATGTTCCATTTTCGGACTGCGATAGTGAACCGAGATTTATAGAAATTGTACGCGAGTGGGTGGATCGAGGCGAAGTGGAAGAATTTGATGGATTCTTTAATGAAAATCAGCAGAAGAAAGCACGGCGCCGCAAGAAGTGGGAGAGGGAAAAAGAGGAAGCATCCAACATTGAAAGTAAGCATATCTTGATTCGTTTTATTTTATTCGATTCCAATTTTAACACTATCGCAAGCGAGATTGCAAGTTTGCGATAGCTGTCGCCCCGTACTTTAAAGGCCTATATTACTACCACATAATTAGGCATAATTAGCACATTATCAAGCACTTAACCAAATTTCAATTGTTTTAATTGGGGATGTAGCTTTACGGATATCTCTTTTAGGTCCGTGAAGCTACACCCGCAATTAAAAATATTGGAATTTCAACTTGATAAGGTGCTTTTTATGTGCTAATTATGTGTCAAAAAAAATTTTGGTTAAAGTTACCTTAAAGTTGTGTTATTGTGTTATTTCTGCATGAAAATTTGAGTCAGAAGTTCGTGACGTCGAACTGCGCTTCTCTGTAGTGAGTGTTAGTTACTTTGAGAGTTTTGACTATCGTCGCGGCTCTGCCTAATAGGCGATGGGCTTAACTCTTGCTGTTGCCGTGTTGATATCGTGTTTTGTTCCGTTGGTTTTATGTGAGATGTTTGCGTCTTATTTTTGTGATTTTGGATATACTATTTTATTTTTTATTTAAAATAGTTTTTCTAAAAACTTTGCCATCGTCCCCAGTTAAAATGTAAGTACGTTTATATTTTATTTTAACCTTTCCGCGCATTTCCAGCATTATTTCTATTGTAAAACAAGTCTACTTGTTTTGGTTCAATTTGCGGTGCTTTTTTATGTTTTTAGATTTACCGCAATTATTTTTGGACGATTTTATCTACCAATTATTTAGCAGTATTAATTGATTACATGTATAAGTTTGTCGAATCATATTATTATGGTGAATAATGTACAGTCGAGGCCAACCAAAAGTGAACTAAGATGATTGGAAGATTATTACTATTATTATTTATGTTTATGATTATTGGTTTTCGTGTGGATCACATTCATTCCATCACACTCATTGCAATGATTAATTTTCTACACTTGTAATACATAAAAATAAATAAATATTGTGTAATTGAGAATTTTTTCATATTATTATTTTTCATATTAATTGAGATTTTTTTCATATTAGATTTCTACTATACATTCAAAACAGATTTACGAATAATCTAATTAAAAATATTATGCGACCCTTATTTTACAACATTAACCCTTAATATCCCTTTTACAGTCAAAATGCTCGGATTTCTTTCAAATTTGGATTCCAGTAGTAATTTTAACTTATCATTATTACTTCTCTCGTAGAGGAAATATTGTATTCATGAAAAATTTTTTTTTTTTGATCAAACATTGAACATATGTTTTGTGTATACCCCAAGTAGTGAATGCTTTAAAAAAATCTGGAGTTTTTTTAAAGGTTGACTTTTTATTAAGGGTTGTAGGGTCAAGAAGTTGTCAAAATGCATAATTCGTAACGTGAATACCTGCCAGGAGGAACATTTTATTTGAAACAAATTTGGCATACATATTAGGAATACATTGAAGAAAATGCTGGTAAAAGTTTCATCCCCTAAAAAAAAAGCCCTTGTGGCCTGTTGGTTCTTTAAATTAATTGTTCGAAAATTGACGGTGTTTTGATCCGTATATGTCAGCATAACCCACCATTTTCCATCAGTTATTTTATATATATTTACATAATGAGTGATTAAAAATAATTTACGACCCTAACTACACACCCCCACCCTCCAAATATACAGATGGAGTCATATGGATCGGATTTTCTTCATATTATATTTCTACTATACATTTAAAGCAAATTTACGAATAATCTAATTAAAAATAATCTGCGACCCTTATTTTAGAACTTCAACCCTTAATATATATATATATATATATCCTTTACAGTCAAAATGCTCGGATTTTTTCTAAATTTGTATTCCAGTAGTAATTTTAACTTTATTTAACTTATCATTATTTAGTTAATTTAATTGAAATTAGGGTAGGACCTACATATTACAATTGTAACTCTTAATGCACCCCTTACAGTTTGATTTGTCAGATTTGTTTCAAATTTGTTTTTTAATAATAAATTGAAATATAATTTTAACTAGTTTATTTAAAAATAGGCTAGAATCCTCAATTCATGTTTTTAACCCTTAACACACCCCTTACACTGATAGTGCTAGGATTTACTTCAAACATTGATTTATATTGGTAATTTTAAATCTAGCTTCAAATAGTTTCATTAAATTAGAGTACCTACAACAAATTTTTCAGTTTTTAATCTTTTCATACACACGTTTCAACTTTATCGCTTAATTTTGTTTCAAATTTGGTTCCTAGTTAAAATTTAAAAATCATTTTTAAATAACCCGATAAATTTCTTTCAATAAAAGAAGCCTCAAAATTCTAAAAATTTGAATAACAAATTTTAACATAGCAACGAGAGAAGTACTGTGGAATCTCATTTCCAGCGAATTTTTTAATTAAATTAGGCTAGAACCCTCATATCACAATTGTAACCCTTAATGCACCTCTTATAGTTTGATTTGTCAGATTTCTTTCAAATTAGTTTTCTAATAATAAATTGATATATAATTTCAACTAGTTTATTCAAAAATAGGCTAGAATCCTCAATTCATGTTTTTAACCCTTAACACACTTCTTACACTAATAGTGCTAGGATTTACTTCAAACTTTGATCAAAATAGGTAATTTTAAATCTTGCTTCAAATAGTTTCATTAAAATAGAGTACCTGCAACACATTTTTCACTTTTTCATCTCTTTATACACACGTTTCAACTTTATCGCTTAGATTTGTTTCAAATTTGGTTCCTAGTTAAAATTTAAAAAGCATTTTTAAATAACCCGAAAAAATAATGTGAGATCTATGGCATACGCCGACGATATGATGTTGATACCAATTGAAGTAAACGAGATGAGATGTGTACGATGTATGGGAGAAGGTTAGAAAACGAAAAAAAATATAACGTAAATCTAATATAAGAAACAAGTTAACGAAGTGTGGTAAAGGGGGTGGTAGATGGAAAAACGAAGAATGAATGTGGGAATGGGTAGAAATGTTGTTTTACTGTTCGGCAAAAAGTGTAATGATGTATCAGTGGAAATATTTGGATGCAATTGCTGAAAATGGGTTTTAGGGCTGGTGAGGGAAACACCAGAATGCATCATTTTAGAATAAGTAAAGGGAGATAAGGTAAGAATGGAAGCGGGAAGGAGAGCATTAAAATAAACTTAGGCAAAGCAGAAAGAATATAAGTCGAATTAAAAAAATAATAATAAGAGGAATGGGTATGCAGCGATAGATATGGAATGAGTGAGAGAAAGGAATACATATTCTGATTGAGATAAGTATGAGAGATAAGAATGTATAAATGCCAGAAACAAGGGCTATGTAGGCTATGTATAATGATATATTCGCTAGCAATATCACTAGTGGGCAAATATATTCGACGATAATTGACGAGTTAAAATCAAGGCTGGAGATGTCACGAGCCGAAGGCGAGTGGCATCTCCAGCCTTGATTTTAACGAGTCAATTATCGTCGAATTATATTTAGCCCACGAGTGGTATTTAACAAGACAATATAATGATTTCGAACTATAAAACAGTAACAAAGTAAACTTAATAGTAATATGATATAGTAATATGAGATAGTAATAATAATATTTTATAGTAATATGAGATAGTAATATGATTTTATACTTTTATTTGATAAAAATAAAAAAACAAAAGATAATCGAGTGGATGATATGTATTCACGGGTATAAAATCAGTTACGATATTGTTTATTATACCCGATATGATAGGGTCTGAGCTATGCGTTTTAGGTGCCCTAAACAGGTTCTAGTTGGCCATGAGTTATATTGTCGGCATGATAGTAAGACAAGAAGTGCGCCGGTAGGAAAGACAGACTAGATATTGGGTGGATCAGGAAAGAAGAATGTGTAGAGAGGGATTAGAAAACATGGAGCGATTATGGTGAGCGATTGTGCAGAAATGAAAGCCAAGAAGTATTGGAGGAGAATGGAAGTGAAGCAGAATGGATGAGAAGGGAGATAGGGACAACAAAGCAACAGTAAAATTTGGAGATCGGTGTTTTTACATAATAATAATATCACTAGATAAAGTAAGATTATTTTCATTTGTGTTTTTATATCGTATAGGTATGCTATTTGATTTGTAATTACTATGTAAATGGAATTCGTTCATAAACCGAAAGGTCAATAAAGAAAGAAAGAAACCGAAAACTCACTAGAGTATTTTCGACATTTTATACAAGGTAATTTTCATTTGCAATTGCGTTTTGGAAAAGCATTTTGATGAGAACATACTTCTTCTGATACCTCTAAATGAGGCATTGTGGTAGGTTATTTCACGGATACCTACTAAATATTTTAATTACTTATTGCTGAATTTTTACCTAATACTTTCACATTTGTTTTACAATTAGTGTTTATTTAACAATTTTACCTGTCTCGTGAAGTATTGTAATTGTGAACTTTTTTTTATTATTTTTAGAATGCGTAGATTACGAAAATCATATTCACTAGTTTCCGTCTCTCGGTCTGTTCGTTTCTTTAAACCGCTTTATTTCGGAATCTACTGACCCGATTAAAACATAATTTGCGTCCATTTTTTCTACCTATGCATGGATGATATTGAAGAAATAAAATTATAAAATTCTCATAGACCTGCGCATTATAAGTCAAAAATATGCAAAAAATGGCGCATTAACTTAATCTTCTAAAGTTAGAGACCGATTTTAACCAAATATTGAACATAAGTTTTGTGTACTCCCAGGTGGTGAATGCTTTCACAAAATCTGAAGTTTTTTAAGGGTTGAATGCATAAAAAATGCATAATTTGTAACTTGAATAATTGTCAGAAAGAATGCTTGATTTGAACCAGTTTTTCACTACATATTAGGGATGCATTGAATAAATTGCTGGTGAAAGTTTCATTTCTTAAATATACGCCTTTGTGGCCCGTTTGTCCTTTAAATTATCTTATCAAAAATTGACGTTGTTGCAATTCATATATGACTACATTACCCACCTTTTCCATAGTTATTTTAAGTAATATTTACATAAAGAGTGATTAAAAATAATTTATGACTCTTACCACACACCCTCATCCTCCTAATATAACGACGTTTGACTCATATAGATCAGATTTTCTTGATATTTGATTTCTACTATAAATTTTTGTAACATATTTACGAATAATTTAATTAAAAATAGTGTGCGACCCTCATTTTACAATTTCAGCCCATAATATACCCTTTACAGCTGGGATTTTACTCAATGCTCGGAAGTTTAGATTCCAGTAGTAATTTTAACTATATTTTTAATCAATTTAATTGAAATTAGGCCCACATTTTATAATGGATTACAAATATAATTAATGCACCCCTTACAGTTTGATTAGTCAGATTTCTTTCAAATTTGTATTCAATTCATAAATTTAATTCATATATTAGCCTATTTTTGATTAACTAGTTGAAATAGTTTAATCAAAAATAGGCTAATATCTTTAATTCATGTTTTAACTTTAACATTCTCCGTACACTAATTAATATTGCTAGGATTTACTTCAAGCATTGGTAATCTGACTTCAAATAGTTTGATGAAAATAGGGTACTTACAACATATTTTTCACTTTTTCAGCTCTCCATACATACGTTTCGCTCAGATTTGTTTCAAATTTGGTGTCTAGTAAAAATTTTAAAAACAATTTTAAATAACCCGATTAAATATATTCGCTAGCAATATCACTAGTGGGCAAATATATTCGACGATAATTGACGAGTTAAAATCAAGGCTGGAGATGTCACGAGCCGAAGGCGAGTGGCATCTCCAGCCTTGATTTTAACGAGTCAATTATCGTCGAATTATATTTAGCCCACGAGTGGTATTTAGCAAGACAATATAATGATTTCGAACTATAAAACAGTAACAAAGTAAACTTAATAGTAATATGATATAGTAATATGATTTTATAAATATGAGATAGTAATAATAATATTTTATAGTAATATGATTTTATAAATATGAGATAGTAATAATAATATTTTATAGTAATATGAGATAGTAATATGATTTTATACCCGTGAATACATATCATCCACTCGATTATCTTTTGTTTTTTTATTTATATCCAATATGATAATTTCTGAGCTATGCAGTTTCGGTGTGGAAAATAGGATCTAGTGGGCCATGAATTATATTGTCCACAATATATGTTACAAAAATTTGAATAAGAAATTTTAATATAACAGCGAGTGAAGTACCGTTGAATCTCATTTCCAGCGAATTTGTTTTTGCACTAGGTTGTTTTTAAATCCCAGTGTTTTTTTTAGTTGACGAATTTCAAGTGGAGATGAACAATAATCAGAAACAACGAGCAGCAGCTTTACAAATGCTGTTTTCGAATCTGGAGGCTAAATATGCCCCCAAGACTGCTAAACGAAAAGCTGTAACTGGTGAAGATTCTGAATCTACAAAAAAGTTGCCTAAACACACATAGGCATGCTTTTATTTGCAACAAAAAATTATGTATTTTGTTTTTTATGTGTGCCTCTGACTGTAGAATCAATATCATGTTCGCTTTTATTTTATACATCAATAATTTGTTTATATTCAATAATTTTAATTTTGGTTGTTAAATAAAAAAAAACAAATTAGATGTAAATTTCTATAATAAATGCACAGAACTCGTCAAGTGAATGTTTTATTGAATTTTTTTTCATTTATATTTGTGAAAATTTAATAATTTAGGGCTTTTACTATTTTGCCGACATTGATAATTTTAAGCGGCGATTTAATAAACAACACGTGACTACTATAGCTTAGCTGTTCACTGCTGAGGATGCTGCCGGCCAGCTGACTGCCCAGGAAGAATTCCGATGTACTTTTGATATACACTTTTGATAGTAATACTTACGAGTATTACTTTGTGTGTTCAATTTACTCAACACTAATTGACAGTTGGGCTAACATTACAGCTAATTCCCTAAACCTTCATCGCATTGTGAAATAAGCTTGCTTCGCATAGAACTACATAAATTTGCAGGTGATATAAAAACTTGGAAAATGTTTATCGATATGTTCAATTGGTTCAAAAAAACAGCTGATAATTATATAATTGCGTATGATAGCTTAGTTAAGCGATACGGCAATAAACATCTGCTTGCTCTTTCACTTTGACTTTCACATTGGAAGGCTGTAAACAGATGTCGCAAATTAGTTTTTTCGAAGTGTGTTGGAAGTTATATTTTAAAAACGGCTCTTGGAAACTAACAAATTCTCGTAGACAGCTGGGAATTTCTATCGTTTCACATGGTACTCGAATACCTATATGTCGCTAATGTTACTCGTTTTGAACAAAAACAGCATTCTGATAAAATGTACGTTTACAGAGTTGCAAACATTGTGCGAAAACTTTGGCCACTGTTGCATATAATTTTGAACCACCTATAAAACCATCGTCTTGATTTTCGCTCTCGGTACATAAGTTCAAAAAACCTAACTATGGATACTCGTCATTCCTCGTCAAAACCGCTTCATTTTGTGTTTATTTTGTAATGCATTGACCATGCATTGTATGTCCTGTTCTCTATTTCTCGTAAATACTCCAAAACAATGATTTGATGTTGTTAAACAAAATAAGTGGTGTCTTGGCTCCAAACATTCTGTAAATAATTCCAAGTCTAAATTCACTTATCGAGAGTGCAAGCAACTCTATCACTCGGTATTACATTTTGGACTCTGCACTTAAGTTTTCAGATTGTCGGAAACTTGACATAAATGACACTTGGGGTCGTCATTCCAACTTGATAACTCTTCAGCACAGGATAATGTACTCACTAATACAGTACCTTGGATACTACAATGGTGCTGTCAACCACAGTGGTAGAAGATGGTCGCGGCAATTTCCAAAAGATTGTGGCAGTGAAGCCAATTTATCAACTTGCTTCACAAGTGGCAGTGAAGCCAACTTGTTAGACAAAATATGTATCCACTGAGTTTGTCGGCTTCGAAGGGAACAACGTATTTCTTTAAGTCATGGTTACGCCAGCATTTTCAATTCACCGTCGATGCGTTTATAATCTGCTCCGTTCTGCACAATCTGCTCGTGTGCTTACCTTGTGTGTATTCCTGGATGATGGTTCATTTAAGTCTCTAGTACAGCGTTGGTGGGAATTTGAAAAGGTTCCTGAAACTTCTCTTATTTTAGAGACCGACAAACTCGCTAAACAATTGTTCGTTTCTACTCATCAGCGTAACTCAGCTGGTCGCAGACTTGTGTCAGTTCCATTCAAGATTGAATCATCCATCTTTGTCGATACTGGAGCCATTGCTCAACGCTGCGTGCTATCTCTCGAGAGGCGCCTGCTAAAGGCAGTAAGTTTATTACTGTCTGTTTATGACAGTAATAAATATATGTATTTATATAAATATATTTATTATAGTATCATTTATATAACTGTTATATAAATATATAAATAAATATATATATATATAACAGAGTATCTGTCATTCAGCCTTATGCAGGCCAATTCAACTATTAAGGAGTCAAACCATGAGACATATTACACTGCGCACCATTGCGTAATAAAACCCGAGAGTAGTACGACTAAGTTACGTGTAGTCTTCGATGCGTCTGCTAAAGTGCTGAATGGTGTTTCTCAACGAGTGCTTACATGTTGGCTCTCGTTTCTATCCGTTTGTATTTATCGTCGACGTTAAACAAATGTATTGTAAAATTTTTCAAAATAATCTTGTGGCTATTTTTTCTTGTTCGGCCCCATTCGTGAATATGAATTGAATACCATTACCTATGGACTATGGACTCTCATCAAACACGTTTTTGGCGTTATGCATCCTTCTCTAAATGGCCACCAATAAACAGGAGAATTTTCCTCTGGCTCCTAACCCTATCCGGTCGGATGTGCCTGTCGAAGATGTAGTCACCGGATGCTACTCGTTTCCAGAGGCATGTGTGTTGCGTGATCAACTTATTACACACTTAAAGCGAAGTGAATTTAAACTCAGAAAATGGTCTAGTAATAATGCTGCTCTATTGTCTGATATTTCTGTGGGCTGTGAGTCATTGACACACGATTTCTGTATCACTGTGGTTTGTTGTTCCTTGCCCACCATTTTAGCTTGTTGCGCTCGGTGAATTACCCACAGCTTCATCGTGTCCCATAAACTGGGTACCAGTTGCCAGCTCCACCCCTCGATCGATGTATTGCCAATCTTGGCTACCTTGGCTGACTGTTATTACAATGTTGTCAACGACTTTGTTTGAAGATGGTCGCGGCAATTTGCAAACGGTCAGTGCTGTTGAATAGTGGTTGTGGAGCCAACTTAATATTCGAAAAGTGTGCCAATGAGTTGGTCGACTTTGAAGCAAACAACGTATTTGTTACAGTCAAGATTTTACCGGTCTTTTCCGATCACCGTCAATCACCGATCTTTCTGGTACGTTCTGGCTTCATTTAGTAATTCATTTAATTGCAATTCAATTTCCCGGCATTAATTGTTTTGTTAAAATAATGTTTGCTTCGGGCCGAATTTCAGGAGATTTTAGTGAACTGTTAGCGTTCAATACGAAATTTGGTTGAATATTAATGGAATGTGCTGTGGTTGCCTCGCCCTCTGTACAATCTCCTCGTATGCTAGCATTCGGTATATTCGTGGATGATGGCTCACTCAACTCTAGTACAGCGTTGGTCGGAATTTGAAAGGGTTGCTGAAACTTTTCTTATTTCAGAGAACGCCATATTCACTGAAAAATTGTTCGCAACTACTCATCGTAACTCGACTTTTTGCTGTGTCACTTCCATTTGAGATTGAGGCACCCATCATTGTCGATTCTCGAGCCATTGTTCAACGTCGCTTGCTATCTCTCGAGAAGCGTCTGTCAAAGACACAATTGAGAGTCTTACTGTCAGTTTATCAGTCACGACTCGTCCGAGGTTTATGTCAGAGTGCTTGTCATTCAGCGTTGTGCAGGCCAATTCAACTACTCACGAGTGTAACCATGAGACTTATTACACTCCGCACTATTGTCTGCTAAAGTTGATTGGTGTCTTTCTCAACGAGTGCTTACATGTTGGCCATCGTTTCTATACGTTTGTATTTACCGTACGTTATTCAAATGTATTATGAGATGTATTATCGTATGTATTATCAGATTATGGTGTGCTCCGACTATCGCAATTTTAAAATAATCCTGTGACGATTTTCTCTTGGTGGCCCCATTCGTGAATATGAATTGAATACCGTTTCGTATGGACTCTCATCGGCCACGTTTTTGGCGTTATGCCTTCTCCACTTGGCTAGCAATGAACAGGAGAATTGTCCTGTGGCTGCTAACCGTATCCGTTCGGATGTTTATGCCGAAGATGTTTATGTCACCACCAGATGCTACTCGTTCCCAGAGACATGCGAGTTGTGTGATCAACTTATTGCAATAATAGGTTTGTTTTATCAAGCAGTCAGAAACGTCCGAGGACGTCAGGAGCATGCGCTTTATGATTTTTCGCCATCCATCATGAACGTTTCCCAACTAGGTTGTAAGGCTAGGTTATGTCGTGGATAATGACAAGACACTATGTAGGAGTGAACTGTCATGAGTTAAATACAATTGTAGTGGTAAATTTTAACTGACTTTATTCTACAAGTTTTGGCTATTTATTGGAATCATACATAAACATGATCCCAATAAATCAGTGTGTAATCATAATACAAACAATAAATAATTAATACCAAACAATAATACAAAACAATATACGAGTACAAATAATACCAAACATTATACAAAACACATGTAACATATGTTTTGTTGTATATTATGATAATTAAACATAATTAACCTACATTTCACAAGGTGTCTTGTTGCACAAAGCTGATTCAGCTTCACTTAAATTGTTTTCTGTTTAACTTCGTTAAACATTCTGCTCCACTTCCACAGGGCACCGTATTGACGCCACTTTACCATCTTCTATAAGGGTGGCTTTGTTGTAGAGTTCTTTTCTTGTTGACCAATGGGCGTTGGTAATATAATGGTGCACTCGGTGCACCTTTTTCATTTCTCCTTGGTTAGTGGAGATGGTTGCAGCCTGTCTTCCAAGACATTTGCGATTCTTGGGTCACTTGTGCTGTCGGTGATCCTGGTTATTGGAGGTGGACTATCCCATCCGTAGTTGAGCTTTACCTCAGGTTATACCGGTGGTTCTATTTCTGGCTCCACTGGCTGCTTTGGATTGTGTATGAAGATTTCCAAGTGACTGTTTGTGCACCTGAGAAGTTTTGCCATTCGTTTTGGCAATACCCAGTGGGGACGGTTATACTTGCACTGAATTAGCTCGTTCATGATACGGTCGTCGGTTTAGTCGATAGATTTGATGAGGTATGTGAGTCTACTGAATTGTAGTTCATATTCCTTTAGTATTTATACAGTTTATTTATTAGTTAAACTAAATATTATTAGTTATTGTTTGTACACTCAGCATTGTTTTGTTGTATTATAATGCTGAGTTACTTTTTTAGGCTGGTTCTGATTAGGTAATCATCCTGACTCTCACAACGAATATTACGACCCTTATTGTTTTAATGCCTCTGATAAGTCATTGGGCTTTTTCAGGGGTTCCATTTCTATAGTTACGCCATTCTTTTCTTTCTGCACTCTAATTGTTTTTTGTTGGCGTTGTTTACATTTCTTCTTTAGTATTTTGTAGGATGTCCCACAAATTATAATCATGCCAATTATAATGGATACTGTTACTCTATTTGTTATCCCTGCGTGAATATGGATTGTTTTCCAGGCTGTTTTCTAGTTCTTCTTTTATCATATGTTCTTCGTTTATGATCCCATTTAGATTTTCTCCTGCCTTACTTATTGAATTTAAGTGAATTCGTTCTCCTTTAAATGTTTTCACTTCTGTGCTGGTGTTAATTTTTACATGTTTGGAGAATCCAGCAATAGTTGGTGCGTCATAGGTTCGTTTAGGAGTGATAGCATTTTCTTTGGTTATTATCTTGCAATCAGGTGATATTTGAATTAATCCAGTTTTGTTGAGTCGCACATCTTCTCGTTCTCCATTGCATGTAATAGCAATGTTTAACTTTTTTCATTTGAAATAAATTGACAAGTGTTTCTCATGTGCACTTGCTTCCATATGATTTTTTCATTGGTTTTGATTTTCTTGATATTACAATGCGTTGATGATCTTTGGTATATTTCATCAATTGTGCAGTTTGGATTGTTTTCAATACTCTATACTGATAGCGGTGAACAGATGTATTTTGTTACATCCTATTTCATACTCTCTTTAAGATCATCAGCCTTAAGTTGAAAGTACGAGTACTTTTTATTGTTGTAATCGACGGCTAGCATGTCGCTTGGAGTATCTAGTATCCAGAAGGATCCGTTATCAATCTTAAGTGGTACAGGTGTTACTTTTAATAGTGTGTACTCAGTTATTTCGGTCATTGCAAAATATTTCAATATATGAATATTTGTTATTATTTTGACGTTGGCTCTGCCAGCGTGGTTTGTATGATTCACGTTTTGATCCATTTGATCTGTGTTCATCTCGTCGGGCTCCATTTTATCTAGTGTTGTCATCTCGCCTGGACCCGTTGTATTTGTTGTTGTCTGTCATCTTTGCGGGAAAGATTGTAGTTCATTTTTGCTGTTAAATCTAAGTTTTCTTTCAGTAATTTGCTTATTTCATCAGTAACTTTATAAAACTCGGTAATTAGTAGTTGATTGTTGCCGAAATTGATGCTTATATTTTCTCTTAATGTCTTGTTTCTGCTTTCACGAGAATACTCCTTGTCCATCCCTTTATTTCTTTTAGAACTCGTTTTAAAAGCTTGATGGCATTTCGCAAAGCACAATTTGTTTTGCAGAATTACTTATGCACATAGTAACACTGCCTTTGTCAATATTTGCCTGCACACAATCTTGAGTACTTTCAACTCGACTTTCAACTATATTGGTTTTTTTTTTGACAAAAAAGTTGCCTCTGGATTTGTTTCGATTATTTCCTCAATTATTGTAGAAGTACTTGTAGGTATTTGTCTCGGTATTTGTGGAGATTCCTGAACTTGGCCCGAGTTTTGATATTCGAAAGTCAATTATATTATCCAAATTATACAAAATAAAAAAGATTAGGGATGCACCGGAGTTACTGCTTCCGGCCTATCCGGCCAGTTTCAAACATATCCGGCTAATATTCCGTTCCGGTGGCTTATTTCAAAAATCCGACCAAATTGCCGGATTCTACCGAATTTTGCTTTTCTAATGAAATAAAATAATTTTTTAAAACATTTGCGTTTACTGAACAAAATATATGTTATATATCCTAAAAATAGAACAAAAAATTAAATGTTTTTAAAATAAAAATAAAATCAAGTTAAGTAGTTCAACAAACTCATTACACTTATTCGTCATTGTTTAACGAATTCGTCAGGTTATAGTGCAAAAATATTAATTCTTTTCCTTTTTCTGGCATAAGCCGACTTCTGTTATCCGTAAATACGTTTCCGGCCTCTGAAAACACTCTTTCACTGAATGCAGATGTTGCGGGTGCGGAAAGATACTGAAATGCGAAACAACGTATGATAGTCAATAGAATGTGCATTCCACCAGGAAATTGGATCAAATGCTTTGTCAATTAATGGTAAGCTTAAGTAAGTCTCAATTGAACTTGTTAAAAGCTTGTCAGAACCAGACATAATTTTTTGATTTTGTTCATTTGGCTCTGTTGAGTTTGCTATTATTTCTGAATAACAGTCCTAAATTGTTTTTGGGTTTTCATTTTCATTTCCAACTGCAATTGCACTTTCTGCTTTTTTTAGTCGCTTAATAAGAGGTTCGTTATCACTATCGTTCTCGCTATTGTTAATTTCTACGTCATATATTGCATATTTCTACGTATTTAATCCTTTATATTTGGAATCAGTGATAATTTTTTTTAATAGTTTTACCATAGGAAGAACGTCCGATATAATACAAGTATCGGCGCTGCAGTTCCGTGTTATATCTTCAAATGGTGCCAGTAGTGTGGTGTAAAGCATATTTATTTAAAATTCTGGCGTGATCGTCATAGGCTCCCTCTACGTTATTGTAACCAAAAGTCCTTCCCCTTCTCAGACATAAATGTAAATTCGAAAGGATGACGTAATAAATACAAAAAAATATTAATGCAATAAATATATTTATATAATTTTTTTTCCAAACAAAACTTTACTACAACAACAATAAATTACAAAATATAAAATTAGTACACCCTACCAAATGATGCGACTTCAAGGGACGAATGTTCACAACGAGCACCCAGAGGAAGAGCCCATCAAAGAAACCTCTGGATATCGCTCGCATACAACCAATAATCTGGTTCATCAACAATGAAATAGGAAAATAAATAATCATATAAACAGCAAAGTGGATAGTCAGTAACACTCATTTCAAACAATAAATACCTTCCGACAAATGGCGTAAATTCCCCAACAAACACTCAAAGCTAGTTTAGTAACAAATAAATAAAATGACAACCAAATTCTTAAATTAAGACACCGGGTCTCCTCATTGGCTATTGTTTTGAGTACAGGTTGCTTACGAGATTGCTGAAAATCCTTAAGTGCACATAGCTAATTGTTGATCTCGCTAAAGTTGACCCCAAGCTATTATAGAACCATAACCGCCATCGTTACACAACATCAATGTACATTAACCTCTTATCACTAACTGAGCATCATCAAACCAACCATGCATATACAGAACGAAATATTATTTAAAACAATATGAATGAGTTGCATGAAAACATTATAATTCGAAATTATTACAAACATTGTAAACAATTTAAACAAAATGCCTACCCTATTGGTTACGTAATTATTCTTGATTTAAACAGATTAAATTGGTACAGTACCCGCACCGCGCACATCGACTGCTACAATGCATTCAGAATAAATGCACGTACGCAATCACGTTACGCAATGCCGGGCCTGTACGAATTACACAAAGAAAAACCCCTAAAAAACCCCAAACTCGGATATAATACAAATTTAGATACGAGTGTTAATTTAAAAACTGACATCTGAATATCACATCAATTCAAGGAGAATGAAAAGGAGTTGTCACGGCGCATGTAAATGCACGAAAAATGCGGTAGATTAAAATGAAACCCATGACAGTACACTATCCGATCGGCGCGTTCCGAATATGCAATATCGTATTGCCTTCAGTCAGAATTATTGTTGAGTCAATAGATTTCTCACGAATGCAACAGAAAAACCACACACTCTACAGCAGCTCCCCCACACTCTAATTCACAAACTAACACATCCAATTAAAACCATTTACCAACATACAAGATTGGTGAAAACTCCAAATGCGACCAAACCGCAACCAACGCAATCCAACTCACAGCCATGAATCGACCAAACATCACAAACATTCACTCATTTATACAAACCAACACCCAATGTTCAGTTCACAGTGAACACCAACCCAACACATACAAGGAATCGTCAACCAGCTAAGAAGGTTAAATCGGACAGTGCACCGTCAAAAAGATATACTCCAAGAGACCAACTTCAAAGCACTTGCAACATCTCCACACAATAATCCTTGCATCAATCGCATCGAGAAACGCACCCATTTTTATTATTATAAAATGGCGACACTAAAACAGTTAACGCGTGGCGAGAACAAATTGGATTACAAGAAACGCACACTACGATCGAATTATCGTCTGGATTATAGACAAACCAACCTACCAAGTATTTTCGAACGTTCTCGAATCAATTGAGGCAACAACAATTAGAAAAAGAACATGGAAAATGAAAAACTTACCTACAACTACGTTCGGACACAGAGACTACACCTTGTTTACACCAGGTCTTCTGCCATAATGAATTAGGCACTACCACGGTCGGTACATCTTGAATTAGCTTGTGTTCGCTGATTGGCAGTTCAGTTTGAATTAATCTTAATTTGTCACAAGCCAATGACGAATGATTAAAATGCGAGACAATACGACGACTGACTGCAACCATATCAACGATTGCTCTTTGGGATGCTAATGCTTTTTCAATTACGGTCTGTAATGAATGGATAAAACAACGAGCAAATTTTGAAATATTACGAGCTTTGATCATATTTGGGCCATTCTCGGTTATAACTACATGAATATCTTCTTTTCCTATATTCCAGGTTTCCAAAATTGTATCAAAAGCATTAGATACAGCTTCCCCAGTATGACGACCGTCAAATCTTGCACAATTTAGTACAGTATTGTACCTTTTAAAAATCATCATTTTTACATATAGCAATCCTATGTGCAGTGACGTATAAAAAGCTTTTATTTGAATGCTAGCTGGTCCATATATCAGACGTCAAACTAAGTTTATATTCGGACTTTGATAAAATTGTCGTTAATTTTTCTTTAACGCGAATACAAATATTGGGAATTATTGTTTCCTCAAAATATTTTCTGCTTGGTATTTTGTATTTAGGACATAGTGTCTTCACTAATCTTTTAAATCCTAAATCCTGGACTGTACTGAAAGGCTGATTATATAGGGCAATCATTTCCCCTATTGCATTGTGGATTTTTTTCGCTTTAATATCAAAGTGTTAGGTAGCTGTTTTTTTGGTAATGTCGAAGCAGAAGCCATATTGGTTTGTTTTAGTTGGAGTTGAGCAGTTATCACATCATTATAAGCTTCCATGTGGTTTTTCTTCAAATGCGAAATTCACGGACTTGTTGAAGCCTGCGATGGAAAGAATGTGATGTGAATTGTTTATTCTGCGGTGTGATGTGAATTTTTCATGTGAAGAATGTGATGTGAATTTTTTATTCTGCGGTGCGCAGTAATTCAAGAGCCAGGAAAATTGGATTCCTCTACAGCTTCTTTCATTATTTTGAAAGGATGATCTTCCAAGTATTGAATAAGTGCCTGGTCTTGTTCTATGATGGATATTTTTGGTCTACCTGATGATTTCTTTTTCTCTAATGTCGCATCAACTTGCCACAGTTTTTTTTTTATTTTTATAATGGTATTCTTACTTGTGTGCATCAAGTTTGCAATTTCACGCATAGGTAAACCATCTTCTACATAATTTATTCTGCGGGCTCGGTCAATTAAAGACATGAACACTATTATGAAGTTTTAAATACAAGTAGGTGCTAGTTAGTCATCAAATTTGAAATTCAATTGTTTTTTAAAGTCCGTTTTTTGTTTTACACAGGCCAAATAACGGTGTACAACACTTTTTTGAACATGACTGTACATATTGTTATAGTTAGGTGTTTAGGGTTATAATAAGACAGTATGTATGACACGGAAGGGCCTTTATTGCGGCTCCACCGCTATTTATAGACATAGAGTGAGACCGCTTCTTGTGTCTCTCTTACATATACATATATTACAATTCTCAATCCTGACGTTATACAATTCTATATACACACATATGTATGCTTAGTTATACTTATATCACATCTCCCATTCTATATATACACATATGTATGTTTAGTTATACTTATATCACATCTCCCATTCCTTACTAACAATTATAGATCATACGATCTTAACGTTCGTTTATTTACTTGTTAACCTTTACATATACTTAACATTACTTAGTTACATACTATTCTATATACACACATATGTATGTCTTTTAGTTTCTTATATACATGTATATATATATATATATATGTATGTACAGCCTCCTTCTCTCTTTTTTAACAATTATCTAACTTTTTCACGATTCTTATCTAAGTTAACTTTTGTAGTTTTCTAACCACTTTGGTTTTTTGATTTTTCTGCCAAAAGAAGAACTGCTCGTTATTATGGGACTCGAACATGAAGTGTTTTTGGTGGGTTCTGCTAAAAACTCGTGTGAGTTTGATTCAGCCAGACTTAAATTTAAGCTACTTTCATTTTGTGAATTATCGCTGTCGCAACTTTTAAAACTATTGGTATAACTATTATTTAGTGACAAACTAGTATTAGGTACTTGTTCATCTGTATCTGGTTTTACGATTTTAAGAAATCTGCGATTGCGCGTTAACACGGTTCCCTTTTCTGTTTTCACGTTGTACGATCTTATCCCTGCTTTACTAATTACTTTCCCTCTGTACCAATTCCCTTTGGGCTTTGTTTGTATTCTCACATTCGCGTTTTTATATAAATCTTGTTGTTCTTTCGTGTTACGGTCATAATAGAATTTCTGTTTTATTTTACATTTGTCTAAATGGTTGTCAAATTTGTTTTTGTTTACTTCTTTGGGCAGAAAATAGTCATTTGTTTGTGGTAACAGTTCTCTTAAATTTCTACTACATAATATATTGGCAGGTGAATTTTCTGAATCTATGGGCGTGTTTCTTAGTGCTAACATTGCTAGATAAGGATCATTGTTATCCAGTCTGCATTTTTTAAAAACTTTTTTTATTGTTTGAATTGTGCGTTCTATCATTCCGTTTGATTGCGGATATCTTGGAGAAGTTTTTTTGTGTTCAAATTCCCACTGTTTTGCGAAATTTCTAAAATGCAGGCTGGAAAACTCTGGACCGTTGTCAGATACAAGTATATTTGGAATTCCTTGACGGGAAAAGATTGATTTTAACTTTTCTATGACATTTAAACTAGTGAGGTCTTTTTTTAAATTAGCAATCTCAAAAAATTTTGAGTAGTAGTCTACTACTATTAGATAAGCACAGTTATTGAAATGGAACAAATCACAAGATAGTTTGAACCACGGAAGCTTGGTTACGTCATGGGCGATCAGTGGTTCAGGCGGCTTGGATTTTTGTAACTGCTGACAGACATGGCAGGAGGACACAAGATCTTCTATTTGCTTATTTAGTCCTGGCCAATAGAAACTACGATTAGCTTTTCCTATCGTTTTTGTTATACCCTGATGACCACTGTGTAATTTTTTAATGATTTCGTTTCTTAGTGACTTAGGGACTATAAGCTTTTCATTTTTGTATATTAACCCGTCTTCTGAGGCTGTTATTTCATGTTTAAACTTATAATAGAACTTGATATCGTTTGGTACTTTCTTCATGTGACACGGCCATCCATTTATAATCATACTATTTAACATTTTTATTTCGGTATCTTCATCACATGCTGTTTTCAGTTCTTGATATTTTGATTCTGTCATGTTTAAATTGTGACTAATCAAACATACTTGGGCGTTTCGTTCTAGATCTATGTACTCATTAAAAAACTTGGTATCGTGTGCACGAGATAAAGTATCTGCGATGACTAATTCACGACCTGGTTTAAAGACTAATTGAAAATCATATTTGCGAAGTTGCACTAGCATTCGTTGCAGTCTTGCAGGGCATTTACTAATTGGTTTTTTAAATATTTGGAGCAAGGGTTTATGGTCTGACTCTACAGTAAATTTTTTTCCAAAAACAAATTGATTGAACTTTTCAACCCCAAACAAGATAGCTAGCAATTCTTTTTCTATTTGCGCATATCTTGTTTGAGTTTCCGTCAACGCTCGACTTGCATATGCGCAAGGTTGTCCATTTTGCATTAAACAAGCTCCCATTCCGCTTTGGGAACTATCTACTGAAATTGCGGTTTCAGCTTTAACGTCAAAAAATTTCAAACAAGGTGCCTTTATTATGGCTTTTTTAATTTTACTAAAACAGTCATCCAGGTCTTTGTTCCATAAAAATAGTACACTTTTATGAAGTAATTTCCGCAAGGGGTTTGTTAATTCTGCTAGTTTGGGGACAAACTTGGTAAGATATGTTACCATACCAAGTATTCTTTGAACATCTTTTGTGTTTTTTGGACTTGGCATTTTCTCTATTGCCTCTACTTTAGACTTGTCTGGTTTAATACCTTCATATCCTATTCTATGGCCCAAATAGCTAACTTCAGTGGCTTTAAATTTACATTTATTACGATTGAATCTGAGGTTATTCTCCCTAGCTAACCCTAACACGATTTTAAGAGTCTCGTCATGTTCCTCTTCGGTTTCTCCCGCGATTATTATATCATCAATATAAATACTACATTTTTTAACATTTCCGAAAATTTCGTGCATTCGTTCCTGAAATACCTCTGGAGCACTACTTATGCCGTATGGCATTCTAAGAAACCGATACCTTCCGAACGGAGTTGCGAACGTGCACAGCTTAGAACTTTCTAAGTCCAAAGGTACTTGAAGAAACCCTTGAGTTGCATCTAGTGTGCTAAAGTATTTACAGTTAACTAGCTTGTTCGTTAGCTCCTCCAGTGTCGGAATTTGGAAATAATGCCGTTTGATTGCCTTATTCAGGTCTTGGGGGTCTAAGCATACGCGAATGCTGCCATCTGGTTTCCGAACAAGAACGGTTGGATTTACCCACTCTGAGGCTTCGTCATCAATCATGTGAATAACATTTTGTTTAACTAAATTGTCTAAAGCTACTTTTAGTTTGTCTCTAACTGTAAAGGGTACTTTCCTGGCAAAATGTATTACTGGTTGCGCATTTTTACTTAACTCTATATGATATTCCTTCGTTAAACAACCGATACCCTCAAAAATATCTTTATAACTTTCTAAAATCACTTGCAATTTATTCAAACTTACTTTTGGTTCGATACCATCTATGCGTTTTACTATGTTTAACCGTTCACATGAAGAAAGACCCAAAAGTGGATAACTATCTAAATCAACCACCCTGAACATCAGTTCATACATTTCTCCATGAAATTTACATTTCAGTTTACACTCACCAATGACAGGTAATTTGTGCTTAGTATAACTGCACAATCGCAAAGAAGATTTTTTTAAATTATTTACATCTACTTTTAACTCCCTGAGATAACTTACAGGCAAAATATTTGAAGCTGCTCCTGTATCCACCTTGAAGTCTATCAACTTGTCATTTATCTCCAAGCCAACCGTCCACAGGTCTCGTCGGCGAGTTCCTTGGGGTTGATTTTCAATGTTATTTACTTCCTGATAGGAATCATTTGAATCAGTCGTATCATCCAAGCCTCCGTGTTCCATCCATCCCGAGTCCATTCCTTCCACATTTCCTATAAATACAAAATCATCATCAGTATCGATGTTATTTACAAATTTGTTATTTCTTTGCTTGTTATTAGTTTTAAGATTTTTACACATCTTTGCGAAATGACCTGACTTCTTACAAACATAACAGAATCTATGTTCTGCTGGACATTTATACGGGCCATGCGACATATTACATTTATTACAAACACGATTAAAATTTCTACTTCCCTGCCAACGTTGCTGTGTCTGACCGCCTGGCCTGATTTTCCTATTTTCGTATTTCTGTTGTACCTGATAATGTACACTATTTAATTCGGACGATGTTGTTCCTGTTTCACCCATTTGTTTTGATCTCACTTTTGAATTCTCTATGGACAACGCTAGTTGTACGGCTTCCTCCAAGGTTCCTGCGTCTTTTTCCAACAATTTTACGCGAAGACTTTGACTGCGGACTCCACATATTAAAACGTCTTTGATTAGGCTGTCATGAAGGTTTCCCAACTCACAAGACAAAGCACGGTTTTTTAGTTCCGTAATGAATTGTTCAAAACTTTGTCCGTCTTGTTGTCGATAACTTAAAAATTGGTGACGTTCATATGTTAAATTACGCTTTGGACTAAAATGATTTTGGAACTTTGTGAGAAGGACTTCAATTTTATTCTCTTCACCTTCAGCAAACGTAAACGTGTTGTAAACTCGAACTCCTTGATCTCCAATGAAATGTAGAAGCTGAGCACATTGAACTATTTCGGCTTTTTTGCTGATTTCACTTGCCAGTAAATAAGTTTTGAATTTCTGTGCCCAGAATCGCCAATTTTCCGATAAGTTGCCTTCAAACACCATTTGTGAAATCCCCGCATAATCCATTGTTTTTTCACAAAAATAATCGCTTATAACAATAACTATTTATGTTTAAACTCGAATTCCACACTATTCGATGTCAATCCACACAGGATTACTTTGATATTCTACAATAACTATTGTTAAAGACTACCTGACTGCGCCATGTTATAGTTAGGTGTTTAGGGTTATAATAAGACAGTATGTATGACACGGAAGGGCCTTTATTGCGGCTCCACCGCTATTTATAGACATAGAGTGAGACCGCTTCTTGTGTCTCTCTTACATATACATATATTACAATTCTCAATCCTGACGTTATACAATTCTATATACACACATATGTATGCTTAGTTATACTTATATCACATCTCCCATTCTATATATACACATATGTATGTTTAGTTATACTTATATCACACATATAATAAGTTTCATTAGTGTGCTTAGCATAAGAAATTTTATTTCATTTCATTTGTTTCATAAACAAATTTCACGAAATTAATTTGTCCAATGTGTCATCCGCCTAAAGCCTGATTTATAGTCCATTCCGTAACGTCAGTAAACGTAATCGGAACGCAATCGGAAACGTAATCGTAACCGTAATGAAAATATGGCATTTATAGTCGCATTTCAGTAAGGCCGTAAGACAGTAGTGCTTCTACCGGTTAAACTTAAACTACTAGTTCCTTAATTAAATTATAGGTGGCTAAATAGAATTTATCTAATTCGTGCAATAAAAGTTAGGTTAAATCATTTAACTCTGAACTGTTGAAAAATGTTGCCTGTTGTTGCTGTTGAAAGTTGACTGTAAAAAAATTTTAGTTTAAAAAAGAATGAAGAGAAAAACCGACATTGCACTAGCTCTTGCTGGTTTTGTATTGGGTCACATGATTTTAAATAGTGGGATGAAAAGAAAATCAAGAAAATACAAAACGCGTGCAATTAATCAAAATCGACACAAATTTGGTTTTTACAAAACAACGTTTCTTGATATGAAGGAGCGGGATGAGCAACAGTTTTTCAAGTATACCAGAATGGATGTTAGAAGTTTTAACAAATTATTAGAAATGATCAAGCCACGGTTAATGCACAAACAGTTGCCGGATAGCGTGTCTCCGGAGGAACGACTAGTTGTCACGTTAAAGTAAAAGCACAATTTGATATGTACAGGTATGGTAATTAACATATTGATTTTTAGATACTTATCCCATTTCACAAAATAGTACATGAAGTATGCAAGGTTTTGTGGGAAGTACTGTGTCCCATTTATTTAAAAGCCCCTTCTACTACTGCAGATTGGCATAACATTTCAAAAGAATTTTATAATAAATGGAATTTTCCGAATTGTATTGGTGCCTTGGACGGGAAACACATCAACATACAAGCACCACATTTCAGGATCGCAGTATTTCAACTACAATT
The DNA here is from genome assembly GCA_963556235.1 of Cryptophagus acutangulus. Classification (NCBI taxonomy): domain Eukaryota; kingdom Metazoa; phylum Arthropoda; class Insecta; order Coleoptera; family Cryptophagidae; genus Cryptophagus; species Cryptophagus acutangulus. Next base: position 6,054,249 of record OY744557.1, read on the forward strand.
TTTTTTTTAGTATTGTATTAATGGCAACCTGCGATGCGGATTATAATTTTACTATGGTGGATGTGGGAGCATATGGGTCGCAAAGTGATGGAGGTATATTCAGGGAGTCTAATTTTGGAATTGCACTGGACAATAGTGAAATGAATTTACCGGCACCATTATCGTTACCTGGTACAAATATACAAATGACATATGTATTAGTAGCTGATGAAGCCTTTCCACTTAAGGCATACATAATGCGCCCATATCCAGGACGCCGCTTGGAAAAAAGAAAAAAAATATTCAACTATCGTCTATCAAGAGCTCGCATCGTGTGAGTAATGACCATTGTTATGTAACAATGAAATAGTGTAGCCATCAAGCAAAAAATGCTTCTTAGCCACAATCGTATGAGTAACCACTCTAATGCTGTGTCTTGTTTTGACTTATTGTCTGACTTTGAATTTTGAATTTAAAATTTCAGTCTGCCTTGCTTAAGACGAAGTTCAGTGACTTCAGCCTTGGTTTTGAGTCGAATTTACACACGGACGAGCCTGCTAGAGCGGTGTTTTTATGTTTTTTGAATTTGGAATAAAATTTAGAGTCGGTTTTTTCAAGAAATTCGCTAAGATAGGGAGTACCAGTAGAATTGTGAAGAAAGTCTATTCTGGCATAGCAGGGGGAATGGGTAGCTAGGCGCAGAAAAGTGTTTTGGAGTCGTTGCAGGATTTTGTTTTGGTATTTGGAAAGTAGATTCCAAGCTGGATGAGCATATATCATGACTGGTCGAATGTAAGATTTGTAAATGAGGAGAGAGGTGGATTCAGGAAGATGCGGATTTTTGAATAGTGGATAAAAAAGTTTAAGTTTTTGGGTGACTTTTGATTTGATTGAGTTTATATGAGGATTAAAAGAAAGTTTTCGGTCTATGATTAGACCCAGGTATGTAATCGCTTCAGACCAGTCAATATTTAAATTATTGATTTTTATTGGTGATGCGGGATTATAGTACATTTTTCGATGGAAAGTAATTGCTTGGGTTTTGGTCGGGTTTACTGTGAGGCCCCATTTTTTAAAGAATTTAAGTGTGGTGTCAGTTTGGTTTTGCAGTAAGTCTCTAGCAACAATGGGACATTTAGAGTGGGAAGTGATGGCTGTATCATCCGCATAAATGTAAAGGTTTATTCTGTGGTCTTTTAATTTAGGGATATCGTTTATGTAGAGGAGAAATAGGAGTGGACCCAAAGCTGAGCCCTGCGGAACGCCAGAATTTATGGATTTTGGATAGGATATTGAGTCTTTGATGGCAACAACGAAGTGTCTGTCTGTGAGATAAGATTGAATGAATTTAATGAGCCTGATCGGTAGATTGATTTTGTCTAATTTGTAAATAAGTCCGTCATGGTAAACTTTATCAAATGCTTTAGACAGATCTAGTGAAATCATGCTCGTAATCTCTTTTCTGATGAGGTTTGTAGTGACATGTTCCGTCAACCTAGTAAGTTGATCCGTAGTACTGTGTTCTCGTCTAAAGCCAAATTGAGCATTATTCAGTATGCTATTGTCATCGAGAAAGTCCGTAATACGGTCAAGTACTAGGTTTTCAAGTAATTTGCTCAGGATATTTAAAAGTGACATCGGACGGTAGGAAGTAGGGGAGTTAGGAGGCTCTTTGGTTTTGCGGATTGGAATGATTTTAGATGTTTTCCAATAGTTTGGAAAATGGGATAGTGAAATACTGAAATTGTAAATTTGGGCTATGAAAACGATAACTCTTTCTGGTAAGTGCTTTAAGGCGTAATTTGGGATGTTGTCTAAACCTGGGGATTTTTTATTTTTGAGGGACTTGATTCTATTTTTAATTTCTGATGGGGAGATAAAGATAGGATTATGAGTTGGAAGGAGTTTAGCGGTTTTAATGCGGTTAGCTACCAAAGATCAAATTCTTGTGGTCTGGACTGGTACTTCACCATTGGAAAATTGGGATATCAGGGTGTTGGAAATGAGTTCGGCTTTATCTTCATCATTTACTACTTGAATAGTAGCATTGATGAGTGTGGGGATAGGTTTGAATTTTCTAGTAAACATGTTAGGGATTTTATACGGATTTTTCTGGTCGGAAATAAGTTCTTCCCATTTTTGAGCCTTATGTCTGATGATTAAAAGTTTAATTTCGGCATTAAGTGCATTGATGGTTTGTTTTAGAGGGGGAAATCTAGTGTTGTGAAATTGTTTGCGAACTTGATTTTTGGCTCGAATTTTGTCTAGGATATTTTGGGGAAGTGGCTTAGGTTTGGCATATGCAGGTTCTTTGAATTTTTGGGATTCATGGAGGGCGGCTTGAATAGATTCAGTGACTGTTTTTGCAGCTAGTTCTATGTCATTAGGGTTCTTAATTTTTAAATTACACGGAAAATCGTCTAAAATGTTGAAATATTTAGGCCAGTCGTAATCTTTTTCACAAAATCGGTAAATGTTTTCTCTATGATCTGCATCATAGTGTGTAACTAATTGAATTGGCAAATGATCTGAATTTAGTGAATCTATTACTGTTAAGTCTGAATTGTATGTACAATTATTTGTAACAAGTATGTCCAGTACATCATTTGGATAGTTAACCTCAGAACCATAGTGGGTGGGGGAAAGTTGTGAAATGATATTTAGAGATGGTAAATTTTGCGCAAAATTATTTAGTTTAGTGCCATTATAATTTTCTCTGATGGAGTGCCAGTTTGGATGCTTGCAATTAAAGTCGCCGCCCATAAGGCAAATAGGAGAAATAGTGAATATGTTTGTAATGTCTTGGGTGTCAAGGGTAATGCGGGGCGGTTTATACACAGAGGCTATTAGGAGAGGGTTATTGTTGCTAGAGATTAAAACAATAGTTGCTTCGAAACTATTTAACGTGGGGTTGGGTACCAATTTGTGTTTAATACACCTTTTAATAGCAATTGCAGTTCCACCACCTGGTTGGGTGGGTCTGTCATTACGATAAACTTCGTAATTAGGAATTTTAAAATTTTGATGAGGTTTAGTATGGGTTTCTTGGATAAGCAGGATATCTGGTTTAATTTTGGTAATGAATAGCAGCAATTCTTGAAATTGCCTTAAAATGCCATTAGCATTAAAGGAGATAATTTTTAACTCATTAGGTGCATAAGGCATACTAATTGATAAGGGTGAGGACTGATTCTATCAGGTATGAAATTTTATCATCTGATGACTGGTGATTTTGCAATCCTTTTAGAATGCTAATTACTTTAGGTAAATACTTGAAAATGTCTAATGACTTTAGAAGTGAGTATATTTCCTTAATGTCATTAAAGAAATTACTTTCGGTGGGGAGCGAGGTATTTGGAGCTGTGGGTGGGAGTTGTTGGCGGGATTGCCAGGCATTTGTTGGAGGGGGTGCGTTGGTAAAAATTCGGTTTTGAGATGGTGTGGGCGGTACTGTGGAGCTCGTACCGGGAAGGTGGGGAAAGTCGTTATTAGTAAAACTAGCCGTGCGAATTTGGCCTTTGCTGGCTGATTTAATATGGACCTGTTTGCCCTGATTGTGAGATTTTCTTGATTGCACTAAATTTTTATGCGTTGTGCAACCTCTGTAGCTGGCTGCATGAGGTCCACCACAGTTAGCGCATTTAACATGGGTATTTCTGCCATAAGGGCACTTGATTAGCTTATGAGTTTCTGAGCATCTGACACATTTTGTTACTCTAGTACAGTGAACTGAGCTGTGGCCAAAAGTTTGACACTTGTAGCATTGCGGAATTTTTGTATTTTGATACGGAAAAACGCTAATTATTAAATTGTTCAAATATTTAAGCTTGTAAATTTGGTCTAAATTTGTCTTAAGGACAGAAACTGTAATTAAATCTATTGGTTTTTTGTCTTTCTGGAGACGGATTACTTGTATAAAAGGGATGTTTTGGGTTCTTAAATCCGCTTCAATTTCTGGAATTGTAATACTTTTGGGGACATACTTAATAACGACTTTTTTGGGGCGAAGGTTTTTGGGATCATAAGTATGGGTGCGAATATTGTTTTCCTTAAGGGTTGTTTCGATTTTGAAGTGATCTTTAATTGACATAGGTTTGCAGATGATATGATCTAATTTAGACCTAAAAAGCGGTTTTTCTTCCGCACAGCTAATAATTAGGTCTATGACCTCTTTAGCAGGCTCGTCCGTGAAGATATAAATTGCTGAAACACCAGCGTTTTTGAGGGCTTTAGGCTTGCTGAAGACACTAGAGTCATCAACAGACAAGACAGACTGGTCAACATCAATGTCTTGGTAATCAGACACTGACAGAGCATTAAATTGGTTACTCACCGGTAATGATGTTTGATAGGTGATGTCCATTTTACTGGATGTAGTTGGGGCAGGGAGGGCAGTAGTTTTTGGCGACGGGTCATCAAGGATTGTCATCACAACTTTTCGTCTTTTTTGGTACGGAGTTGGAGCTAAGAACGACGTTTTTGTTCTTGTTTTAGATTTAGCGGATCGCGACCGCATCGGGGGCAGGCTTGACGGCATTGCAGCACAGTTATATACGTTAGAAAGGGAGGGCAGATTGTTTACGGAGATTTAACAGACAGGGGAAAAATAGTACATGGGGCATAAAAGAGTTTCACAGTAGTTTATACACAGGGCAAATAGGACAATTGTTTATAACACAAGGGGCAAATAGAATGAAGGCATAAAATGTTTTTCACAATTGTTTATACACACAGGGCAAAGTGGTACATAGGGGCAGAAGCACAAGATAGTTTTTACAACACATCGCCGTCAAAGACGAAGTTTATAATTGCGTTTGCACCATGCACAACACAACACTTTACAACACAAAGCTGCTAGGCGAATTAACAGTAGTGCACATTAAGTGCAACTAACTCAGACAATTTATTCGTAAATTGAACACAAGAAAACAATTAGACTGTTTCAGACACGACTGCACACTACGAATGTCAGTGAGCGACGAACTGGAGAATGACTGATCAAGAGCTCGCAGAGTTATAGAAAATGCGTTTGGTATTTTGGTGGCCCGATGGCGAATATTAAAGCAGCCTATAAATGCTGACGTAAATAACGTTGATAATATTGTCAAAGCAGTAGTTTGCTTACATAACTTTATCAAACGTGAAAAGTATTGTCCAGCTGGTTATACAGATAGTGATACTCGACGTGGTGATTGGAGGTCAAAAGCTAATGAACTTCACTCTGTTGGAAGATTATCTAGCAACAATGCTTCAAGAGCAAATTTTAACATTCGTGAAACAATTACAAACTACTTTGTAACAGAAGAAGGAGAAGTGCCATGGCAATATCAATATGTACGCCAAGGTAGAGAACCTACCGACCTTATTACCACCTTACAAGTGTATTACTATTAAGTGCATATGACTATTAATACGAGCCTAATATACTAGTTTGGAATAAAACAATTTAAACTAGGAGAAATTATACAAATTTATTTATTGTATTTAAACTATACAAATCAGTCGGTCTCTTCTCCCGAATCCTGGGCCTCTTCGATAGCTTTGAAAATAACTCTTTTCACTGCCTTATTTTTTCGTTTGGACATTAACGCCAAGCTTGTTGCTACATAATTTGCAAATGTTTGGTCAACCGTTTCTTGCCCTTGAGATTTGGGATAAGTAGCAATAGAATTCAATGCACTTGTTGCATTTGCCTTTTCTTCGTCTTTTGCCTTCCTTTTTCTACTTAATTTAGGTGTGTTTTGCTCAATTGCATTATTTGCCTCACGACTTTCAACCTCTGCTTCCATAAATTCTGGCGATCTTAAAAATAGTCCAAGTGTGTTGAATGGATTTTCAATATCTCCATAATTTGATGATGAGCTTTGAGGCCGCGAAGTTGACGGAGCGCTACTTGGCCGCGAAGTTGACGCAGCGCTATTTGGCCTCGAATTTGGTACAGAATTTGTAGAACAGCGAGGAGTTTGAGGTGTACAAGATGATGATTGTTTTAAATTAGTTGTAGTTCTAATAACAAAATTAATCAAATAAAAATCATAAAAATACAATATGACAACTTAATACCTTCGAGGCTTGACATGGGGCTCCAAGAAGGATAAAGCTCCAAGAAGGATCCCTTAAGTTTTTCCACATCTTCTGACATTCTTCAGCTGCAATAAACAATTAATGTATTTGTTACCATAATTTCACGACACAAATTATTAAATATTATATTATAAATACTTACTAGATTCGTCAAAACATGCAGAAATTTCCTCCCAAGTATTTTCTTTCATCCGAATGTCTTTAAAGTCTTTCAACGTTTTATCATATAGTTGAGGATGTTTTTCCACCAGCAAAATCAACACTTCTTCAGTTAATCGCTCCGTCATAATTATAAATACACGTATTTTTCACAACAATAGCACGTTATAAACTCGATGCAATCTGCACTGCACGGCCACGATACTCTGTATACTCTGTATGTTTTACCGCTTTTTTTAACCGCCATCACAAGTCACATGTAATTTTGATCGCTACTCATTGGCTAGCAGTAACGTCAGTAACCGCAAGAGATGAAAGTTGGCCAACTCTTGCGTTACGTTACTGACATTGCGGATTTACTATAAATGACTTTACTGATATTGACAGTTCCTTTGTTTTCTCTTACGTTACGTCTACGATTACGTTTACTGACGTTACGGAATGGACTATAAATCAAGCTTAACTGTTACGTTCGATTTAGCTGAAGCATTGCGGCTGCAGCCCAGGGTCCCGATCAAATAAAGAGCCCCATTTTCGTCGAAAATAATAATAATAAAAAAATTAAATTAAAAAGATCTGCACATCAAAATATAATAGAGTATAGAACAGTCATTTCAAATTATACGTCATATACGAGTATATTGTACTCCTCACATTTTTTATCAAAAGTTTGGTAAAGAATTACATACAATTGTATATTTTATGCTTACGTGTTGTTCTATATAATCTATTGGAAGATTATCTGCTTTTGGTCGTTTTTGGTATAAAAAAGGAATTTATTGTGGAATTTTGACGTCTAAATTGAAATTCTTGAACAGGCGGGCAGCCGAAATGAGTAAGTTGCTCTACCCTGCAGTGAATTAGATAATTGGAATTAAGCACTTGTAAATTGCTAAATTAATTATTTTTAACGCCAAATTTCATTAATTTGAAATGGATGGATGGAAACCTTGTCCCTGCATTCAGGATGATATAGATAATGGCGAAAAGGTACATGCAACTTGATTTCATACAAATTGCACTTCCCTCTCAATCCCAGAAATCGAAAGCTTGAGACATTCAACAATTGAATGGAATGGTTTCAACTGAAAATCAAACGCCAAAAATAATGACAAAATTATATGTAATATATGTGAACTTTACTTTACTAAACGAGGTCTAAAACAACATCTTACAAAAAAACATAAAACATGTTATGCAGCTACTAATTCCTAGTGAGTTAAAAGTGAAGCAGTCAATGATCTCGCTACAAGACTTGGAAGACTTGGAAAACACTGTACCTTTCATAAAAAGAATTCCCAAGGGTGTAGGAATCTTAGTAGCACAGCGTCTGATCTTATTGATTGATAAATGCATCACCGCCAATGAATTAAAATCTTTGGAAGACCTATTAATGTTTACTCACACTCTACAAATACCAGGGAATATTACCAAAGGAAGTCTCACAAACTATGTAAAACAAAAGTGCAATGAAACAATTATAGGAAATATTAGAGACATATAAATCCAACGTAAACCAACTAACCTTTCACATAGAGTAGACTCCAAAGTATCCGATGGGGACATTAAAGGAACAAATACTCTTTTATCTTGTGAAGGCAGTCTTTCTTAACATCAGCCAACATTCCTTCTGTCATGAAACCTGTACGACTCTTTCGATCTGATGGAAAAAGAGCAGATGGAATGTCACTTATTCCCTGGACACAAGGAAAGCATTTAGTTTTTGATACAACTTGCACAGACACTTTAGCTCCGTGATATATCCAGTCTTTTGTAATTCTACTGAAGAAGTTGCTAATGCTGCTGCCAAAAAGAAACGCACGAAATACAAGGTTATTGTGAAGCAAGGCTATATATTTGTAGCTTTTGCTGTAAAAACCATGGGACCTTGGTGTGATGAGGATATTAAGTTTATTGACAAATCAGGTAAAAAACTAATATCTCAATCTGGTGAAACTCGATCAAAATATTATCTTATACAACAAATTAGTTTAGCTATAGTTATTAGTTCCGCTAGGACCGAAAACCAAAACTAGGACCGAAAACTTAATCTTAAATGTAAAGTTACAGCCACTGCTAAACGTTGTGGGTTTAAATCCAGCGTACCAAAAACTTTTTTACAAAAAAAAAGATAATAATTGATGACTTATATGTACGAAAAATTTAATATTTTATCAAAATATTTGTTCTTGCATGGTTCCATCGGTTCTATTACTCCTTATGGAGCGCCTATCTTTAAATTAGTTAATAAATACTTAATGAATAATCTTTTCCAATTTATTGAACAGCTATAACATTTTGTGTGTTTTCCCGTATCCAAATGCAACTAATAAGTTTGGTGATCTCCTAGCAATACACTCATTTTTTCGAAAGCACTTTTTTAAAGTTTTCCGTAAATCTCACAAAGCGGAAACAGGTGGTGCCCACGCTGATTAATAAATATCTAGTGAGAAATAGTTCAAAACGTGGCGCAGATATCGTACGTTCAGGACTTAAGTACCTCGTGCCTACGCCTAGTTAAATGGCGAACACGGAACGAAACACCAAACCAAATTATATCATTCAGCAATTAAGGAACTAATCTATTGTTTCTTCAATTTATGCCCACAAATTTGGCTAAAAGGTGTAATCTTTAAATTTAGCTATAAAGCATCTATGCATAGTATATTACATTAGACAATTATGTTATGTGTGACATATGGGACTCGGCAGGATTGGTTTATTCTTAAATGCAAAGTTGCAGCTACTGCCAATCATTTGTGAAAATAAATCTAGCATACCAAAACAAAGTTAAAAAAATAATGAATAATATATTTTGTCAGGAAAATACTGCGACGAAAGCAAAATATTTCTAACAAGAAAAGATGTAAGGCTCTGTCTGCAGCAACTTGTCTGCACAATTTACACTTTTTTTAAAAAAGTGTAAATATAATATTTCGTTCCCATATACTTCTTTTTAAAAAGATTTATCAATCCAAATTACAAGGCGTAGGTACGTGGCATTTAAGTCCCGCGCGTGCGTTATCAGCGCCACTTTTTGAACTATTTCTCACTAGATATTTATTTATCAGCGTGGGCACCACTTGTTTCCGCTTTGTCATATTTATGGAAAACTTTAAAAGAGTGCTTTGGAAAAAGTGTAAATATAATATTTCGTTCCCATATACTTCTTTTTAAAAAGATTTGTTATGTTACAATATGGTAGATGAAACTCGGGACTCTTTTGGTTAAGATATGTATTTATTCAATAAGTTGCTTCGTACATAGATGAAATCTAACTAACTAAAACTTACATATTTAACCCATTTATACTATGGTAAAACAACCTTTTTGGAATGGCAAAAGGGTTGTTGTTTTCAAAATAACTTTTACAACTTTTCTTAGAAAACATGTGTTTTTTGGAATGGTTAACTTTCTAAATTCTTATTTAATAAATATCTCAATAAAGAAATAAAATGTTGCAATAACTAATAAAAAAAAATACTAAACATAATAAACATACCTTGTCATAAACCGACAGGGTTTGGTAAAGGATAATACAACTAATATCTACTTTCTAACAGAGGTTCCTAAATAAGTCTGGTTGGGGACCATAACATACCTCCCCCTTTAAGATTAATCAATGTGTTCAAGAACATTGATTAATTCACTTTAGAATCACTTTGTCTCTTAGTTACACTTCTTGTCAAATATGGATTTCGGTAATTCCTTGTGTTAACTGGCACTGTTTGGTTGGCATCACAAATTACTGATTCGGTACATCTGGGTTCACTTCTTTGGATCAGTTCAATTGGTGCTTGCAAACTTGTATCATCGGAACGATTTCCGTGTATAAACACATTGCTGTTGGTAATTGTTTGGTTATGACTTTGATAACAAGTGCCAAGTTGATTGGTTTTTTTTCTGGGGATAAATTTTCCAATATATGGAATCCATGTACAATCAAAACAATTTTTACAACAAAAACAACATATTCCCATAATGATAATTAGCATTATTATTGATGATAGTAAGATGTTGAAGATAGTATGATGTTCACCCAAAAATGGTTTATTGATTTCTGATTGTAGAGTTTCTTCAAACATCTGAAGTTTGTGTTTTGCATTACGAAGTTCATCTAAATTTAATTGTTTCAAGTTCAGGAGTGGTAATTTTAAACTTTTGAGTTTTTCCATATTTCGAATACAGCAATCATCTGTATTAATGTCAATATTGGGAAAGTAATGCGTGAAATTACTGGTTTGGTTGGTACTTGCTACTAATGCTGAAGATAATGTATAGCATTTGCATTTTTGTTTCATTTCCAATATTCCAGTGCCCTCGAGTGTAATATCAATGAATTGCTCTTTATTATCTTCACAGGTGATGGTACCACTGATAGGATTTGTAGTGACATATAGCCATTGATTACTCCCAATCTTATGATAAATTTCCATATTAGCCTTAACGATTCTTACAAGACAATCTTTTGGAATGGTATTGAATTGTTTCATTTTCAAAGATACTTCACAACTTGGATTTGATGCGGTTAAATATGTGACTGGATCTTCACACAATCTTGTGAATTCATCAATCATTTTGCATCCGGATAAATCTTTCAATCTTGCATATCTAGTCATGGAAGTACTCAAAATTAGGAAAGGATATGAAGGATCGATAAAAGTATAGACATTCGAATCATCATTTGCTGGAATTGGCAAAGGAATTAATTTATATATATTATATATTGAATCCGTTACTAAAGGAATTTTCAGTGAGAATATTAAAACGTTGTTTACGTATAAAGCATTAATTTTACATACTGTAAAATATTTAAAAATGTCATCTTCATTCAAATCTATTGGAAATTTGAAACTTGTACTCAACTTAATCTTTACTAGTTCTGTCAGCAATTCTTTAGGATTAATTATATTAGGATGAATGACATTTTGTTTTGCAAAAAGAATGGAGGAAATTAAAACATCGAGTTCTTCTGTTAATTCTGTAACAAGTTGGACTAATAAACTTATAGGTTCAGCAATGATTTCATGGTATCTTAATTCAACTATACCCCTAGTGATTTGTTCATTAAATTCATTAATTTTCATAAAGTCATTGTTTAGTTTTTCTTCATTTAATTTTAATGATACTACTGAAGAGTTATAATTTTCTATTGCAGATGTCATGACCTGTATTTGTTGTTGCATTAAAATCTGCGTTTCCCGATTTTTATGTGATAAATCGTTTATTGCATCGTTGTAATACTGAGCATCATCTGCATCAGGTGTTCCAAACAACCATTTAAAAGCTGTTGATATTCCGTTGATTAAACCTCGTTTAGTTCGTTTATAATCTGAGGTATGCCCCACTAAGTGATTAATTGTTTCTAATTTTTTATTTACTTGTTTGATATCAGATCGTAAAAATTGAATTGTTTCAACACAATGTTGGTTATGAATTGTATCTACTTCAAGTGGATGTTTACATAAGGTAGATGTTCTTTCAAAAACGTTCTCAATGTATTTCAACTTTTGCTTATAAAAAGAAATATTAGTATACGTTAATAATATAAAATAGTCATCATGCAATTTGACTGTTCCCATGTGTTCATAGAATATTCCTGTTTTCGGTTTAATTGGGGTAATTTTAAAAGGAATGGAACTAGTCGATGCAATGACGATCAGCATTGACCAAAGAAATATTGTTTTCTTCTTCATCTGAAACAATATAAGGTTTTAATAGATTTTTGTGATATGTTTGAATTTTGTTTTTGATTTTCAAACGTACTGTTTCATTGGGAAGAACTTCGACAATTTCGTAAGGACCTTTATATTTTGGGGACAGTTTTTTGTTAACATTTATTTTTGTGCTTTTATTTAATAAATATGCCTTGTCTCCAATATTGAATTCATGATTATGCAACTTCTTGTCATAATAATTTTTTGAATTGTTTTTAGAGCATATTATGTTTTCTTTTGCAATTTGGAAAGATTTGTTTAGTTTTAACTGAAGATTTTTATGATAATCATCATAAGAGTATAAAAATTGGGGAGTTTGAGTTAATTGACTTGGTAATATAGCTTTCTTTCCAAATAATAATTCATATGGTGAATACTGAGTTGTGGTATGAATATGTGTATTGTAAGAAAACATTAAGCAGTACTTAAGAATTCATCCCAATTGTTTTGTTCTGAATTTATAAAATGTTTCAAATAATCTTTTAATGTAGAATGGGATCGTTCTAGAGCTCCATTACTTTGTGGATGATATGGTGAAATAGTAATATGCTTAATCTTAAATAATTTGTTTACTTCTTTTAATAAATTTGAAGTAAAATCGGTTCCGTTGTCTGTAATTATAGATTTTGGGATGCCAAACAATAATATAAATTCACTGAATTTATTTGCTATAGTTTCTGCTACATGATTCGGAATTCCATAAGCATAAGAAAATTTTGTTAAATCATCTTGTAGTGTGAGTATAAATTTGTTTCCATTTTCCGTTAAAGGCAATGGTCCAACTATATCTAAATATAGTTTTTCAAATGGTTGATTAGCTGTCGAAGTTATTTGCATTGGTGCTTTTAGTGGGTGACGATTAGTTTTATTTTCTTGGCATTTTTTACAATTATTTATAAATGTTTTTATATTCTTTTTCATTCCTTCCCATTTGTATGTTTCTTTAATTCGTTTATATGTTTTGCTAAAACCGGCGTGACCAGAAATTGCTGTTGAATGATTGTCTTTAATAATATTTTCAATTTCATTCTTGTCTTTAGGTTTAATTTTTTCTGAATCTACTATAATGATTTCAGTGTCTTTTTCAAAAATATAATACAACATCTCATTGAATATATCTTGTTTTAAATTTGGATTGTAAAAATGAATATTTTTCAAATAAAAACATGTTTCTTTATTCTTAAATAAAGTAGTTTTAAAATTTAATAATGAATAAAACAGATCTTTAGATGAGGGTAGATCAAAATAATTCAAATGTGATACTAACAAGTAAGTTTTTTTTTTCGTTCTTTTCTAACGTTATGGTGTCGTATAAATTTACACTATCAACATTTATTTTCCCTAGATCATAAAGTTCGTTAACATTATCGAAGTATTTATTCTCAGAGTCTAAATCTTTTGAGATTAATAAAACATTTGGAGATTTATGAAAGATATTTTCACTGATGTTTTCATATTCTATTAGGCTTGTATTATTATAGTGAAATTTTACAAATTCGTCGTAAGTTTTAACAATATTATTTATTATTAATACTGGGTTTCTAGATAATGCATCAGCATTTGAATTTATTCTACCTGGTTTATACTGTATCTCATAGTTGTATTCTTCGAGTTTGAGTCTCCATCTCACTAATCTCGATGAAGGATCTTTGCAATTAAATAACCAAGTAAGAGGTCTATGATCAGTCAAAATTTTAAATTTTGTTCCGAACAAATAATGTCTGAAGTGTTTAACTGCCCATACAATTGCTAATAATTCTTTTTCAGTAGTACTATAGTTGCATTCGGCTTTGTTCAATGTTCTAGATGCAAAAGAAATTGGCAAATCTTGACCTACAGTACCTTGAGATAGAACTGCACCTATTGCAAAATTAGACGCATCTGTTGTTAATATAAATTCTTTATTAAAGTCAGGAAATCTTAAAATTGGTTCACTGGTTAAAATATTTTTGAATTTGTCAAAAGCTTCTTGTTGCGATTCTTTCCAATCGAATTTTATCTCTTTTTTCAAAAGAATAGTAAGAGGTTTAGCTATGTTGGAGAAATTTGGAATAAACTTTCGATAATATCCCGCTAAGCCTAAAAATTGTTTAATATTTTTATGATTTTTTGGTAGTGGAAAGTCTACAATTGCTGAAATTTTGTCTGGATTTGGTTTAACGCCATCTTCAGAAACATAATGTCCTAAATAACTAATTTCTTTTTTCATGAACTCACATTTGTCAGGTTGTAATTTTAAATTGTTTTGTTTTAGTCGTTCAAAAATGATTTTCAATTTTTTCTCGTGCTCAATGATTGATGATGCGTATATTATTATATCATCTAGGTATATAAAGCACTGTTTACCCTGTAATCCAGTAAGTACTGTATTCATCATACGTTGAAATGTTGCTGGAGCCGTTTTCAATCCGAATGGCATTCTCAAAAATTCGTAGTGACCTGTACTTGAAGAAAATGCCGTTTTATGTGCGTCACTATCTTTTAATTTAACTTGATGAAAACCACTAGCTAAATCTAAAGTAGTAAAATAACTAGCATGACCTAATTGATCTAATATTTCATCTATATTGGGAATTGGAAATGAATCTCCAATTGTTACATCATTTAATTTCCTATAGTCAATTACAACACGCCATTTTGCTTCACCAGATGCATCCAATTTTTTGGAACCACCCATAACGGTGCATTATAAGGTGAAACTGATGGTTTGATAATATTTTGTTTTAACATTTTTTCAATTTGTTTGTTGACTTCAATTTCGTGTATTTTTGGGAATCTATAAATTTTTGTATTAATTGGATCCTGAGATGTGGTTGCAATGTTATGCTCTATAGCACTGGTATTGGATAGATCATCATCAGGTAAATGAAAAATTTCATTGTAAGCTCCACAAATTGATATTACTGAGTTTTTTTCTTCACTATTCAAGTGATTTAATCGTAAGTTTTGATTTAATAAAGTAATTCTACTATCATTGATTTCGTTTATCGAATTAACTACATTTGTGTAGAATATAGATGCTTCTTCTAAAATAAATTTTTCTAATTCAAGATTAATGAAATTAATTCTTATTGTTTTGTCGGTTGTATTTACTATTGTGGTCTTTGCTTTATTATTCTCAACTTTAAGAATGGCTTTTGCGAGAAAAACGCCATCTCTTATTTTTAAATCTGGAGTAATACCTTCTTCGATTTTATTTTTATTTATGATATTTACTTCGATAATTTGTTCAGATCTTGGTTGTAAAATAAATGTTGAGTTTTCAGGGTTGGAATTTAAATGAATTTGTAATGGAAATGGTAAAGATTTTAATGAAAGTTTATAATTATTTAAATTAATTTGTGCACCTTCACTTTTCAAGAAATCATTTCCGATGAGTCCATCAAATGGAATATTACAACTATCTATTACATGTAATTTTAATGATATCACATGATTAAATATTTTTGGTTCTAATATAAGACAACCTAATGTTTCAATAGGATTATTTGGATTGATACCATCAATAAACAATTTTTCATCAGTATTTAAGTCATAATTGAATATTTTTTTAACACTTTCGTTTTTTATTAAAGATACATTAGCTCCTGTATCAAGAAGAAATTTCAAATTTATAGGATTATTTGAATTATTAAAGTAAGGCAGATTTATATAAGTCATATTGTTTCCTGATTGGTGAGGCGTTTTAATTGTGTTGACTTGCCTTAAATTTCGTCCGTCGAGGCAACACTGCTCACGGACCGCGTGAAGTTTAAATGAACCTGTTCATTATTATTGCTACCCGAATTATTGGTATTCCTAAAATTACTATTTGCGTTTGTATTTCTTTGATGATTATTACTTTTGTATTTTTCATTATTATATACACGGGTGCGACACTCCGATATAATGTGACCATTCTTTTTGCAATAATTACAAAATTTTCTTTCAGTTGCATTATAACGACTGTTGGTATTATTGAATCGCTGATTAAATTGTACATTGTTCGAATTGGAATTATTAGAATTTTTATGTTTGAAGAAACAATTTTTATTATCATGTCCCGCTTTCTTACAAAAAGTACAAAAATTTCCATTAGATTTGGATGCAGACGGTTTTCGAGTTAATAAGTATTTCTCTTCAATTAATGCTTCATTCAAAGCATTATTAATAGTTGCAGGTTTACTGCGACGTAAAACATTAGAAATTTCTTCACTGGAATATAAAATGAATCTTTGTAGTGCCATTTCATTAATCATGGCCAATCTACCTGCGTTTTGACCAGGAACAGCGTCGGGAATAGAATTGATTGCTACAGTTTGAAGATTTTCTATTCTATTATAAAAAGATTGTACCGATTCATTATGAATTTGCCTAATTGTATTTATTTCTTCTAAAACTTGAGAAAGATCCCGTTTATCGCCAAATAATTGAATTAGTGCTTCTTTAATTTCCTCAAAGTTTTGAAATTCTTTGAATCTAGTTTGAGCGCGGGCTGTTCCTTTTAATTTGGACTCAATATACGATAACATTAGGACTTTTTGATTCTCATTACATAAGGCCCATGCTTGGCCACAATCTTGTAAGAAATCGTATAATTTCTTACGATCACCGCAAAAATCTTCAGCTATAATAGCTCGAATGTCAGCCATTGAATGGATCGGTGCTGCCATAATGATACGTACGGGATTTGAATAGGTATGATATGGGTTGAAATGAAATATACTCCCAAAACAAGACAAACAGATTGAAAAAAAATAATCCTACCTTTTGAGATCCGCGATGGAAATTTTAATCAAGACTGCTGAGCCGTTTCTTCGCGGATACTTCAGACAGGTTTTCTTGGTTGAATTTTCACTAATTTCTTCCACGATGTCACATTCACAATTCTTCTGCGTTGATTGGTGATTATCACACTAAATGACACTCAATCGTTACAGATCCTACCGACTGCGCCAATTTGTTATGTTACAATATGGTAGATGAAACTCGGGACTCTTTTGGTTAAGATATGTATTTATTCAATAAGTTGCTTCGTACATAGATGAAATCTAACTAACTAAAACTTACATATTTAACCCATTTATACTATGGTAAAACAACCTTTTTGGAATGGCAAAAGGGTTGTTGTTTTCAAAATAACTTTTACAACTTTTCTTAGAAAACATGTGTTTTTTGGAATGGTTAACTTTCTAAATTCTTATTTAATAAATATCTCAATAAAGAAATAAAATGTTGCAATAACTAATAAAAAAAAATACTAAACATAATAAACATACCTTGTCATAAACCGACAGGGTTTGGTAAAGGATAATACAACTAATATCTACTTTCTAACAGAGGTTCCTAAATAAGTCTGGTTGGGGACCATAACAGATTTATCAATCCAAAGTACAAGTTATTTTTAAGATAGCAAAGCTAAGACTAAATTATAATATTCCCACAACTATGAAGTAATATATAATACATAATATCAGCATTTCGGAAAATGCAATAAAACTCTAGCCATAAGAATCCAGCAGAATCATATTCTGCTGTTACATGTAATTTTGTGTGAGTAACAGTAAAATATTAATATATAACTCCTACGTCATTAAGATTGGCATTGATGTCGGAGATGACAACTTTGTTTTTCTTGAAATTTCGATGTTTGATTTTCTGATGGATATGGTATTAAACAATATTTAATAACACCATTATTGAATCCACAAGGTCGACTTGAAAATACATTTAACGAATCACAAATTCGCACAAGAAACCCTATAGAACGTTGCTTTGGAGTTCTGAAACGACGATTTCCTATACTATTTTTGGGAATACGATTAAAACATGAAAAAGTTGAAGCAATTGTTATAGCCTGTGCAGTTCTGTATAACATAGCATTAGAACAAAATGATCATGTACCTTCTTTAGATCCAGAAGACGAAGAATTATTTGAATTGGAAAATAATAATGAAAATGAAGAAGGCATTCCTGATAATAGGCGTGGAATAAATAATAGTGTTTGACATGCATTAATTCACGGTCATTTCAGAAGATTGATTCAGGATGTAAATGAGCCTTAAGATTTATTGAAATCTATAATTTAATAATAAAAAAATTAATTGGATTAGGCCCTGTACCAATTTTTCTTTTTGTAACAACAAAATTTCAAGTTTTAGTAAACTTTCTTCTTTAGCCGATGCCATTCGTGCAGTTGCTTCTTGTTTCAAAATTTCCATTTATTTTTTCGCTTTATCTCTCATGATTTTTAATTTTAATTCATGCAATTCAAGAAATGTTTTTTTTTTTTGAAGAATGGCTAATTCAATTTTTGCTTGTGCCCATAATGTAATTTTATCTTTTGCTTGATTTTTCTTCGAACTTGAAAAACCTAAAAATTTTAAGTACATATAAATGTTTGATATATTATATTTGTTGTATACTATAGTATATACTTGTTTTATTGAGGTTTGATGGCACTGATGGGATCTTTCTGCTTAGGAGTTCTGAAACTGGTGTCCTAAGTTGTGTTGGCGTGTAGTTGGACCAGTTACCGTTTGTTTCTTCCTCGGTTTCTACTGCAAAACCTCCTTATTGCATTATTATTTTACATTCTTTTTGTAGGTTTCCATTCGAAGTCAAAATGTAGTTTTCAATAATGGTATTGTCTGTTTCGTCATCTGAAAGGCTTGTGCTGAAATTGGTTTGATCTGTTTTCTCTTTTTCAAGCGGAATATATTTCTGTATTTTTGAAATGAACCTGCAATAATATTATTATATAATATTTTATTTTATTATTTGTAAATAATTGTATAATACTAACAAGAATCACCGTCAAATGAAGATTTAAATCCTGTGAGTCGTTTTCCTAATAAGGAGCAAACTTTTTCTTAACTTAACTAACTTAAATCGTAAGATACGTGTATCGTCTGGTAGAGGGGTTATTGTTATTTTTTGATTATGAGTAATTTGATGGATTTTTTTAAGCAGAGGTAGAGGGAATACGTTCATTATTGTCTGAAACAGGAATTTGATTCGTTAATTTTCTTGTCGGTTTGAGGATTTTTTTATGAACATTTTTCTTATCTAATTTAACATCTCGTCACTATTTGCTAATTTATGTTTTGTAAATTTGGGTAGTATTTTATTTCGGGGGTTTTTTTAAATAGACTAGTTTATTGTTTTCGTAGATTGGGGGATCTTTTCGGTCAGTGTTGAGTTTGGTAATTAATTTAGTTTTTGCCTCTCCGTTATTGTTTTTAACTATTGTATGGATCGCTTTAACGTTTTCTCTGTATTTTATTATATATGTTATCTCGTTCATCAGCATTTCTTCGGTCATTTTGAGAGGATTGTTTACTGAATTTGTTCCGTTTAAGATTTCGAACGGTGTATATTTTGTTACCGAGTGTATTGAGTTTTTGTATAATAGTATTGCGATAGGCCTTAATTGGATTACCGATTTATCCTTATTTTTAATTTTTAAACACCTAACAGCCTAACAGAACATATTCGTTATGTTAGGCTTGAATGCATTCGCTCAGCGGGGCTGTTGCCGTTTGAGTTTCCAACAGACGTATAATGTTATTTGATATTGTATAGATTACAGAAATCTTTTAACATAAAATTATTAAATTCTACTCCTTGATCTGTCGTAATCTTCCTCGGAATACCATGATGGGTTTACAAATATTATGAGTTTGTCAATTTCATTTATGACTGTATTGGATCCCATATAGTAGGCTTGACCATGAAAATGTATCATTTATTATGAGGAATTTCTCTTTATTGATTTGGAAAGTATCTAAGTGTATGTGTTCGAAAGGTGCTTTACTATTTTCGGTTAATTCATTTTTATCTCATTAGGACGTCGTTCATATTTTGATTTTAGACAAACTTCACAATTATTAATATATTTACATATATCGTCATGATGCATAGATGGCCAGAAATATTTCTTTTTAATTGCTAATTCGGTTTCATTGATTCCTCTGATTTGGTTTCGTGCTGAAATTGAATTTTTTCGTTTCTACCGTTTACATCTTCCAGATCTTGCATAAGATTGGTCCTTTGAATTATAGTGAAAGCATTATTTTTATAAGTTCTCCTGATAGTGTTACAAAAATCGACAACAGTATGCAATCGATAACAGTATGCAATCGACAACAGTACGTTCAATGTCATGGTCACAAATCAAATTCTTTTAAGCAACTATCTGGGGTTCCGCAAGGTTCTGTATTAGGTCCATTATTTTTTAATATCTTTGTCAATGACATTGTGGCAAATATTGATTCTAAACATTTAATGTATGCTGATGACCTAAATTTTTTTTAGATCGATTGAATCCACACATGATTGTCTTTTGCTGCAAGTTGATCTTGAGAAAATTCAATCATGGTGGAAATTGGATTTGAACTTTGCTAAATGTACTGTTGTCTCATTCTCAAGAACCCACAACCCTATAATATTTAATTATGAGCTTTTTGGTAAACGAATGATAAGATCTAGTGCTGCTAAGGACTTAGGGATTAACTTTGACTCTAAGTTAACGTTTGTACCACACATGAATATAACAGTTAAATCTGCCTTCAAACGTCTGGGTTTTATTATACGTAATAGCACAGACTTTTCAAACACTGAAATTTTTGTGACACTGTATCGTTCATTAGTTAGGTCAGTCCTTGAATACGGTCCTTGCATTTGGTCTCCAATAAATAAGGTGCACATTATCTCTCTGGAAGCGGTTCAGCGACGTTTCTTAAAATTTTTATGATATCGCTCTTCTGGTACTTATCCAGATAGGGGTATCCCTAATGGCCAACTTTTAGAGCGTTTTGAATTTGATAGTTTGGTAAATCGAAGAGTATTTTGTCTTGCATTGCTGCTATATAACATTGTAAATAATCTGGTGGACTGCCCAGAACTTGTCGGAAGAATCACCTTTGCAGTGACAAGGCTAGCCAACAGGACAAACAACGATTTCTATTATGCTATACCAAAAACAAATTTATTAAAAGCATCACCGCTATTTTAAATGCACTTAGCTTTTGAGCATGTAAAAGAGATATGTGATATTTTTTATGGTACTAAGGCTGAATTGAAAAAATCGGTTTTAAATTTTTAATCCTAATTTATTATTCCACTAGTCGCTTTGTTTTAGTTCTATTTTATTTATACATTGTTAGATTGTTCTATGTTTATGTTGTTGTTTTGTGTTTTTACTATATTTATTTTTATATTTACTACATAGATTTAAAATTATTTATTTAGACACATACGTTTTTCTTCTGAAACTTTGTAAGACTTGTTGTCTTCATTTTCATTTCTTTATTTTCTTTTGGTTTAGATAAACATGTAATTTTTACCTCCCCCACAATTGGAGTTGTTTTACTATATTTGTTTTTAGATTTACTATATAGATTTACTATTATTTATTTACACACATACTTATTATCCGCAAAATCATATTTTTAAATTGTATATTTCTTTGTTTTTCTTCTGAAACTTTGTAAGACTTGTTGTCTTCATTTTCTTTTCTTTCATGTAATTTTTTCCTCCCCCTACAATTGGAGTTTCATCTTTATTGGGCCTTACATCTTTTCTTGCTTGAAATATTTTGCTTCCGTCGCAGTATTTTCCTGACAAGATGGAGATCCTCTACTTCTACTGCATTAATAAGTGCGTTGGATGGCATTTTTTTGGGCATTAGAATAAAAAATATATTATTCATTATATATTTTACATTACAATAATTTGACAATAAAGAAAAAATAGAATAGCCAAGAATATATAATATATAGAATTAAAGTATAATAGTCGCTGATTGCTGTATCGTTTGTGACGAATTATGTGTCACACGTAGCAATAAGCAAATCGGATCCAAGATAAAAAAAACAACAATGTTAAGACTTACATGTAGAAAAAAATTTCATATTTTTTGAAAATACGTGTTTTGCACAGTTGCTCGGTACTGTTGCCACCTTACTTCAAAGGGTTTATCTTTGAATTTGAATTTGTTAATATCTAACCCTTAGAATACTGAGTAGTTTTTGGCAACACTAATACGGATGTGTGAGGACTCCACATAAGACAATGGTAGAATTGAAAATAAAAAATTGATGTGTTTAATATATGTATTTATTAATAAATATATAGTATAAAAATCATTGGTCATGGTTCGAGCAGCGTACAGTTTTCTTGTTTACTATTGTGACTTTTTTCTGAAAATGATGCGTCACTCGTTGGAGATGATTGTCGACTTGCCACTTGCAACAAGTAGTACCATTCATCTTGTACTTCTTCAAGGGTGCAACGATTGTTCAGCAAGACATGAACGATAGTTTTCATTTTCTTAATTTTTGATGTATTTGTATAGCGGTACACACTCACAAATGAATTTATTGCTGCAGACAGAGCCTTACATCTTTTCTTGCTAGAAATATTTTGCTTCCGTCGCAGTATTTTCCTGACAAGATGGAGATCCTCTACTTTTACTGCATTAATAAGTGCGTTGGGTGGCATTTTTTTGGGCATTAGAATAAAAAATATATTATTCATTATATATTTTACATTACAATAATTTGACAATAAAGAAAAAATAGAATAGCCAAGAATATATAATATATAGAATTAAAGTATAATAGTCGCTGATTGCTGTATCGTTTGTGACGAATTATGTGTCGCACGTAGCAATAAGCAAATCGGATCCAAGATGAGAAAAAACAACAATGTTAAGACTTACATGTAGAAAAAAATTTCATATTTTTTGAAAATACATGTTTTGCACAGTTGCTCGGTACTGTTGCCACCTTACTTCAAAGGGTTTATATTTGAATTGGTTAATATCTAACCTTTAGAATGCTGAGTAGTTTTTGGCAACACTAATACCGATGTGTTCGGACTCCACATAAAACAATGGTAGAATGGAATATAAAAAATTGATGTGTTTAATATATGTATTTATTAATAAATATATAGTATAAAAATCATTGGTCATGGTTCGAGCAGCGTACAGTTTTCTTGTTTACTATTGTGACTTTTTTCTGAAAATGATGCGTTACTCGTTGGAGATGATTGTCGACTTGCCACTTGCAACAAGTAGTACCATTCATCTTGTACTTCTTCAAGGGTGCAACGATTGTTCAGCAAGACATGAACGATAGTTTTCATTTTCTTAATTTTTGATGTATTTGTATAGCGGTACACACTCACAAATGAATTTATTGCTGCAGACAGAGCCTTACATCTTTTCTTGCTAGAAATATTTTGCTTCCGTCGCAGTATTTTCCTGACAAGATGGAGATCCTCTACTTTTACTGCATTAATAAGTGCGTTGGGTGGCATTTTTTAGGTATTAGAATAAAAAATATATTATTCATTATATATTTTACATTACAATAATTTGACAATAAAGAAAAAATAGAATAGCCAAGAATATATAATATATAGAATTAAAGTATAATAGTCGCTGATTGCTGTATCGTTTGTGACGAATTATGTGTCACACGTAGCAATAAGCAAATCGGATCCAAGATAAAAAAAACAACAATGTTAAGACTTACATGTAGAAAAAAATTTCATATTTTTTGAAAATACATGTTTTGCACAGTTGCTCGGTACTGTTGCCACCTTACTTCAAAGGGTTTATCTTTGAATTTGAATTTGTTAATATCTAACCCTTAGAATACTGAGTAGTTTTTGGCAACACTAATACGGATGTGTGAGGACTCCACATAAAACAATGGTAGAATTGAAAATAAAAAATTGATGTGTTTAATATATGTATTTATTAATAAATATATAGTATAAAAATCATTGGTCATGGTTCGAGCAGCGTACAGTTTTCTTGTTTACTATTGTGACTTTTTTCTGAAAATGATGCGTCACTCGTTGGAGATGATTGTCGACTTGCCACTTGCAACAAGTAGTACCATTCATCTTGTACTTCTTCAAGGGTGCAACGATTGTTCAGCAAGACATGAACGATAGTTTTCATTTTCTTAATTTTTGATGTATTTGTATAGCGGTACACACTCACAAATGAATTTATTGCTGCAGACAGAGCCTTACATCTTTTCTTGCTAGAAATATTTTGCTTCCGTCGCAGTATTTTCCTGACAAGATGGAGATCCTCTACTTTTACTGCATTAATAAGTGCGTTGGGTGGCATTTTTTAGGCATTAGAATAAAAAATATATTATTCATTATATATTTTACATTACAATAATTTGACAATAAAGAAAAAATAGAATAGCCAAGAATATATAATATATAGAATTAAAGTATAATAGTCGCTGATTGCTGTATCGTTTGTGACGAATTATGTGTCACACGTAGCAATAAGCAAATCGGATCCAAGATAAAAAAAAACAACAATGTTAAGACTTACATGTAGAAAAAATTTCATATTTTTTGAAAATACATGTTTTGCACAGTTGCTCGGTACTGTTGCCACCTTACTTCAAAGGGTTTATCTTTGAATTTGAATTGGTTAATATCAAACCTTTAGAATGCTGAGTAGTTTTTGGCAACACTAATACCGATGTGTGCGGACTCCACATAAAACAATGGTAGAATTGAATATAAAAAATTGATGTGTTTAATATATGTATTTATTAATAAATATATAGTATAAAAATCATTGGTCATGGTTCGAGCAGCGTACAGTTTTCTTGTTTACTATTGTGACTTTTTTCTGAAAATGATGCGTTACTCGTTGAAGATGATTGTCGACTTGCCACTTGCAACAAGTAGTACCATTCATCTTGTACTTCTTCAAGGGTGCAACGATTGTTCAGCAAGACATGAACGATATTTTTCATTTTCTTAATTTTTGATGTATTTGTATAGCGGTACACACTCACAAATGAATTTATTGCTGCAGACAGAGCCTTACATCTTTTCTTGCTAGAGATATTTTACTTCCGTCGCAGTATTTTCCTGACAAGATGGATATCCTCTACTTCTACTGCATTAATAAGTGCGTTGGATAACATTTTTAGGCATTAGAATAAAAAATATATTATTCATTATATATTTTACATTACAATAATTTGACAATAAAGAAAAAATAGAATAGCCAAGAATATATAATACACTGCTGGACAAAAAAATTTGGACACCTGCACAATTCTCATTAGAACGCTTAAAAAAAACTAAAGTTATACTCTTTTATTTTATTACAACTAATAGTCTATATTTATTCATAATAAGCCAAAAAAAACAATAAAAAAATATTCAATTTACCCAAAAACATAAAATAAAAGAAATTTTAAAAAATGAAATGTTTTGGATAACCATCCAAAATTATGAGGAAGGTAATTAATAACGTGTGTTACTACCACCAGCTCTTATAACAGCTTGCAATCTCCG
Source organism: Cryptophagus acutangulus (assembly GCA_963556235.1). NCBI lineage: Eukaryota > Metazoa > Arthropoda > Insecta > Coleoptera > Cryptophagidae > Cryptophagus > Cryptophagus acutangulus. The sequence continues at coordinate 6,079,520 of OY744557.1, forward strand.
ATTCATACTTCGTATGAGGTTAGCAATGAATTCCTGAGGAATCTGAATCCATTCTTCTTGCAGCGCAATTCTAAGGTCATTTAAGGTTTCTGGTCGCGGTTGGCGGTGCCTTATTTGTTGGCCGAGATAGTCCCACACGTGTTCGATGAGGTTCAAGTCTGGACTAATTGCTGGCCATCGAAGACGTTGAATACTAACCCGTTCCAAGTATTGTACTACAATTCTTGCAACGTGTGGACGAGCGTTGTTGTCCATTAGAACAAAATCATCGCCTATGAAAGGCCCATATGGAACAACATGTGGTTCTAAACATTCGGTAATATACCTATGGGCTGTCATTGCACCATTTTCATAGAACACCAACTCGGTGTGAGCCTCTAAAGATATACCTGCCCAAACCATAATGCTGCCACCATTAAAAGCAGCTCTCGGAGATATACAGCACTGAGTATATTGCTCTCCTGGTCTTCTCCACACTCTTTCACGGCCATCTGGTGATCTTGGGCTAAATCTGGACTCATCCGTAAACAACACATTACTCCAATCTTGGTCATCCCATTGCAAGTGTTCACGTGCAAACGCAAGCCGCACTCGTCGATGCACTTCTGTCAACAGAGGGGCTGTAGCTGGTCTTCTGGAAGACAAACCCTGTTCAACAAGAATCCTCCGAACTGTTCGTGGTGAAACAACCACTCCACGAGCGTTAGCTAATCTTCCAGCGAAGAGCGATGACGTTAGTCCTCGATCACGCAGCACTGAAAGGAGCAGAAAACGGTCATCTCGGTTGCTAGTTGAACGTCCACGACCGGATCCGGCTCTTCGAGCAAAGTTATGAGTCTCCCGATATCGCGTAAGTGAATCTTGCACAGTACTTCGCGGTATATTTAAATGTTGTGCAATATAACGGACACTACGACCGTCGTTGCTTAGAGCAACAATTTGTGCAGCAATTTCAGGAAGCATTACTTATATGGTGTATTCTCAAACTTACGCACAAGAATATAATCAATTTGAGTCTAAAATGCCAAGTATAAACCTAAAAACAATTTTTTGTTTGCTTCAAATATATACGCAAAAAGTGAATTTTTTTGTAATCCGTCCGTACAGCCAAACCAAATACATTTCACATTTTGCTTCTAGTTACAAATATTGCATTAAGACTTAACTATTAACCATATATAATGTATAATAATTATTTTAATTGATTACGTTGCTCAAAATTCCAATTATACATGTGTCCGGAATTTTTTGTCCAGCAGCGTATATAGAATTAAAGTATAATAGTCGCTGATTGCTGTATCGTTTGTGACGAATTATGTGTCACACCTAGCAATAAGCAAATCGGATCAAAGATGAAAAAAACAACAATGTTAAGACTTACATGTAGAAAAAAATTTCATATTTTTTGAAAATACATGTTTTGCACAGTTGCATCGGTACTGTTGCCACCTTACTTCAAAGGGTTTATCTTTGAATTTGAATTGGTTAATATCTAACCTTTAGAATGCTGAGTAGTTTTTGGCAACACTAATACCGATGTGTGCGGACTCTATATAAAACAATGGTAGAATTGAATATAAAAAATTGATGTGTTTAATATATGTATTTATTAATAAATATATAGTATAAAAATCATTGGTCATGGTTCGAGCAGCGTACAGTTTTCTTGTTTACTATTGTGACTTTTTTCTGAAAATGATGCGTCACTCGTTGGAGATGATTGTCGACTTGCCACTTGCAACAAGTAGTACCATTCATCTTGTACTTCTTCAAGGGTGCAACGATTGTTCAGCAAGACATGAACGATAGTTTTCATTTTCTTAATTTTTGATGTATTTGTATAGCGGTACACACTCACAAATGAATTTATTGCTGCAGACAGAGCCTTACATCTTTTCTTGCTAGAAATATTTTGCTTCCGTCGCAGTATTTTCCTGACAAGATGGAGATCCTCTACTTCTACTGCATTAATAAGTGCGTTGGGTGGCATTTTTTAGGCAATAGAATAAAAAATATATTATTCATTATATATTTTACATTACAATAATTTGACAATAAAGAAAAAATAGAATAGCCAAGAATATATAATATATAGAATTAAAGTATAATAGTCGCTGATTGCTGTATCGTTTGTGACGAATTATGTATCACACGTAGCAATAAGCAAATCGGATCCAAGATAAAAAAAAACAACAATGTTAAGACTTACATGTAGAAAAAAATTTCATATTTTTTGAAAATACATGTTTTGCACAGTTGCATCGGTACTGTTGCCACCTTACTTCAAAGGGCTTATCTTTGAATTTGAATTGGTTAATATCTAACCCTTAGAATGCTGAATAGTTTTTGGCAACACTAATACCGATGTGTGCGGACTCCACATAAAACAATGGTAGAATTGAATATAAAAAATTGATGTGTTTAATATATGTATTTATTAATAAATATATAGTATAAAAATCATTGGTCATGGTTCGAGCAGCGTACAGTTTTCTTGTTTAGTATTGTGACTTTTTTCTGAAAATGATGCGTCACTCGTTGGAGATGATTGTCGACTTGCCACTTGCAACAAGTAGTACCATTCATCTTGTACTTCTTCAAGGGTGCAACGATTGTTCAGCAAGACATGAACGATAGTTTTCATTTTCTTAATTTTTGATGTATTTGTATAGCGGTACACACTCACAAATGAATTTATTGCTGCAGACAGAGCCTTACATCTTTTCTTGTTAGAAATATTTTGCTTTCGTCGCAGTATTTTCCTGACAAGATGGAGATCCTCTACTTCTACTGCATTAATAAGTGCGTTGGGTGGCATTTTTTAGGCATTAGAATAAAAAATATATTATTCATTATATATTTTACATTACAATAGTTTGACAATAAGAAAAAATTGATTTTAAAAATAACAATTTTCGAATTCGATAGTCTGGTAAATCGAAGAGTGTTCTGTCTTGCATTGCTGCTATATAACATTCTAAATAATCTGGTGGACTGCCCAGAACTTGTCGGAAGAATCACCTTTGCAGTGCCTAGCTAGCAGGACAAACAACACTTTCTATTATGCTATACCAAAAACAAATTTATTAAAACCATCACCGCTATTTCAAATGTACTTAGCTTTTGAGCATGTAAAAGAGATCTGTGATATTTTTTATTGTACTATGGCTGAATTGAAAAAATCTATCTTAAACTTTGAATCCTAATTTGTTATTGCTTGCACTAGTCGCTTTGTTTTAGTTCTATTTTATTTATACATTGTTAGATTGTTCTATGTTTATGTTGTTGTTTTGTGTTTTACTATATTTGTTTTTATATTTACTATATAGATTTACTATTATTTATTTACACACATACTTTTAATCATATTTTTAATTTGTATATTTCTTTGTTTTTTTTTTCTGAAACTTTGTAAGATTTGTTTACCCGTCCCTACAATTGGAGTTTGATCTATGTTGGGTGTTGTACCATTAAATAAAAAAAAATGGGTACTTTTTCTGTATTTTTGAAATAAATACATTAAGAGGTTTTTTAGATTAATAGATTATTTAAGAAGTTTGATTATGTTACCTTCGATGTTTTCCTCGGGGAAAGTAATATTTAACCTATTTTTGATATTGAATGGTTTTGTACACTCCACTCTCATATTTCTAACAAGTACATTAATTGATATTATAATTTGATTATTATATTGGTTATTACAGGGCTCTGATATTTTCATTGACATTATTGAATTTTCTATTGCTGTATGATTGGTTTTTAACTCTGTATCATTATCTGGACCTTTAATTAGGATGTCTGATATTATTTGAATTTTGTCGTTTTTTGGTAATGATTCTAAATATTGATCTAAATCGCTATCTGATACAATAAGTTGTTCCGAATTTTCATTTAAGAGATATTGCTCAATGTCTACATCAATTTCTCTAGGATCGGCTATATTTGACTGTGCTTCAATTGCAATAAGTTCTATCCTAGAAAGAGCATCCGCGTTCGTATTTAATTTTCTTTTCTTGTATTCTATTGTATAATTAAATTCTTCGAGTTTTAATTTCCATCTTACTAATCGCGAGTTTTGAATATTTAAATTAGCTAACCATTCTAATGGTTTGTGGACCCTTATAATTTTAAATTTTCTGCCAAATAAATATGGCCTGAAGTATTGCGTAGCCCAAATGATAGCAAGAAGTTCTTTTTTGATAGTTGGGTAATTCATTTACGCAGGGTTCAGTGTTCGGGATCTATAAGCTACGGGTAAATCGTTTCCTACTGGACCTTGAGATAATACTGCACCTAGTGCTACATTTGAAGCACCTGTGGTAAGAATAAATAGTTTTTCTAAATCGGGATATTGAAGTATGGGTGAATTCAAGATATCTTTACATAAATTGAATGATTTAATGAATTCGTTGTTATGAACAATTTTTTCTCCTTTCTTTAGGTATTGAGTAAATGGCTTTGTGATTTTGGCAAAATGTTTGATAAACTTTGTATAGTACCCAACAAGACCTAAAAATGATTTGATTTCTTTCACCGTTTTAGTAAGTGGGAATTTCTTTATGGCTTCAATTTTTCTGGGATTTGGTAGTACGCCTTCTGGAGTAACTACGTGTCCTAGGAATTCTACTTCTTTGCGTAAGAAATTGAATTTGTCTGCTTGTATTTTAAGTTGAGCTTCAGCTAATTTTTGAAATACTAATCTTAAGTTTGAACTGTGTTCCTGAGGGATGAGACAAGCTTTGTTTTGCAATTCTTTTAGGACACTGTCCATTACGCACTGGAAGGTTGCGGGGGCATTTTTCAATCCAAATGGCATTCTGACATACTCGTAATGGCCATTTTCTACATTAAATGCTTTTTTTTCATGCTTTCCGGAGACATTTCAATTTGATGAAAGCCGGAAGCGAGATCGATTGTTGTAAAGTACTGACACCTTCTTAACGTGTCCAATATATCTTTGATATTGGGAAGAGGATATCTGTCATCGATCGTTTTCTCGGTTATTTGGGATAATCTACTACGATTCTCCACTTTTGTTTCCCGCTGTTATCAATCTTTTTAGGTACGACCCAAATTGGAGAAGACCAGGGCTACAGCTTGGTCTAATAATTTTGTCTTCTAACATTTTTTTTTATTTGTTTCTGCACCTCTTCCTTGTGAACGAAAGGATATCGGTACGATTTTGTATATAGTCAAAGTTCGTTCTTAGTTTTGATTTCATGTTTAATTTTATTTGTGAAGCTTAATTTGTCCTTTGACTCTTTGCCAAAGAGTCCTCTTATAAAGGTGGTTATTTGCATTTACTTTAGAAATAATAAGACTACGGATGTCTTAGATTCTTGCGCCGAAATTTTGAGGTGATTCATTCCGAAATGATTTTAAAATTAATAGATCTTGTGTAAAACATTCTAAATTTCTCTTATCACCAAATGTTAAACGTAATCCATTATTAAATTATAGAATTAGATTAACGTTCAGGAAAATTTATGTAGAACCAAGTAGTGGGAATTATTGGACACAGTTAATAAAACTTCTAATAACTGACCGGTTTCGATGTATTCAAAATCATCCTCAGAGTCTAGAAACATAGTAAACAATCAAAAATTGAACGTCTATATGTTGTTTAGACGCCAATGAAATAAAGAAATAACACACTGAACATTCGACAATAATGTCACCCAAACTATCAATTCGTATTGCAGAAACATGCCAAACTATCAGCGACTTAAAGTTTATAAATTATTTTAATATACTAAAAAGTAAAGAACAGTATATTGACATTATAACTAGATTATATAAAAAAATTAGGTTATAATTACGTAATGTTTCTTTAATTTTCGTTTAGTTAAACGTAATGTTTCTTTATTTGGTTCCATGTTCGCAACTCAGTTCGATTTCCTACTAATATTAAGGCTCTACCCGTCAGCTTTGCGATTATAGCTTTTATTAAAAATGTATTAAAAGGATCTGCTGCGTCTATCTATTACCATATTGTTCAACTAGGTTATCGCAACTGTTAATGAAAATTTCTAAAGTGTGAGGGTCTCCAGAATAATTTGGGACTGTCTCAAAAGTTAATCTTAACAATTGGCAATTGACCGCTATATCTCTATCTCTTAAATTTAATCCTAACTCTAAGTTTACAGATAACGGGTTATTCATAAAATGATTCAATATTTCTTAACAGGTATGTATTTATTTCTCAATTCTATAATTATTAATTCAACATTAGTGAAATTCTATATACTTTTCCGATATTTGTATTAATATAAGGATTGGTTTAAAGAAATGCCTTGTACTTACACACTCGTTTCTTGAGACCGCTGGTGGTTTTCCAATAGAGTCCTGTGCTGTCTGGGGATGTTGGATAGAGTTCAACTCACAGTTGAATTTGTGGTTTACTTCTTTCGGGACACTAATTTGTCAGTCCGATTCCGTTTTCACCATAAGATTGAACGGAAAAACGTTTAACGTTTAATATCGAATTGCACAGTTAATTAATGGCACTTATGTCAACCAAAACCGATATGCACAATACGCTAATCCTACCGACTGCGCCAATAAAATATTTCGCTTTGATATACTTATTTTTAAAAAGTTTTATTATTAATCCAAATTACAAGTTATCTTTAAGACAGCAAAGACAAGACTAAATTATAATATTCCCATAACTATGAAGTAATATAAAATCAAAGTCGCTGGAAATGAGATTCCACAGTACTTCTCTCGTTGCTATGTTAAATTTTGTTATTAAAATTTGTAGAATTTGAAGCATCTTTTGCTGATTTTTTTTTTCGGGTTATTTAAAAATGCTTTTTAAATTTTAACTAGGAACCAAATTTGAAACCAATCTAAGCGATAAAGTTGTAACGTGTGTATGAAGAAATGAAAAAGTGAAAAATGTTTTGCAAGTACTCTATTTTAATGAAACTATTTGAAGCAAGATTTAAAATTACTAATTTAAATCAACGTTTTAAGTAAATCCAAGCACTAGTTGAAATTATATATCAATTTATTATTAAAAAACTATATAATAATAATGATAAGTTAAAAATATAGCCGATCTCTTGCCGTATAGCAATGTCGAACGTGGATTTTATGCTCATTTATAGATTTTGTGGAATTTCTATGTAATAATCAAATTTTATTTTCATTATAGTTTTGAGTTACCATTTGATGTGTTCTTTTTAAACAAAATTTATTAATAAATTGGGATTGCAACTCTATTTAAATTCGCAATAGACAAGGTTCAGTCAAAAAGCACTTGTGCGCTAGCAGATTAAAACAAAAAGTTACAAATTAAGTTTTGTTTGCAATTAATTTACGACACCTACATTTAATAAACTACGTTCTTAACTTTAAGTAGGTATATTTGGTTCGTATAATATAAATTTTAGAAAGCTAACTTAAATTATGATTCATAGACTCATATTTGGATTCTTTATTGGAACCGGACGGTTCAAAATCCTGACTTATTTTTTGAATTGAATCGACATCTAATTAAATAAAAAAAAAACACTTGAACAATTATCCCCATCGATTACGAACATACTTACTGTAATAAATATGTTACCACATTTAAATGTTTATTGGAACGTGCATGATCCATTGCGGTTTTCTCATCTTTATGCAATTCATCAACTGCTTCATGTTCAACTAATAACTTAACCATATCTAAAGCTCCAGCTATTGTTGCCTTGTGCAAAGCCGTTCTTCCAATATCATCAGCTGCATTAACAACATCCACGTCATCTTCTAACAATACCTTTAGACTGTCTAAATGTTTATTATTGTATGATGCATAATGCAATGCATTATTTCCATTCTTTTCAACTATCCTTACACTTGCTCTATGTTTTATCAACACTTTTACAGTGTCTGTTAATTGCTAATTTGTAGATATATGGAATGTTGTTTATCCATAAATGTCTCTTTCATTAGCAGAAGCTCCAATAGTAATTTCACTGAGTCCGTACGACCAAATAATGCAGCCGCATGCAATGCAGTGCCTCCACTTTTATTGGCCAAATTAGTTTTGGCTCCAAGCTTTAATGGAAGCTCCACACTCTCGGAACATCCACGATAAGCTGCCCAATACAATGGGGTATTCCCATATCTGTCTCACAAATTAATTTTGGCTCTATGTTCCAAAAGTACCTTCACCGTATTTGCATGTCCATTACGTGCTGCATGATGTAATGCTGTACATTTATCTTCGTTTAAGACCAATGCTAATAATGCTTTTTCGGTTTGTGATGGATATTCATCGAGTGCGGGAAAATCCAATTCGGCTCGCTTTTTGCAAAATGAATTAACCTTTGCTCCATGATTTAGTAGTATTTCTGTCATAGTGCCATGCCCTTCATTTGCGGCATACATAAATGCGGAAGTTTTGTCCATATCACTTAAGTTAAGTAGCGTCTTAATGAAGTTGCAAATTCATTTTATTTCTGATGAAGCATTTCGTTAACGAATGTCCTGATGACCTTGCAAGCTCGGGTGACCTCGTAATTTGATAACAAAATAATCTGTAAAATTATGTTGTATAATTTTCCATTGATGCCACTTTTGTTATCAATCAGATGTAGCGCTTCAAAGTATTCAGCAAAAGAGCGATGAAGGAATTGCATAGAAGTGGTACTAATAGTTACTAGACCGACATCGGACTTACGTTCGTACTGCTTTTCCAAATTTGTGTTAAAACTTCCATCAATATAATTTTTTTTTTAACTAATTATTGTGTAGAGGAATTGCTTGTGGAAATTAGTTAAATATTCTTTAATAGATTTAAAGTGCTTCTTGTTGTAAGGATTCGTAGGGCTTTTAGGTTTATCGTACAGCATTAGGTCAAATTTGCTTTCAATAAACATTTGGTACAACTCCAGAATGTTTAATCACTCCGGTAAATTTGGAAAATCTCTATGGGAATCCAAAAAGGTGGTCAAAGATTCTCCGTGCTTCAGTTTAGTTTTGAAGAAATACTCTGCAATTAACATAATTTGTAAGGGAATGCCTATAAGCTTCTTGAATTATCGTTTATGGATCTTGGAAATTTTTCGATACTTGCGTCCACGTATACCTTTAGATTATTTTTCTTAGTTTTTTTATTTTTCCGACCAGTATTTGCACAATAACTCTTTTTGATTCTCTTCGGAGAAGCTTTCAAAATGAAATGCTTTCAAACCCAGTTCATCAATAAGTCTTTTTTTATTTCCGGTCTAGTTGTTAAATATATTTTAAACTCCGCGTTAAGTTTCTTAATTCTTTCGATAGTGATTTCGTCATAATCTGGACCCACTTCATCAAATCAATCAAGCATCAGCACCATTTGATTTTGTAAATTTTTATAATAAAAGTCAAACATATACTATTGGAGTAATAAGTTTTGACCCTTTTTTTTAAAGTATCATATTATGAAAAGTATTTGCCACATTTTGATAATATAAAAAAAAACTGAAATTGTGTTGTGTTGTGCATGTATGTATTTTTTTTAAAAATTTTCACATTCTTAATTTTCCAGCAATGTATGAATATATCTAAAAAAGCACGGATTTTTTGTACCTTTTTCGATATTATTAACTTTAAATGTAAGTTTTATAAAAATTATTACATCTGATGACTTTAGATTTTAAATACAAATAAAGTATATATTTCTGTACAATATACAAGAAAAATTGAATCAATTTGATCAGTAATTTTTTTTAAAATAAATAAATTATGACCCTATGTTTTCTCAGCTATTCATAGAGCTATCAACTTGAACTTTTCGAATAGTTTTGCAGATAAACTTATAGAACAATAATCAATAAAAAGAAATTCTAAAAATTCTAAATTATGGCCACAATACTAAATTACATTTACTAAAAAAAGAAAACTGCACTTGTTATTTGCGGGGAAGCGGAGCGATGAAACGGCATATGATTAAATGGCCCTGTCCAAGGCGCAGCCTTTATCAAGACGAAGCGGCAAATATACTATTACTTTCAGTTTAAAATAGTTATAAGTTTTTAAAATGACTTGTTTTTTTTCTTGGGTGCAATGTTTCCGCATTTTCACTATTTTAATCAGATTAATCAGATTTAAGCGAAATGATAGTTGAAGCATGTTTTGCAAACACAAATAATATAAACAAGCCGCAAGCGCGCTATTGTGTACGGCGCTATAGGTTGCTATCTTTCTCACATCGCACCGTAAAATTAAATCTACAATCACTCGATTAATTAAACGAATTTTTGATTTATTTTTTTAGAAACGTTTTGATAATATAGTGTACTTCAATTACACACAAGAAATTTTGAAATCGGAAATCTAATAAGAAATATAACAATAATGCATTTAATTGTACTTCATTAAAAATATACACATAGTACAAAATTTTTTTTTGAACAAATACAAATATAAAGATTTTGTTTTCATATGTTTGAAGTTTCGTGAATACAATGCTATTTTTAACAAAAATACAGTGAATTGAAAAACTGCAATTTTTTACGGCTGTTAAATTAGGTACTTTTTTGCACATTTTAATTTTTAAAAAACAAACTATAAGAGTAAGATGTTTGATTTTTTTATACGACATTTATGAATAGTTCATGCAAATCATATAAAAATTTCATAAAATTTTGGCTCCTACGTTTAGAAATATAACTGTTTAAAAAAAAGGGTCAAAACTTATTACTCCGATAGTAGCGAGTTAAAGCAGAATAAGTGCATTCATTATGTTTTGACAGCTCCCAAATTAATATGTTACCACTTATCTGACTAAAATTCGTGTTGCTCTTAAATTTTTCCAAAGTATCAGTGCAGTCATTCAAATTAATTCGGATGACCCAAAAATTTGCATTATTTCGTTTATATTTAGCTATCAAGCTGGTCAACAACAAAATTTTTCCCATTCCAGCAACATAAAAAATAAGAACATTTTGTTGCTTGGTACAAAATTCTATTAGTTGATCTTCAGTAAATTTAAGATCATTATCTTTGGATCATAAGTACCTTTCAATATGGCACGTGGAAACGTTGGACATTTCTTCACCAATGGTTACAAGATCTTCAATAAGTAGCTGAATCATGCATTATTCGTTAAGAATTTGGCTAATGTTTCAAGCAGTGTCAAGTATTTTTCTATTTTTTGGAAGGTTGTTGGTGCGCCTTGGAGTTCAATTTTGATTTTTAGTTGAGAATCTTCAGTTAGGTCCTCAAAAGTTGTATAGTCGATGAATTTTTGGTATTTTTGGGTTAAATAATCATTAAACCATTATCTCAAACTCAAAGGTTATGTAAATTGAACCACATATTTTTCTGTTTACACTCTTTTAATATTGTTAAATAGGAGCTGCGCAGATTTAATATCTGATGAAACTGTTTTTCGACCATGAGCGTGTACAATTGCACATTTTAACTTGGTAGAACCAGTTTGAATTTATGCGCATAATTTTGGTGGATCGGTCGCAAATATACGGGCTGTCTCAAAAATTCAAAAACTTTTAAAATTTTGACGTTTTTATTACAAAGATAGAAAAATATAGTCAAACATTAGTTAAGAAAATATGAATATTATAATAAATGAATAATCAAAAATATTAATAATTATTATTATTTATTGATTTTAATATTTTTGAGTAATATTGGAACGCCACTGCAACAAATCTAGTCTAAAAATAACTACAATAATATGAACGATTTACTAAACGATTTAGAAGGTTGCTAAAAATAATAATAAATAAATAAATAATTATAGATTTGTTAATATAGTTTTTTTTCGATTTCGAGAAATGGAATAAGTACGCTTTCTGAGTGACCACAATTTCCTAAATTTTCTAAATCAATTATGAATAATACGGATTTATTGTGGTACTCTAGGTCTTTTAAAGAATGAAAATAATCTTTAATAGAGACTAAATAATTAACCAATTTTTCTAATATAATTTCATCTATTTAACTTTCAGTTGTCCGACTGCAAAAATCAAATGGTCTAGAAAATTCCCAATGTCAGTTTTACTAGTTTCGGGCCACGCAAAAATAGCATCAGCGTTGAAGTTGCTTAGTGTAATGTTCACCTTTTAAACATATTTACTTAAAAGTTCAATGTTGAATTCAGTTGGTGCAAAATTAGATCGATGAATATTTGTTTGACATAGATCTAAAAGCTCTTCAAACCAAGTTTGGAGCACTTTCTTCAAACTATTTTGAAATCGTTGAGTAGAACCATCAATGACCATCAATACCACTCTGACCATCAATAAAATTATCATCAAATTTCAAAACATTTTTGGAAATCTTGTTGAGTACTTCGCCAAATAGTCTTTGTTCTTTGAATAGGTTTTCATCTATTCATATGTAGATATCAGAAATATTAACAATAACTAGAAGTTTATAGCGTGGCATTGTTCAATAATAGAATCACCTTCCGCGGAAATCACCCAGTTCATTGGTGGCGACAATAAAAAAAGCTTTAGAAATTTCTACCATCCAATTGATGTCATGGTAGAACATGCAACTTCATGAATCAGTTTCAGTCTTTCGCTCTAATTTTCATGCAATCTTCTGGTGATGTTGGAAAGAAATCTCAAAGGCTTCACAGAAGTTTAATGATGTAGGAACATTCTATACCAGTGCCTACAATCAATCAAAATTTCTAAAATTAAATATTGAATTTGCGTCCATAGCATAAAATTATACCTGAATTAATTTTCGAATCTCGTTGCATTTTCCTTCTAATAAGGAAGCCATCATTTGTTGTAAGGATTAAATTCAAACATGCGTTTTTTCATAACAGCATTAGTTTGATTTATAAAGGATTTAATATCAGACTGTGTACTTTTCCTTAAATGCTATTAAGGAACCCTTCAACTGGTATATGATCAATTTTGATAATTTTCAGATTTGATCAGACAATAGAAATGAAAACTTTTAAAGTATCTCGTATTCCAATCACCTTGTTCACATTCAGATAAATTATTCCAAAAATTGAAATCACTGACATTCAACAACGATCAATAAGGCATATGTCAATTGCTTGGCCTGGAGATTTCAGAATTGGTTTGGCTACAATTGTTGAAGATTTGATTCCAGTCTACTTAATTTAGCTACATGTTTTACATATCCATTTTAATTCTGGTCGACTGAAGATTTCTAATTATTTTCAGAAAATAATGGCTCAACTCTTATGAAATTTAGCATTTCAATTATGACAGTCTAGGTGAAAGTCACCACGCTTCATACTTTCATGTTTGCAATTCCAATTGGTTATAATATAAGATTCTCTTATATGGCAGGCTGAAGCAACTTACTTAGTTCGGCTGATATTACATCCCCCGCAACACCATTCAAAATACGTATTAGCATCCATAATTTTTCAAACTTCTTCAAATCAATCGCCAAATACCATCAATGTTTCAGTATGTTTATCTCTTCTTTAATTATATGTTGTGTGTATTGCCACAAAAACAAATTATTATTTGTGTCTATTTGTATGTTTATGGATTATAGGTTTCAGGAGTACTGAATAGTTTTTTACGTAATTATTTTTTTTACATGACACGTTTTTAAATAATAGTTTCGAAAATATGATTTTTTTTTATTTATTAAAATGTAAAATGTGATAGTGATTTTTTATGAATATGATATGATTGAGACTTGAGAGTATGATTTTTTTTTTAAATTTTTTTGCCGAATTAGGACGTGATCATTATAGCTTTTGGTCCTTTTTATTATATTGGGAAAGGCCCAGAAAACTTTTTCAAACCCGCGACCTCAGCTTGTGATGCTATTATAACTAATAATTTTTAAAATTTAGAGATATAAAAATAAACTGTTACATAGTAGTAAATGGAAAACCAAATGTTATTCTTGCGGTTATAAGTTTAACGCTTGCTTTTCAGATGTTATTAATAAATGAAAACATTTTTAATATTTCAGTTTCAATCAGTAATTTAAATAAATTTATACCAATAATTTATATATTACTTATTTTTTTTTAGTTTATATTACTTTTATATTACGAAAATTTGATAAAGTATTACCAAATACATAACCCCACACCCATGACATCACAATCATCTTCTCAGTCAATGATGCGCAACATTCTATGCAAGATAAAATACCCGTTTCTTATTAAACTGCATTGTTTTCTGTGTAATGTTGACTTATTTTCATACAAAGAAGTTATTTTGACTAAAAGAATGGTTCAATTCTGTTAATCCCAATTGGCTACATTGAATTGTTTGTATACTTTGGGCATCATATAGGCATCCATGGTTCAAATTAAATAATTTTGTAGTTGCAGGATTCAAAATCTGTTTAAGTAAATTAGTTAAAAAAAAGTATGCGGTTAACGTTTTAGATTTTAATGATAGAAATTAAATTACTTGATCTTCAGTAAATTTAAGATCATTATCTTTGGATCATAAGTACCTTTCAATATGGCACGTGGAAACGTTGGACATTTCTTCACCAATGGTTACAAGATCTTCAATAAGTAGCTGAATCATGCATTCTTCGTTAAGAATTTGGCTAATGTTTCAAGCAGTGTCAAGTATTTTTTGGAAGGTTGTTGGTGCGCCTTGGAGTTCAATTTTGATTTTTACTTGAGAATCTTCAGTTGGGTCCTCGAAAGTTGTGTAGTCGATGAATTTTTGGTATTTTTGGGTTAAATAATCATTAAACCATTATCTCAAACTCAAAGGTTATGTAAATTGAACCACATGTTTTTCTGTTTACACTCTTTTAATATTGTTAAATAGGAGCTGCGCAGATTTAATATCTGGTGAAACTGCTTTTCGACCATGAGCGTGTACAATTGCACATTTTAATTTGCTAGAACCAGTTTGAATTTATGCGCATAATTTTGGTGGATCGGTCGCAAATATACGGGCTGTCCCGAAAATTCAATTTTTTTTAAAATTTTGACGTTTTTATTACAAAGATAGAAAAATACAGTCAAACATTAGTTAAGAAAATATGAATATTATAATAAATGAATAATCAAAAATATTAATAATTATTATTATTTATTGATTTTAATATTTTTGAGTAATATTGAAACGCCACTGCAACAAATCTAGTTTAAAAATAACTACAATAATATGAACGATTTACTAAACGATTTAGAAGGTTGCTAAAAATAATAATAAATAAATAAATAATTATAGATTTGTTAATATAGTTTTTTTCGATTTCGAGAAATGGAATAAGTACTCTTTCTGAGTGACCACAATTTCCTAAATTTTCTAAATCAATTATGAATAATACGGATTTATTGTGGTACTCTAGGTCTTTTAAAGAATGAAAATAATCTTTAATAGAGACAAAATAATAAACAAATTTTCGATCTATCTCTCACTCTGATTATCACTCTAACTACACTAGGAACGCAAGTCAGCTTAAGCCACCAAGTCTCAGACTTGCTAAGTCAACCAGAAACAGTCTGGATGTGTCACTCTACAATAATTTGCCCAGATGTTGGCAGTAACTTCCTCTTTCTCGGTTTAAACGTAGAGTTTAGATCTTATTTGGTTTTAAACTCATTTTATAGTGTACATAAATTTAAGGAGATTCCTCCACAAACTATGTAAAATTTCTGGTCATCTGAAAAATGTTTGTCACAAACTCTCAGTTTTAACAAATTATCCATACCCAAGTCCTGCTTTCCAATAACAGATATGCATTTTTGAAATTTCTAAAAATACAGAAAATTGATAAATTTTTGTATTCAAATAATCTTAATTAAAATTAATATTCAATTACTTATTAGTATTTATTATTAATTAACATCGATATTGCATTTGCGATGTTTTTTAAAATTAAAAAATATAATACATACCTTGTCATCTCTGGGAAATCTATGCATCTTATACAAATGATTACCACTAGTTGAAGTACAACCAATAACGCAGCAAGCATAACCCATTTTAAACACAAAACGCAAAATCAAAACATAAATTAATCAAAAATTAAACACAACGGACACGTGAAATTGTGAGGTTAGAATATTAGATTCAAATAACTAAAGCAGACACTCGCACCGAATATAAAGTACGCGAAAGTAGCGCTGTCGGCGACTGGTACGGAAACTAACAAACACTGCATCAGCAGTATTCTTTGAATGCATACACCCTGATTTGAACGTCGTCGTGGACGCCGCTCCCTGTCCGCACCACCATTTGCCCGTCCTCGTGGTCGTGGCACCCGCTCCGGCCTCGAACCATTGTACAATGGACAGTACCTGCGAGTGTGTGCATTATTGCCAGTAGCTCCACAATCTTTGCACACCAGCTTCCGCAAAGTAGGACAAAGAATGCGACAGAGGTTCCGCAAATAGTGACTTTGATAAACCTGAAAGGCTTTGCCGTTTTTTTCGCAGAACGCGCAATGCCGGCCACTTGGTAACGCTTTGCCGGCCACTTGGTACCGCTTCGCCAACTCCACCTCCAGTGGCAACCCAAAGCGCCCTGAGATTAGAAGCGGCCTCAAACCATTGTAGAATAGACAGTACCTGCGAGTGTGAGCATTATCGCCAGAGCTCCACAATCTTCGCAGACCAGCTTCCGCAAAATTGGACAAAGAATGCGAGAGCGGTTCCGCAAATAGTGACTTTGATAAACCTGAAAGATTTCGCCATTTTTTTCGCAGAACGCGCAATGCCGGCCACTTGGTAACGCTTTGCCGGCCACTTGGTAACGCTTTGCCAACTCCAACTCCACCTGCAGTGGCAATCCAGAGCGCCCTGAGATTAGAAGCGGCTTCGAACCATTGTACAATAGACAGTACCTGCGAGTGTGAGCATTATTGCCAGTAGCTCCACAATCTTTGCACACTAGCTTCCTCAAAATTGGACAAAGAATGCGAGAGCGGTTCCGCAAATAGTGACTCTGGTCAACCCGAAAGATTTCGTCGCTTTTCTCGCAGAACGTTTAATGCCGGCCACTTGGTACCGCTTGGCCAACTCCACCTCCAGTGGCAACCTAGAGCGCCCTGAGATTAGAAGGGGCCTAGAACCATTGTACAATAGACAGTACCTGCGAGTGTGAGCATTATCGCCAGTAGTTCCGCAATCTTCGCAGACCAGCTTGATTGCAATAGTATCAGTTCAGTTTGATCACTTTGAATGGGAGAACTCATGCTGTACTCACAGGAGAATTGAATTTGTTAATATAAAAGAACACTCGAATATGATAGACAAAAACATTATTTATAAATCATTATTATTCGACTATTCGCGAATCACAAGTATCACAATGTTATTAACCTCGCAATGAAATTACAATATCAAAACATAACAACAAAACGTAACAAAGTGTGATACCAAAACTGGTATATTATTAATTAAAATTGTATTTAAAATTATGTTACTTACTGTTATGTATTTAACTATCTTGGGATAATAGAAACAAGGATGCTTTCAGTTCGATCGGATTTATTGTTCACATTTAACGATGTTTACAGTATGAGATACAGAGTAGAAGTGGGCGAGTCTCACTGGCGTTGGTGCGCCGTCTGGCGTGTGCCTTGACAATGGTATTGCGCGGTAACATTTTAAATTTGAATTCCGAAACCCAACACTTTCCCCCTTAAGCTATGTTGTACATTACAATAATTTAAATTCATTTAAATTCGCACATTATAGCATGACACAAATTTGCTATATTACAATTTGTGCTATTTACATTTAATTTTCCAACTCCGGTGAATTACTTTGTAGGAATTCCCGGTACCTTTCCGTCGGTTTTCGAGTTCTTTTCGGGCGTCCCTCACTGATTTCTACCGCTGAATCACTACTACTTACGCTTGTGAGATCCTTGTTAAAATCTACTGTAATTATCTCACATTGCTTCTCTGTGTCCACTGTATGCTCCTGACTAGAATGCGTTTCCTTACTATCTAAAACATTTTCTACAATTACATCTACATTTACATTATTTGAAATAGAATCATTAATTTTTGGTTCTGTGACCGTTACATTGTTCTCGTTTACGTTACTCCACCTTTGTGCCACTGGCAACTCTATTAGTCGCCGCCCTGCGCCACGTACTTTTACCTCAGCCTTGCAGCCAATGCTATTGTTTGTGTCCCTCTTTCCTTCAGCCACCTCCACACGCTTGGCCATTTGGTTCGCGTGTCTCTTCCAACTTCTGCCGTCTGGTAACTTGCACAAATAAACGTGTTTCCCTCTTCTGTCTGATACAACTGCTTCCGTCCAACGCTTTTGATTCACCACTGTGTAGTCTCGAACCATTATCTGCTCACCTTTCTCAAAATTTCGCTCTCTCCTTCCCTTTGAGCTTTGTTCTTGTTCTGAAGGTTCTTGAGATTCAATGACAGCTTGCTTGGGTCGAAGTAAGTCGAATCTTGTTCTTAGCGCTCTGTTGAACATAAGACTTGCTGGTGAGCACTTTGTTGTAGAATGCTCTGCTGTGCGGTAACTAAACAAAAATCGAGAAATTAACACGTTGATGTCTATTTCCAAATTCACTGAATCCAACAGTGCCGATTTTAGCTTAGATTTAAACGTCTTAACTGAGTTTTCCGCTGCTCCATTGGAAGATGGATTGAACGGAGGTGATGTTATATGTTGTACGCCGTTCTTTTGAAAAAAATCTTCCATTTCCTTCGCTACGAACTGCCGTCCATTATCACTTACTACGACTTCTGGCAATCCATATCGCGAAAACACTTCTCGTAGACGCTTTTCTGTTTCCTGGCTGGTACATTTGTTCATGATGAACACTTCTGGCCACTTGGAGTAAGCACAAGTGATCACCAAAAATTGTTTCCCTTGAACTGGTCCACAAAAATCGAGATGTATTCTTTGGTATGGATAATTTGCCTGAGGCCACGATCCTACTGGTACTTTTGGTGGGTCCGTATGGTTTTTTAAACACGGAATGCACGACTTTATCCTTTCTTCTATGTTCTTGTCGATTTTAGGCCACCAAACATACGATCTCGCCAACGATTTCGTCTTGACTATTCCCAGATGCCCTGAGTGGAGTTCTGCCACCATGCTATCTTGGAGAGCTTTTGGAATAACTACCTTATGTCCGCATAATAGTATGCCCTGGTCCAAATTCAAGACTTCCCTGCGATTGTAATACGGCTTCAACTCCTCGTCCACCGTTTTAGGCCATCCATTTTCAACAAAGTTTGATACTTGGGTCAAAATATCGTCTTTTTCTGTTTCATCTCTAACTTTTCTGTTATCTATGGGCCAAACCTGACTCGAGGTTGCAAAGTTTGAATATCCTTGCACTTCTTCTTGATCCTCCATGTTTTCTGCTGGCATTCTACTCCAACAGTCGGCCATAAAGTTGGTTTTGCCCTTAACATGCCGTAAGGTGTAATTATAACCTGATAGGAAAACTGCCCATCGCTGCAATCTGTCTTGGTGTCGCTGCGGAATCGGCTTGAACTCACCAAATAGCCCTAACAGAGGTTTGTGATCTGTTTTTATGACAAACTCTTGGCCCAGAACGTAATGGTGAAACTTCTTTACCCCAAATATGATTGCCATCGCCTCTAACTGCACTGTTGGGTATTT
Organism: Cryptophagus acutangulus; assembly: GCA_963556235.1. Lineage (NCBI taxonomy): Eukaryota > Metazoa > Arthropoda > Insecta > Coleoptera > Cryptophagidae > Cryptophagus > Cryptophagus acutangulus. The sequence continues at coordinate 6,099,054 of OY744557.1, forward strand.
TCTTTCCGCCTGAGTTAACGTGCGAGACACGCACGCTACCGGGCGTTCCGTTCCATCCACCATGATTCCCAAAACAGCTGATACTCCTTCGAGCGACGCGTCGGTCACTATAAATATTGGCTTCTTCGGATCGAAATGTGCCAATGTTATGTCCGCGGCAATCAACTTTTTGATCTTCTCAAAAGCTTCTTCACAATCCTCGGTCCACTCAAATTTTGCTTCGTCTCCTAACAACTTATATATTGGGTTCAAAATTCGAGGCAAACCTGGGATAAACTTTGCATAATAAGTTACACATCCAATAAAAGATCTTACCTGGGTCACCGATTCCGGTCTCTTTGCCTTTAGAATTGACGCCACCTTACTGTCCGTTTTCTTCAGACCGTCTTTGTTAATCGTGTGCCCTAAGTATCCGATTTCCTGTTTGAAAAACTCACATTTCTGTTGCTTTACGGTGAGTCCTGCTTCTTTTAGCCTTTCCAACACTCCCGTTAAGTTTTGGACGTGTTCATCTAGCGTTTTTCCTGTTACTACTATATCATCCAAAAAATTTGCAACTCCAGGCATTCCTTGAAATACCTGTTCCAAAGCGTTTTGAAAAATGGCGCTAGCTGGCGCCACCCCATAGCATAACCTCTTCATGCGAAACAAGCCCTTATGAGTGCTTAACGTTGTTATCGCTTGCGAATCTTCGTCTAGCGGAAACTGCAGATAGGCTCTGGACAGATCCAATTTGGTGAACAGTGTTCCTCCATTAAGCTTCTCGAAAATTTCCTCAATCCTAGGTAGCGGATACCTGACGGTCTGGAGATGCTTGTTCAGCGTTGCTTTGAAATCACCACAGATTCTCAATGTGTTGTCTGACTTTAGGACCGGCACAATTGGTGTTCCCCAACTGCTTGTCATCATAGATTCTAAAATGCCTTCGGAAGTCATTTTCTCTAGCTGCTGCTCGATCTCGCTTCGGTAAGTAATTGGCACAGGGCGAGGCTTACAATAGATCGGACTAACATTCGGCTTCATCTGTAAACGAACCTTGAAATGAGTAAATTTCCCTAATCTATCAGTAAACACTTCTGGAAAATTTTCTATTAATTCTTTTTTAATTTTATCTTTATTTTGCCCTTGCACTACAGTGTCTATACTATTTATTACTTTGATTAAGTCTTGAGATTCTATTTCCTTACTAACACAACACAATTTTACATTAAAAATATTCAAAAAATTTTTTCCCAACAAGCTAGGCCCTCCATTATCGATCACATAAAATCTGACTAACTTGCTGCATTTATTAAATATTACATCTATTTCGAAATAACCTACTGGTGCTATCATTTCGCCTGTATAACCCTTTAAAATCAAATTATCCTTACATAATTTTACATTTTTAAAATCTTTAATGAATGTTTTTACATTTATAACTGATACGCTTGCACCAGTGTCTATATACATTTCCCTTAATTTGTTTTGACAAGAAATTTCAATTAAAAATGGACTTTTATTCTGATCATTTAGAGTGAACATTTCAGCTTCAATGAAATTATGATGAACCATCTTCTTCTTTCGACAGATTGACTCCAAATGTCCCACTTTCTTGCAAAAATTACAAACATACTTAGCATACCTGCATGGTTCTGCGTGAGATTTACCACACGAGTCACATTTAGTTAGGTTACTGCTATCCTTCGCTGTCGGCTTCCATCGGGAATGGTGTTGGTCGCTTCTTTTGTGATGGTTGCGATTCTGCCCTGGACCTTTTATCCAGTTTAGAGCTTCACCTGAGGCTGCTTCCACGGACGCTTCTTTACGCAGGGCAATTTGCAAGATATCGCTCATCGTCTTGCTTTCATCTTCCTCGCAGATTCTTTCCAAGATTTTTCCATGCCTCATGCCACATACAAATCGGTCACGCAACACACTTTCCAGATTGGTTTCGAACTTGCAATTTACCGCCAAATTTCGAATGCGCGCGTTCCACTCCGTTATTTGCTCGTCCGCTTGCTGTTGCGCTTTATAGAACTTCGACCTTTCTCGAAATACCGACACTCGAGGCCTAAATTGCTCGTTTAATATCGACACCAGCTGAGCATATTCCAATTCTTTGGGTAATTTCGGAAACGATAAATCCCGCACTAGTTTATAGGTGTTAGTGCCTATTAGGCTCAGCAACGTTGCTGCTTGGATTTTCGCGTCACTTATCGCGTTAGCCTGAAAATATTGTTCCAGCTTTTCGGCATAAATCACCCAATCCTGCTTTTCGGAATCGTATTCCTGAATCGCACCAATCAATCCCGCGTTTCGTGCCATAATTTCGAAGCACGCTCGCACAAAAAAAAAAATATCACTTTCGTACCGTCTTTTTGAACGAGTCTTTCCCGAAAATATGGCTACTACGTTTTCACCTCGTCGCCACTGTTATGTATTTAACTATCTTGGGATAATAGAAACAAGGATGCTTTCAGTTCGATCGGATTTATTGTTCACATTTAACGATGTTTACAGTATGAGATACAGAGTAGAAGTGGGCGAGTCTCACTGGCGTTGGTGCGCCGTCTGGCGTGTGCCTTGACAATGGTATTGCGCGGTAACATTTTAAATTTGAATTCCGAAACCAACACTTACCATCATATTAGTATATGTATAACATATACTAATGTATTTAATACTAGGTGCTTTCCTTTAGGACACAAACTTAGTTTTCTCACTAACATCCGAAGTTAGCTCTAAGTCATTTTTCTAAGTTAAACGATGTTAGGATATTCATGTTAAAAGGAATGGGTTTTCTTAGAATTTCGTTTTGACAGTTAAAACGATGACCAATCTAACCTCAACTTAATTAATAAATTGCAGTCACCAATTGAGAGTATACACAGTTAATAATCATGTCTAATATCAATGATCCTGTAGCACAGGTACAAAATTATCTTTAAATTGGGTATATGTTGTTATTAAATATTTATTTATATTTAAGTATCTTTCCTACGCCGACGATACCGACGATGATGAACAAGAAATGTTTGACTCAAATTCAGATTCTTCATCTTCGGAGGTAGAAATGTTTGTATTTATAAAAAGAAGAAAATTGCATAGACAAAATGATTACATTTTAAACACGGTCAATAAATTTGATGAAATTGAGTTCAAAGAACATTTCAGAATGAAACGAAGCACTTGCAGCTATCTTATAGGTTTGTATAATAGATCCTTATTTGTAAAATGTATTATATGTTATATTTGTTTTTAGATCAAGTGCGTGTTGCTAAAGTTTGCCAGATCATAGTTTTGGAAGAAGAAAAATTATCGCAGAAAAAGCAGTGCTAATGACTATTTGGTATTTAAGCAACATGGAGACGTTTCGACAGATATCGGATCGGTTCACTGTAACAAAAAGTTCATCCTTTCGAGTCATTCAAAAAATAATAAAATATTTAGTTTCAATATCTGCCAGTATTATTAAATGGCCTAATGACAATAGAAAGGCAATTATTCGAGAAGGGTTTAAAGCAATGCAAGGAATTGATGATGTAAGCGGAGCCATTGATGGATGTCATATTAATATAAGAAAACCATTAAAATATGCACACGTATATTGTAACAGAAAAACGGAGTACAGCATTCTATTGCAAGGCATTTGTGATCATGAAAATTTTTTTATTGATTTTTTTGCGGTGAAGCAGGCTCGATACATGACGCAAGGTTATTAAAAAGATCATCAATTTATAGAAAAGCGATAAATGGTTTCCTTCACCCTGATGTTTTATTAGGAGACTCTGCTTATCCCTCCAATAATTGGTTGATACCACCATTTTGAGACAATGGTCAACTAACGAGAAACCAAAGAACTTTTAACTACAAACATTCAGCAACGAGAATAGTTATAGAGAATGCATTTGGCTTGTTAAAGGGAAGATTTCGTAGACTCAAGTATTTTGAAAATCTCAACATACAGTTTATAGTAGAATGTGTTGTTGCAGCAGGTGTGTTGCATAACATATGTCTTTCATTAGATGATGAAATCGAGTATGAAAATAATCCAGATAATGAACATGACGAAATCCCTGTAATTAATTGTATGAGTAATGTTCAGACGAAACGAGAAGAAATGTTTGAAAAAATGTTTAGAAATTAAAAACTGTTTATATAGTAATAGTTTTAATAAAATATAAAAAGTAAAAACGAAATAAATGTATTATGAAATAAAATAATTTACAGATAAAAATAAAGAAAAATATATAAAATAAAAATGAACTCTTAAACAAATATAAAACTTAAAAATAATATTCAGTCTTTGAGTCAGTCAATCATATTCAATCTTGCAGTCAATTTCCTTTTCAGTCTCTTTGATTTTGTTTAACTAAACTCTCCAATGCTGCAACTTTTCTTTCTTCCAGAATTAGTTTTTTATTAAAATACTCTTTTATAATATTTTCTTTATTTTCATAGTGTTGCCTTTTAATATTTATATATTCCAAAGTGGGATTAATATATTTTCTTTTCCTTTGGATCGAGCTTTGGATGTGTTCATTTTGATCGGAACCTCCTCCTGTCGCGTTGTTTTTTGTAGATGCCGCATTATTTATTTGAACTTGTCGTTCTTCGGTCGTTGAATCAGTTTGTTGATGTTCACTGCAACTGCTCTGAGCAACATCGATGGAATGAGGAGAAGAGTTGTTTGGTTTATCACCAACTAATTCATCGATTCTATTGAAATAAACAAACTTCGATGCTCCGCGCCCAGTTAATCTCATTTTGTCTTTGGTATTTTTATACGCTATTAACAAGTTTTCCCATTTTTTCTTGCAACGTTTGGCGTCAATCTATACAAAAAAAATGTAATACACAAGTTTAAAGATAGGAAATAAATTATGTATTTACTTCGAAGTTGTTTGAAATCATATCTATCGATATCATCTCCCATACTTTGGCTCTTTTCTTTGGATGGTTCATATCTTCAAAGTGCTCTTCGATTGAAGATATTAGTGATATCACTTGGTTGTGACTCCAAATCAATCTAGCATAATTTTGCTGGGAGGTATTTTCGGATTGGCTTGGGACGGGGTCTCCAATGTTATTCTCGGCCGATTCTTCTTCCTCTTCCAATTCAGATGCTTCAAGTTGAACAGTTTCGTAGGTTATGATATGTTTAGATATGCTGTTTCTTAAAAATGGTCTATTCATTTCATCGTAAGAAAGTTCATGCTGGGGACATCCTAAAATTTCTTTGCTTTCTAAAATAAATCACATTTTTTATAAATTTTAAAATATTACTATTTTTTATATAATTTACCTAGGTCTCTTATCTGGAAATCGCCGTTTTCACTTAATAAAAATCCGTATTTGGTTTTTAAAATTGAATATTTACGTTCGTGTAACGACATTACTTATTAAAATAATCAACAAAATTTATAACCTCACAAATCAACTTAGCCAGAAATCTAACTTGCAAGTATGATCGAGAGCACACTAAGTTGGGGTATGGAGGGGGTTAAAAATCTAAGTTTGGCTAACTTCCTTAGTTGCAAATGGAACACGCATTTACTTAGAATTTTAAGAAAAAACTAAGAATTCTTAAGAAAATGACCTAAAGGAAAGCGGCTACTATTAATGTATTTGATACTTACACGTAAAAAATTATATTACACTCACTTATATATGCACTCACTTATTACACTTATTTATTAAATTTGTAACTAGTAAAACAATTTTATAGAAGGCATACGTCATGAATTTCTACCAGTTACACCATTCTAACTTCAATCGTAACATAATCGTAACCTCCTATAAATAGAGAGAGTAAGCAATATATTTTATCTCATTTTAGTTTGGTAATCGAAATATCCCATCGTGCTGGTAAGAGTGAACAGCCCCTGGCGCAATGTCGGCCACTTGGTACGAAATTTGGCGCTTCTAATCTCAGGGCGCTCTGAGTTGCCACTGGAGGTGGAGGTGGAGTTGGAGTTGGCGAAGCGGTACGAACCGGAGTGGAGCTACCTGTTGGTAGGATGTCGATATGACAGTCGGAATAAGTGCTTCGGGTGTCCAAGCTTTCCATTGCCACCTCCATTTTAATCTTGTGAAGATTAAATTGGACCGGTCGCAAATATAAAATATATATCGCATATATATTTTGAATATAATATTCAAAATTTTCACGTTTTTATTACAAAGATAGAAAAATATAGTCAAACATTAGTTAAGAAAATAGGAATATTATAATAAATGAATAATTATAAATATTAATAATTATTATTATTTATTGATTTTAATATTTTTGAGTAATATTGGAACGCCACTGCAACAAATCTAGTCTAAAAATAACTACAATAATATGAACGATTTACTAAACGATTTAGAAGGTTGCTAAAAATAATAATAAATAAATAATTATAGATTTGTTAATATAGTTTTTTTTGATTTCAAGAAATGGAATAAGTACGCTTTCTGAGTGACCACAATTTCCTAAATTTTCTAAATCAATTATGAATAATACGGATTTATTGTGGTACTCTAGGTCTTTTAAAGAATGAAAATAATCTTTAATAGAGACTAAATAATAAACCAATTTTCTAATATAATTTCATCCATTTGACTTTCAGTTGTCCGACTGCAAAAATCAAATGGTCTAGAAATCCCAATGTCAGTTTTACTAGTTTCGGGCCACGAAAAAATAGCATCAGCGTTGAAGTTGCTTAGTGTAATGTTCACCTTTTAAACATATTTACTTAAAAGTTCAATGTTGAATTCAGTTGGTGCAAAATTAGATCAATGAATATTTGTTTGACATAGATCTAAAAGTTCTTAAAACCAAGTTTGAAGCACTTTCTTCAAAGTATTTTGAAATCGTTGAGTAGAACCATCAATGACCATCAATACCACTCTGACCATCAACAAAATTATCATCAAATTTCAAAACATTTTTGGAAATCTGGTTGAGTACTTCGCCAAATAGTCTTTGTTCTTTGAATAGGTTTTCATCTATTCATATGTAGATATCAGAAATATTAACAATAACTAGAAGTTTATAGCGTGGCATTGTTCAATAATAGAATCACCTTCCGCGGAAATCACCCAGTTCATTGGTGGCGACAATAAAAAAAGCTTTAGAAATTTCTACCATCCAACTTCATGAATCAGTTCCAGTCTTTCGCTTTAATTTTCATGCAATCTTCTGGTGATGTTGGAAAGAAATCTCAAAGGCTTCACAGAAGTTTAATGATGTAGGAACATTCTATACCATTGCCTACAATCAATCAAAATTTCTAAAATTAAATATTGAATTTGCGTTCATAGCATAAAATTATACCTGAATTAATTTTCAAATCTCGTTGCATTTTCCTTCTAATAAGGAAGCCATCTTTTGTTGTAAGGATTAAATTCAAACATGCGTTTTTTTAAACCAGCATTAGTTTGATTTATAAAGGTTTTAATATCAGACTGTGTACTTTTCCTTTATTTATTTATTTATTTAAAAAATTACAACATCCCACATAGTAATCTCCAATTACGGGACGAGGATACAGAGATAAATAAAGAAGTACCTATATCAAACAGTGAACAGCAAACACAAAGATAAATTACAAAACACAGTGTAAAACAATACTATAACAAACAAAAATAAACAAAAACTAAAAACGTGGCAAGATTATTTCCTTCAGCTCTACAATATTACAACAATACACATCACATACGTCACCAATTCCATCAATTGCAGATTTCATTCGATGCACCGGCGACGCAGGCAACATATTTGTTCGGGCCGCTATCGGATAAAACAAGGTGGGAGCTCTAGAAGCTACTCTAGGAACTCGGAATGTGATCATGCTGGTAAGTTCGGGGCTATCAATCTGGATATTCAGAATTTTCCAAAGAAAAACCGCTGCAGTAAATGTCCTACGGTGGTCGAGGTGAAACGCTGAAGCAATTCAGACTGTGGAGTACCTTACGGAGGATAATGTCCACAGGTTCGAAAACTGAGGTATTTCAAAAAATGCCTTTTTCCAAAGAGGCTGCGTGGCTAACACCATTTGGGGACCAAACCATGCTGCCGTACTCAAGTTTGGTACGAACAAGAGAGCAATATAGAGCACGTATAGCATCAATGTTACGTATGTCGCGCACATTTCGTAAGATAAAGCTTGGTGATAAAAGTTTGGTGTCAAAAGTAATGCCTAAATCGACAACTAATTCAGGTCTATTCAGTAACGTACCAGCAAGGCGATAATCATAGAGCAATAGTTGTCGTGTCTTAAAAAATGATTTAACTACGCACTTCTCGGTATTTAGTGGCAACATATTAACGTGACACCATTGCTCTACATTGTATAAAGCCTGCTGCAGCTCCAGACAGTCTAATTCATTGTGAATGGTCTTATAAATTTTCAAATCGTCTGCATACATTAAGTTGTTTATTGACAGATTCGCACAGATATTATTGATATAAATATTAAATAATAATGGCCCTAAAATAGAGCCTTGAGGGACTCCAGACATTTGCCTAAAAACCGTGGATCTGAAGCCATGGCATTGGACAAACTGGAATTGGTCTGAAAGATAAGATTTCAGAAGCTTTAGTAGAGGGAACGAGAGACCAAAACCATCGAGTTTGGCAATCAGAATTTCGTGATTGAGCTTGTCGAAGGCTTTCGAAAAATCAGTGTATATCACGTCAACTTGTTCACGATTATCTAATGCCTCAGATATGAACTGAGTTACAGAGGTTAAATTTGTCACTGTAGAACGACCAGATACGAAACCATGCTGATGAGTTGACAACAAATGCTTGGTATGAGTGGCGATAACTCAAGGTTTGCATCAAGGTTTCAAAGACTTTGGCAAAATTTGAAATTATTGCAATAGGTCTGTAGTTGCATATTTTAGAGCGATCGCTTTTCTTATAGATTGGGATAATTCTTGATAACTTCCACGCTTCAGGAAACCGACTAGATTTTAAGATTAAGTTAAATATGACAGCTAGAGGAGCAGATAAAATACCGGCACAGTCTTTAATGAGAAAAGCAGGCACAAGATCGGGACCCATTGACATGTTGGCTTTAAGGTTACGCAAACCCTGAAACACTTCATCCTCAGAAATATTTGTCCAATTCAACGAAACACAGGCAACTGTAGAGCTCGACGGGTTTATAAGACCCGGAGCATCAGAAAATGAATTCATAAAGTAGTCGGCAAAAGAATTCACAATCGAAGTGGGATTGTCTAAACTTTGATCGTTATAGGTCATATGGGAAGGGATGTTGGAAAAATTACGCTTAGAGTTGATAAAGAACCAGAACTTTTTAGGGTTATCTTTGAAGGATAAGCCAGCATTTTCAACATACAATTTGTAGGCATTAGTCACAAGTAGTTTAGCATCAGAACGAAGTTGTCTGAAGTTAGCAAGATCTATAGAGCTCTTTGTCCGAAAGTACCTAGCCCGAGCTTTGTGCTTCAATTTAATTGTGTTAATGATATTACCATTAAACCAAGGAGGATAATTGCCGGCACAGTTATTTTTTAATGGAATGAACAAATCAAAACAGGAGTTGAGCACCCGATAGAGCTCTGTAACTGCTTCATCTACATTGATGAAGTTCGAAAAGTAAGACCAATCGTACACAAGTAGCGCATGGTATAGTTCAATAAAGTTGGCTTTTTTAAAATTGTATGTCGAAGAATGTTTATGAGGAAAGGATTGTTTGGAGGCTGCTTCAGTTTTAAAGCTTATCAGTAGTGAGGGATGGTGTAAGTCTTCAATGATAAGTGACGAAACAGATTTGTTTACAATGCAGTCAGAATTAGAAAATACCAAATCCAGTAACCGATTATTTACATTCAGAATTTCGTTGAATTGTGATAGGTTGTAAAGACTAGTAAAATGTGAGAGAGCTAGATTCACGGGTTTGGAGGTGGAGGAGTGACGTTCATGGACATAACTGGATATATTAAAATCGCCAAGTAGAAGTAGACGATTGTCAGTGGCACACAACATTACTTCCAAGCATTTAAAAAGAATTTCATAATCAGTGACTGTAGACTGTGTATAACTGACTGTAGACTGTATGACTGTATGTATAACAAAACCACATAAATTGAGTTGGGAAACATTGAGATTTTTACTATAAGCAGATCGATCAGCTTTGGTAATGGAATATCACAGATAGAATTGACATTTAATTGATTAGAATGAAGTTTATTATTAACAGCAATTAACACCCCTCCACCACGAGAGGTATGCGTATAAGCAAAGTCTCTGTCGGTTCTAAAAATTTGATATCGATTGGGATCGCATAGCTCCGTATTCAGTACTGAGTGATTAAGCCAAGTTTCGGAAAAGGCGATGACATCGTAGGTTACATAAGACATAGCAGTATAAATTAAATTAATTTTAGTATTTACTTTAATGCTATTAAGGAACTCTTCAACTGGTATATGATCGATTTTGATGATTTTTAGATTTGATCAGACAATAGAAATGAAAACTTCTAAAGTATCTCGTATTCCAATAAGCTTGTTCACATTCAGATAAATTATTCCAAAAATTGAAATCACTGACATTCAACGATCAATAAGGCATATGTCAATTGCTTGGCCTGGAGATTTTAGAATTGGTTTGGCTACAATTGTTGAAGATTTGATTCCAGTCTACTTAATTTAGCTACATGTTTTACATATCCATTTTATTTCTGGTCGACTGAAGATTTCTAATTATTTCCAGAAAATAATGGCTCAACTCTTATGAAATTTAGCATTTCAATTATGACAGTCTAGGTGAAAGTCACCACGCTTCATACTTTCATGTTTGCAATTCCAATTGGTTATAATATAAGATTCTCTTATATGGCAGGCTGAAGCAACTTACTTAGTTCGGCTGATATTACATCCCCCGCAACACCATTCAAAATACGTATTAGCATTCATAATTTTTCAAACTTCTTCAAATCAATCGCCAAATACCATCAATGTTTCAGTATGTTTATCTCTTCTTTAATTATATGTTGTGTGTATTGCCACAAAAACAAATTATTATTTGTGTCTATTTGTATGTTTATGGATTATAGGTTTCAGGAGTACAGAATAGTTTTTTACGTAATTATTTTTTTTTACATGACACGTTTTTAAATAATATTAACTCAAATAATATTAACTAATCATTATCAACTCAAAGGTTATGTAAATTGAACCACATGTTTTTCTGTTTACAGTCTTTTAATATTGTTAAATAGGAGCTGCGCAGATTTAATATCTGATGAAACTGCTTTTCGACCATGAGCGTGTACAATTGCACATTTTAATTTGGTAGAACCAGTTTGAATTTATGCGCATAATTTTTGTGGATCGGTCGCAAATATACGGGCTGTCTCAAAAATTCAAATTTTTTTAAAATTTTGACGTTTTTATTACAAAGATAGAAAAATATAGTCAAACATTAGTTAAGAAAATATGAATATTGTAATAAATGAATAATTAAAAATATTAATAATTATTATTATTTATTGATTTTAATATTTTTGAGTAATATTGGAACGCCACTGCAACAAATATAGTCTAAAAATAACTACAATAATATGAAAGATTTACTAAACGATTTAGAAGGTTGCTAAAAATAATAATAAATAAATAATTATAGATTTGTTAATATAGTTTTTTTCGATTTCGAGAAATGGAATAAGTACGCTTTCTGAGTGACCACAATTTCCTAAATTTTCTAAATCAATTATGAATAATACGGATTTATTGTGGTACTTTAGGTCTTTTAAAGAATGAAAATAATCTTTAATAGAGACTAAATAATAAACCAATTTTTCTAATATACTTTTATCCATTTAACTTTCAGTTGTCCGACTGCAAAAATCAAATGGCCTAGAAAATTCCCAATGTCAGTTTTACTAGTTTTGGGCCACGCAAAAATAGCATCAGCGTTGAAGTTGCTTAGTGTAATGTTCACCTTTTAAACATATTTACTTAAAAGTTCAATGTTGAATTCAGTTGGTGCAAAATTAGATCGATGAATGTTTGTTTGACATAGATCTAAAAGTTCTTAAAACCAAGTTTGAAGCACTTTCTTCAAAGTATTTTGAAATCGTTGAGTAGAACCATCAATACCACTCTGACCATCAATAAAATTATCATCAAATTTCAAAACATTTTTGGAAATCTGGTTGAGTACTTCGCCAAATAGTCTTTGTTCTTTGAATAGGTTTTCATCTATTCATATGTAGATATCAGAAATATTAACAATAACTAGAAGTTTATAGCGTGGCATTGTTCAATAATGGAATCACCTTCCGCGGAAATCACCCAGTTCATTGGTGGCGACAATAAAAAAAGCTTTAGAAATTTCTACCATCCAATTGATGTCATGGTAGAACATGCAACTTCATGAATCAGTTTCAGTCTATCGCTCTAATTTTCATGCAATCTTCTGGTGATGTTGGAAAGAAATCTCAAAGGCTTCACAGAAGTTTAATGATGTAGGAACATTCTATACCAGTGCCTACAATCAATCAAAATTTCTAAAATTAAATATTGAATTTGCGTTCATAGCATAAAATTATACCTGAATTAATTTTCAAATCTCGTTGCATTTTACTTCTAATAAGGAAGCCATCTTTTGTTGTAAGGATTAAATTCAAACATGCGTTTTTTCATACCAGCATTAGTTTGATTTATAAAGGATTTAATATCAGACTGTGTACTTTTCCTTAAATGCTATTAAGGAACCCTTCAACTGGTATATGATCGATTTTGATAATTTTCAGATTTGATGAGACAATAGAAATGAAAACTTCTAAAGTATCTCGTATTCCAATCAGCTTGTTCACATTCAGATAAATTATTCCAAAAATTGAAATCACTGACATTCAACGATCAACAAGGCATATGTCAATTGCTTGGCCTGGAGATTTTAGAATTGGTTTGGCTACAATTGTTGAAGATTTGATTCCAGTCTACTTAATTTAGCTACATGTTTTACATATCCATTTTATTTCTAGTCGACTGAAGATTTCTAATTATTTTCAGAAAATAATGGCTCAACTCTTATGATATTTAGCATTTCAATTATGACAGTCTAGGTGAAAGTCACCACGCTTCATACTTTCATGTTTGCAATTCCAATTGGTTATAATATAAGATTCTCTTATATGGCAGGCTGAAGCAACTTACTTAGTTCGGCTGATATTACATCCCCCGCAACACCATTCAAAATACGTATTAGCATTCATAATTTTTCAAACTTCTTCAAATCAATCGCCAAATACCATCAATGTTTCAGTATGTTTATCTCTTCTTTAATTATATGTTGTGTGTATTGCCACAAAAACAAATTATTATTTGTGTCTATTTGTATGTTTATGGATTATAGGTTTCAGGAGTACAGAATAGTTTTTTACGTAATTATTTTTTTTACATGTCACGTTTTTAAATAATAGTTTCGAAAATATGATTTTTTTATTTATTAAAATGTAAAACGTGATAGTGATTTTTCATGAATATGATATGATTGTGAGTATGATTTTTTTTTTAAAATTTTTTTGCTGAATTAGGACGTGATCACTATAGCTTTTGGTCCTTTTTATTATATTGGGAAAGGCCCAGAAAACTTTTTCAAACCCGTCTCAGCTTGTGATACTATTATAACTAATAAGTTTTAAAATTTAGAGATATAAAAATAAACTGTTACATAGTAGTAAATGGAAAACCAAATGTTATTCTTGCGGTTATAAGTTTAACGCTTGCTTTTCAGATGTTATTAATAAACGAAAACATTTTTAATATTCCATTTTCAATCAGTAATTTAAATAAATTTATACCAATAATTTATATATTACTTATTTTTTTTTAGTTTATATTACGAAAATTTGATAAAGTATTACCAAATACATAACCCCACACCCATGACATCACAACCATCTTCTCAGTCAATGATGCGCAACATTATTTGCAATATAAAATACCCGTTTCTTATTAAACTGCATTGTTTTCTGTGTAATGTTGACTTATTTTCATACAAAGAAGTTATTTTGACTAAAAGAATAATTCAATTCTGTTAATCCCAATTGACTACATTGAATTGTTTGTACACTTTGGGCATCATATAGGCATCTAAGGTTCAACTTAAATAATTTTGTAGTTGCAGGATTCAAAATCTGTTTAAATAATTTATTTAAAAAAAAGTATGCGGTTAACGTTTTGGATTTTAATGATAGAAATTAAATTAGTTGATCTTCAGTAAATTTAAGATCATTATCTTTGGATCATAAGTACCTTTCAATATGGCACGTGGAAACGTTGGACATTTTTTCACCAATGGTTACAAGATCTTCAATAAGTAGCTGAATCATACATTCTTCGTTAAGAATTTGGCTAATGTTTCAAGCAGTGTCAAGTATTTTTGGGAAGGTTGTTGGTGCGCCTTGGAGTTCAATTTTGATTTTTAGTTGAGAATCTTCAGTTAGGTCCTCAAAAGTTGTGTAGTCAATGAATTTTTGATATTTTTGGGTTAAATAATCATTAAACCATTATCTCAAACTCAAAGGTTATGTAAATTGAACCACATGTTTTTCTGTTTACACTCTTTTAATATTGTTAAATAGGAGCTGCGCAGATTTAATATCTGATGAAACTGCTTTTCGACCATGAGCGTGTACAATTGCACATTTTAATTTGGTAGAACCAATTTGAATTTATGCGCGTTATTTTGGTGGATCGGTCGCAAATATACGGGCTGTCTCAAAAATTCAAAAACTTTTAAAATTTTGACGTTTTTATTACAAAGATAGAAAAATATAGTCAAACATTAGCTAAGAAAATATGAATATTGTAATAAATTAATAATCAAAAATATTAATAATTATTATTATTTATTGATTTTAATATTTTTGAGTAATATTGGAACGCCACTGCAACAAATCTAGTCTAAAAATAAGTACAATAATATGAACGATTTACTAAACGATTTAGAAGGTTGCTAAAAATAATAATAAATAAATAAATAATTATAGATTTGTTGATTGTTGTTGAATTACTGATTTATGATTTGAAATCATAAGTCAATTTATGGCAGAGTTGCCCCATCAACAATTTCAAAAAGAATTGTATGTTAAACAACCAACCGCGTATTGCGAGTATTGCGACTGCAAATTTTTGGAGCAGATTACCAAAACAAACAAATGATTTGCATGTGTAAAATAAATAACGTACATACCCCGAAAATAACAGCAATATTTATATAGACACAACAATAGGAATAGGCACAACATTAGAAACAACATAAGCTGTAATCGCGACTCGTGCCGTGATTGCAATAGTATCAGTTCAGTTTGATCACTTTGAATGGGAGAACTTATGCTGTACTCACAGGAGAATTGAATTTGTTGACATAAAAGAACACTCGAATATGATAGACAAAAACATTATTTATAAATCATTATTATTCGACTATTCGCGAATCACAAGTATCACAATGTTATTAACCTCGCAATTAAATTACAATATCAAAACATAGAAGTTTTTGTAACAAAGTGTGACACCAAAACTGGTATATTATTAATTAAAATTGTATTTAAAATTATGTTACTTACCATCATATTAGTATAATATGTATAACATATACTAATGTATTTAATAGTATTAATGTATTTGATACACGTAAAAAAATTATATTACACTCACTTATATATGCACTCACTTATTACACTCACTTATTTATTAAATTTGTAACTAGTAAAACATTTTTATAGAAGGCATACGTCACAAATTTCTACCAGTTACACCATTCTAACTTCAATCGTAACATAATCGTAACCTCCTATAACTAGAGAGAGTAAGCAATATATTTTATCTCATTTTAGTTTGGTAATCGAAATATCCCATCGTGCTGGTAAGAATGAACAGCCCCTGGTGCAATGTCGGCCACTTGGTACGAAATTTGGCGCTTCTAATTTCAGGGCGCTCTGGAGGTGAAGTTGGCGAAGCGGTACGAACCGGAGTGGAGCTACCTGTTGGTAGGATGTCGATATGGCAGTCGGAATAAGTGCTTCGGGTGTCCAAGCTTTCTATTGCCACCTCCATTTTAATCTTCACAAGATTAAAATGGACCGGTCGCAAATATACGGGCTGTCCCAAAAATTCAATTTTTTTAAAAAATTTTGACGTTTTTATTACAAATATAGAAAAATATAGTCAAACATTAGTTAAGACAATATGAATATTATAATAAATGAATAATCAAAAATATTAATAATTATTATTATTGATTATTTACTGATTTAAATATTTTTGAGTAATATTGGAACGCCACTGAAACATCGCAAATGCAATATCGTTAGAGTGACAATCAGAGTGAGAGATAGATCGAAAATAGGTTTATTATTTTGTCTCTATTAAAGATTTTCTTCATTCTTTAAAAGACCTAGAGTACCACAATAAATCCGTATTATTCATAATTGATTTATAAAATTTAGGAAATTGTGGTCACTCAGAAAGCGTACTTATTCCATTTCTCGAAATCGAAAAAAACTATATTAACAAATCTATAATTATTTATTTATTATTATTTTTAGCAACCTTTTAAATCGTTTAGTAAATCGTTCATATTATTGTAATTATTTTTAGACTAGATTTGTTGCAGTGGCGTTCCAATATTACTCAAAAATATTAAATTCAATAAATAATAATAATTATTAATATTTTTGATTATTCATTTATTATAATATTCATATTTTCTTAACTAATGTTTGACTATATTTTTCTATCTTTGTAATAAAAACGTCAAAATTTTAAAAGTTTTTGAATTTTTGAGACAGCCCGTATATTTGCGACCGATCCACCAAAATTATGCGCATAAATTCAAACTGGTTCTACCAAATTTAAATGTGCAATTGTACACGCTCATGGTCGAAAAGCAGTTTTATCAGATATTAAATCTGCGCAGCTCCTATTTAACAATATTAAAAGAGTGTAAACAGAAAAACATGTGGTGGCACTTATTCCGACTGCCATATCTACATCCTACCAACAGGTAGCTCCACTCCGGTTCGTACCGCTTCGCCAACTCCAACTCCACCTCCAGTGGCAACTCAGAGCGCCTTGAGATTAGAAGCGCCAAATTTCGTACCAAGTGGCCGACATTGCGCCAGGGGCTGTTTACTCTTACCAGCACTATGGGATATTTCGATTACCAAACTAAAATGAGATAAAATATATTGCTTACTCTCTCTATTTATAGGAGGTTAAGATTATGTTACGATTGAAGTTAGAATGGTGTAACTGGTAGAAATTCATGACGTATGCCTTCTATAAAATTGTTTTACTAGTTACAAATTTAATAAAGACGTGAGTGTAATAAGTGAGTGCATATATAAGTGAATGTATTTTATTTTTTTACGTGTAAGTATCAAATAAATTAATACAGCCCCTGCCGCAATGTCGGCCACTTGGTACGAAATTTGGCGCTTCTAATTTCAGGGCGCTCTGAGTTGCCACTGGAGGTGGAGTTGGAGTTGGCGAAGCGGTACCAAGTGGCCGGCATTAAGCGTTCTGCGAGAAAAGCGACGAAATCTTTCGGGTTGACCAGAGTCACTATTTGCAGAACCGCAATCGCATTTTTTGTCCAATTTTGCGGAAGCTGGTCTGCGAAGATTGTGGAGCTACTGGCGATTATGCTCACACTCGCAGGTACTGTCTATTGTACAATGGTTCATGGCCGCTTCTAATCTCAGGGCGCTCTGGATTGCCACTGCAGGTAAAGTTGGAGTCGACAAAGCGGTACCAAGTGGCCGGCATTGCGCGTTCTGCGAAAAAAACGGCGAAATTTTTCAGGTTTATCAAAGTCACTATTTTATAAAATACTCGTATGTATATAGGACAGATTACAAATACTTAATAGTTATAATTATGTATCGGGCTTGGGACCGTCATATACTGATTTATGATTTGAAATCATAAGTCAATTCATGGCAGAGTTGCCCCATCAACAATTTCAAAAAAAAAATACAAAAAAAGAATTGTACGCTGAACAACCAACCGCGTATTGCGACTGCAAATTTTTGGAACAGATTACCAAAACAATCAAATGATTTGCATGTGTAAAATAAATAACGTACATACCCCGAAAATAACAGCAATATTTATATAGACACAACAATAGGAATAGGCACAACATTAGAAACAACATAAGCTGTATTCGCGACTCGTGCCGTGATTGCAATAGTATCAGTTCAGTTTGATCATTTTGAATGGGAGAACTCATGCTATACTCACAGGAGAATTGAATTTGTTGACATAAAAGAACACTCGAATATGATAGACAAAAATATTATTTATAAATCATTATTACTCGACGATTCGCGAATCACAAGTATCACAATGTTATTAACCTCGCAATGAAATTACAATATCAAAACATAACAACAAAACGTAACAAAGTGTGATACCAAAACTGGTATATTATTAATTAAAATTGTATTTAAAATTATGTTACTTACCATCATATTAGTATATGTATAACATATACTAATGTATTTAATACTATTAATGTATTTGATACTGACACGTAAAAAAATTATATTACACTCACTTATTTATTAAATTTGTAACTAGTAAAACAATTTTATAGAAGGCATACGTCATGAATTTTTACCAGTTACCCCATTCTAACTTCAATCGTAACATAATCGTAACCTGCTATAAATAGAGAGAGTAAGCAATATATTTTATCTCATTTTAGTTTGGTAATCGAAATATCCCATCGTGCTGGTAAAAGTGAACAGCCCCCCTGGCGCAATGTCGGCCACTTGGTACGAAATTTGGCTCTTCTAATCTCAGGGCGCTCTGAGTTACCACTGGAGGTGGAGTTGGAGTTGGCGAAGCGGTACGAACCGGAGTGGAGCTGTCGGTTGGTAGGATGTCGATATGGCAGTCGGAATAAGTGCTTCGGGTGTCCAAGCTTTCCATTGCCACCTCCATTTTAATCTTGTGAAGATTAAAATGGACCGGTCGCAAATATACGGGCTGTGCCAAAAATTCAAAAATTTTCAAAATTTTCACGATTTTATTACAAAGTTAGAAAAATATAGTCAAACATTAGTTAAGAAAATATGAATATTGTAATAAATGAATAATCATAAATATTAATAATTATTATTATTTATTGATTTTAATATTTTTGAGTAATATTGAAACGCCACTGCAACAAATCTAGTCTAAAAATAACTACAATATTATGAACGATTTACTAAACGATTTAGAAGGTTGCTAAAAATAATAATAAATAAATAAATAATTATAGATTTGTTAATATAGTTTTTTTCGATTTCGAGAAATGGAATAAGTACTCTTTCTGAAAGTACAATTTCCTAAATTTTCTAAATCAATTATGAATAATACGGATTTATTGTGGTACTCTAGGTCTTTTAAAGAATGAAAATAATCTTTAATAGAGACTAAATAATAAACCAATTTTCTAATATAATTTCATCCATTTGACTTTCAGTTGTCCGACTGCAAAAATCAAATGGTCTAGAAAATTCCCAATGTCAGTTTTACTAGTTTCGGGCCACGCAAAAATAGCATCAGCGTTGAAGTTGCTTAGTGTAATGTTCACCTTTTAAACATATTTATTTAAAAGTTCAATGTTGAATTCAGTTGGTGCAAAGTTAGATCAATGAATATTTGTTTGACATAGATCTAAAAGTTCTTAAAACCAAGTTTGAAGCACTTTCTTCAAAGCATTTTGAAATCGTTGAGTAGAACCATCAATGACCATCAATACCCCTCTGACCATCAATAAAATTATCATCAAATTTCAAAACATTTTTGGAAATCTTGTTGAGTACTTCGCCAAATACTCTTTGTTCTTTGAATAGGTTTTCATCTATTCATATGTAGATATCAGAAATATTAACAATAACTAGAAGTTTATAGCGTGGCATTGTTCAATAATAGAATCACCTTCCGCGGAAATCACCCAGTTCATTGGTGGCGACAATAAAAAAAGCTTTAGAAATTTCTACCATCCAATTGATGTCATGGTAGAACATGCAACTTCATGAATCAGTTTCAGTCTTTCGCTCTAATTTTTATGCAATCTTCTGGTGATGTTGGAAAGAAATCTCAAAGGCTTCACAGAAGTTTAATGATGTAGGAAGGAACATTCTATACCAGTGCCTACAATCAATCAAAATTTCTAAAATTAAATATTGAATTTGCGTCCATAGCATAAAATTATACCTGGATTAATTTTCAAATCTCGTTGCATTTTCCTTCTAATAAGGAAGCCATCTTTTGTTGTAAGGATTAAATTCAAACATGCCTTTTTTCATACCAGCATTAGTTTGATTTATAAAGGATTTAATATCAGACTGTGTACTTTTCCTTAAATGCTATTAAGGAACCCTTCAACTGGTATATGATCGATTTTGATAATTTTCAGATTTTTTCAGATTTTCAGATCAGACAATAGAAATGAAAACTTTTAAAGTATCTCGTATTCCAATCACCTTGTTCACATTCAGATAAATTATTCCAAAAATTGAAATCACTGACATTCAACAACGATCAATAAGGCATATGTCAATTGCTTGGCCTGGAGATTTTAGAATTGGTTTGGCTACAATTGTTGAAGATTTGATACCAGTCTACTTAATTTAGCTACATGTTTTACATATCCATTTTATTTCTGGTCGACTGAAGATTTCTAATTATTTTCAGAAAATAATGGCTCAACTCTTATGAAATTTAGCATTTCAATTATGACAGTCTAGGTGAAAGTCACCACGCTTCAAACTTTCATGTTTGCAATTCCAATTGGTTATAATATAAGATTCTCTTATATGGCAGGCTGAAGCAACTTACTTAGTTCGGCTGATATTACATCCCCCGCAACACCATTCAAAATACGTATTAGCATTCATAATTTTTCAAACTTCTTCAAATCAATCGTCAAATACCATCAATGTTTCAGTATGTTTATCTCTTCTTTAATTATATGTTGTGTGTATTGCCACAAAAACAAATTATTATCTGTGTCTATTTGTATGTTTATGGATTATAGGTTTCAGGAGTACAGAATTAGTTTTTTACGTAATTATTTTTTTTTTACATGACACGTTTTTAAATAATAGTTTCGAAAATATGATTTTTTTTATTTATTAAAATGTAAATTATGATAGTGATTTTTTATGAATATAATATGACTGTGAGTATGATTTTTTTTTTTAAAAATTTGCCGAATTAGGACGTGATCACTATAGCTTTTGGTCCTTTTTATTATATTGGGAAAGGCCCAGAAAACTTTTTCAAACCCGCGACCTCAGCTTGTGATACTATTATAACTAATAAGTTTTAAAATTTAGAGATATAAAAATAAACTGTTACATAGTAGTAAATGGAAAACCAAATGTTATTCTTGCGGTTATAAGTTTAACGCTTGCTTTTCAGATGTTATTAATAAATGAAAACATTTTTAATATTCCACTTTCAATCAGTAATTTAAATAAATTTATACCAATAATTTATATATTACTTATTTTTTTAGTTTATATTACGAAAATTTGATAAAGTATTACCAACTACATAATCCCACACCCATGACATCACAACCATCTTCTCAGTCAATGATGCGCAACATTATATGCAAGATAAAATACCCGTTTCTTATTAAACTGCATTGTTTTCTGTGTAATGTTGACTTATTTTCATACAAAGAAGTTATTTTGACTAAAAGAATGGTTCAATTCTGTTAATCCCAATTGACTACATTGAATTGTTTGTATACTTTGGGCATCATATAGGCATCTAAGGTTCGACTTAAATAATTTTGTAGTTGCAGGATTCAAAATCTGTTTCAATAATTTATTTAAAAAAAAGTATGCGGTTAACGTTTTGGATTTTATTGATAGAAATTAAATTAGTTGATCTTCAGTAAATTTAAGATCATTATCTTTGGATCATAAGTACCTTTCAATATGGCACGTGGAAACGTTGGACATTTCTTCACCAATGGTTACAAGATCTTCAATAAGTAGCTGAATCATGCATTCTTCGTTAAGAATTTGGCTAATGTTTCAAGCAGTGTCAAGTATTTTTTGGAAGGTTGTTGGTGCGCCTTGGAGTTCAATTTTGATTTTTAGTTGAGAATCTTCAGTTAGGTCCTCAAAAGTTGTGTAGTCGATGAATTTTTGGTATTTTTGGGTTAAATAATCATTAAACCATTATCTCAAACTCAAAGGTTATGTAAATTGATCCACATGTTTTTCTGTTTACATTCTTTTAATATTGTTAAATAGGAGCTGCGCAGATTTAATATCTGATGAAACTGCTTTTCGACCATGAGCGTGTACAATTGCACATTTTAATTTGGTAGAACCAATTTGAATTTATGCGCGTTATTTTGGTGGATCGGTCGCAAATATACGGGCTGTCTCAAAAATTCAAAAACTTTTAAAATTTTGACGTTTTTATTACAAAGATAGAAAAATATAGTCAAACATTAGCTAAGAAAATATGAATATTGTAATAAATTAATAATCAAAAATATTAATAATTATTATTATTTATTGATTTTAATATTTTTTAGTAATATTGGAACGCCACTGCAACAAATCTAGTCTAAAAATAACTACAATAATATGAACGATTTACTAAACGATTTAGAAGGTTGCTAAAAATAATAATAAATAAATAAATAATTATAGATTTGTTAATATAGTTTTTTTCGATTTCGAGAAATGGAATAAGTACGCTTTCTGAGTGACTATAATTTCCTAAATTTTCTAAATCAATTATGAATAATACGGATTTATTGTGGTACTCTAGGTCTTTTAAAGAATGAAGAAGATCTTTAATAGAGACAAAATAATAAACCAATTTTCGATCTATCTCTCACTCTGATTGTCACTCTAACTACACTAGGAACGCAAGTCAGCTTAAGCCACCAAGTCTCAGACTTGCTAAGTCAACCAGAAACAGTCTGGATGTGTCACTCTACAATAATTTGCCCAGATGTTGGCAGTAACTTCCTCTTTCTCGGTTTAAACGTAGAGTTTAGATCTTATTTGGTTTTAAACTCATTTTATAGTGTACATAAATTTAAGGAGATACCTCCACAAACTATGTAAAATTTCTGGTCATCTGAAAAATGTTTGTCACAAACTCTCAGTTTTAACAAATTATCCATACCCAAGTCCTGCTTTCCAATAACAGATATCCATTTTTGAAATTTCTAAAAATACAGAAAATTGATAAATTTTTGTATTCAAATAATCTTAACTAAAATTAATATTCAATTACTTATTAGTATTTATTATTAATTAACAACGATATTGCATTTGCGATGTTTTTTAAAATTAAAAAATATAATACATACCTTGTCATCTCTGGGAAATCTATGCATCTTATACAAATGATTACCACTAGTTGAAGTACAACCAATAACGCAGCAAGCATAACCCATTTTAAACACAAAACGCAAAATCAAAACATAAATTAATCAAAAAGTAAACACAACGGACACGTGAAATTGTGAGGTTAGAATATTAGATTCAAATAACTAAAGCAGACACTCGCACCGAATATAAAGTACGCGAAAGTAGCGCTGTCGGCGACTGGTACGGAAACTAACAAACACTGCATCAGCAGTATTCTTTGAATGCATACACCCTGATTTGAACGTCGTCGTGGACGCCGCTACCTGTCCGCACCACCATTTGCCCGTCCTCGTGGTCGTGGCACCCGCTCCGGCCTCGAACCATTGTACAATGGACAGTACCTGCGAGTGTGAGCATTATTGCCAGTAGCTCCACAATCTTCGCAGACCAGCTTTCGCAAAATTGGACAAAGAATGCGACAGCGGTTCCGCAAATAGTGACTTTGATATACCTGAAAGATTTTGCCGTTTTTTTCGCAGAACGCGCAATGCCGGCCACTTGGTACCGCTTCGCCAACTCCACCTCCAGTAGCAACCCAGAGCGCCCTGAGATTAGAAGCGGCCTCGAACCATTGTACAATAGACAGTACCTGCGAGTGTGAGCATTATCGCCAGAGCTCCACAATCTTCGCAGACCAGCTTCCGCAAAATTTTACAAAGAATGCGATAGCGGTTCCGCAAATAGTGACTCTAGAAACCAGAAAGATTTTGCAGTTTTTCTTGCAGAACGCGCAATGCAGATATAATAGAGAGAGAAGATTGGACATTCTGTGGAAAAGGCTAGGGCGATTTAAAAGCAATTTTAACGCCACCTCGCAATTGGTTATTCAATTGTAGACCTAAAAAGTACCAGAATTATAGGCATCTGCTGACGAATGGTTTGTAGCCATGCTAAATATATTTTGCGCGGTAAATTTAAATGTATTATTATTATTATTATTATTATTATTGTAAAGGTAAATTAAACAATATAATTTTGCTACATTATTTATTATTTTTTTACACCTTTTTTACACATATTTACACATAAATGATTACACTAAACTAAAATATTTTATATAATATCAAATATAAAAATAAATAGAATTATGTTGATGGGTCCCTCCTCTTTATAAAATACTCCTATGTATATAGGACAGATTACAAATACTTAATAGTTATAATTATGTATCGGGCTTGGGACCGTCATATACTGATTTATGATTTGAAATCATAAGTCAATTTATGGCAGAGTTGCCCCATCAACAATTTCAAAAAGAATTGTATGTTAAACAACCAACCGCGTATTGCGAGTATTGCGACTGCAAATTTTTGGAGCAGATTACCAAAACAAACAAATGATTTGCATGTGTAAAATAAATAACGTACATACCCCGAAAATAACAGCAATATTTATATAGACACAACAATAGGAATAGGCACAACATTAGAAACAACATAAGCTGTATTCGCGACTTGTGCCGTGATTGCAATAGTATCAGTTCAGTTTGATCACTTTGAATGGGAGAACTTATGTTGTACTCACAGGAGAATTGAATTTGTTGACATAAAAGAACACTCGAATATGATCGACATTATTTATAAATCATTATTATTCGACTATTCGCGAATCACAAGTATCACAATGTTATTAACCTCGCAATGAAATTACAATATCAAAACATAGAAGTTTTTGTAACAAAGTGTGACACCAAAACTGGTATATTATTAATTAAAATTGTATTTAAAATTAGGTTACTTACCATCATATTAGTATAATATGTATAACATATACTAATGTATTTAATAGTATTAATGTATTTGATACACGTAAAAAAATTATATTACACTCACTTATATATGCACTCACTTATTACACTCACTTATTTATTAAATTTGTAACTAGTAAAACATTTTTATAGAAGGCATACGTCATAAATTTCTACCAGTTACACCATTCTAACTTCAATCGTAACATAATCGTAACCTCCTATAACTAGAGAGAGTAAGCAATATATTTTATCTCATTTTAGTTTGGTAATCAAAATATCCCATCGTGCTGGTAAGAGTGAACAGCCCCTGGTGCAATGTCGGCCACTTGGTACGAAATTTGGCGCTTCTAATTTCAGGGCGCTCTGGAGGTGAAGTTGGCGAAGCGGTACGAACCGGAGTGGAGCTACCTGTTGGTAGGATGTCGATATGGCAGTCGGAATAAGTGCTTCGGGTGTCCAAGCTTTCTATTGCCACCTCCATTTTAATCTTCACAAGATTAAAATGGACCGGTCGCAAATATACGGGCTGTCCCAAAAATTCAATTTTTTTTAAAAATTTTGACGTTTTTATTACAAATATAGAAAAATATAGTCAAACATTAGTTAAGACAATATGAATATTATAATAAATGAATAATCAAAAATATTAATAATTATTATTATTGATTATTTACTGATTTAAATATTTTTGAGTAATATTGGAACGCCACTGAAACATCGCAAATGCAATATCGTTGGAGTGACAATCAGAGTGAGAGATAGATCGAAAATAGGTTTATTATTTTGTCTCTATTAAAGATTTTCTTCATTCTTTAAAAGACCTAGAGTACCACAATAAATCCGTATTATTCATAATTGATTTAGAAAATTTAGGAAATTGTGGTCACTCAGAAAGCGTACTTATTCCATTTCTCGAAATCGAAAAAAACTATATTAACAAATCTATAATTATTTATTTATTATTATTTTTAGCAACCTTTTAAATCGTTTAGTAAATCGTTCATATTATTGTAATTATTTTTAGACTAGATTTGTTGCAGTGGCGTTCCAATATTACTCAAAAATATTAAATTCAATAAATAATAATAATTATTAATATTTTTGATTATTCATTTATTATAATATTCATATTTTCTTAACTAATGTTTGACTATATTTTTCTATCTTTGTAATAAAAACGTCAAAATTTTAAAAGTTTTTGAATTTTTGAGACAGCCCGTATATTTGCGACCGATCCACCAAAATTATGCGCATAAATTCAAACTGGTTCTACCAAATTTAAATGTGCAATTGTACACGCTCATGGTCGAAAAGCAGTTTTATCAGATATTAAATCTGCGCAGCTCCTATTTAACAATATTAAAAGAGTGTAAACAGAAAAACATGTGGTGGCACTTATTCCGACTGCCATATCTACATCCTACCAACAGGTAGCTCCACTCCGGTTCGTACCGCTTCGCCAACTCCAACTCCACCTCCAGTGGCAACTCAGAGCGCCTTGAGATTAGAAGCGCCAAATTTCGAACCAAGTGGCCGACATTGCGCCAGGGGCTGTTTACTCTTACCAGCACTATGGGATATTTCGATTACCAAACTAAAATGAGATAAAATATATTGCTTACTCTCTCTATTTATAGGAGGTTACGATTATGTTACGATTGAAGTTAGAATGGTGTAACTGGTAGAAATTCATGACGTATGCCTTCTATAAAATTGTTTTACTAGTTACAAATTTAATAAAGAAGTGAGTGTAATAAGTGAGTGCATATATAAGTGAATGTATTTTATTTTTTTTACGTGTAAGTATCAAATACATTAATACAGCCCCTGGCGCAATGTCGGCCACTTGGTACGAAATTTGGCGCTTCTAATTTCAGGGCGCTCTGAGTTGCCACTGGAGGTGGAGTTGGAGTTGGCAAAGCGGTACCAAGTGGCCGGCATTAAGCGTTCTGCGAGAAAAGCGACGAAATCTTTCGGGTTGACCAGAGTCACTATTTGCGGAACCGCAATCGCATTTTTTGTCCAATTTTGCGGAAGCTGGTCTGCGAAGATTGTGGAGCTACTGGCGATTATGCTCACACTCGCAGGTACTGTCTATTGTACAATGGTTCATGGCCGCTTCTAATCTCAGGGCGCTCTGGAATGCCACTGCAGGTGGAGTTGGAGTTTGCAAAGCGGTACCAAGTGGCCGACATTGCGCGTTCTGCGAAAAAAACGGCGAAATCTTTCAGGTTTATCAAAGTCACTATTTTATAAAATACTCGTATGTATATAGGACAGATTACAAATACTTAATAGTTATAATTATGTATCGGGCTTGGGACCGTCATATACTGATTTATGATTTGAAATCATAAGTCAATTCATGGCAGAGTTGCCCCATCAACAATTTCAAAAAAAAAATACAAAAAAAGAATTGTACGCTGAACAACCAACCGCGTATTGCGACTGCAAATTTTTGGAACAGATTACCAAAACAATCAAATGATTTGCATGTGTAAAATAAATAACGTACATACCCCGAAAATAACAGCAATATTTATATAGACACAACAATAGGAATAGGCACAACATTAGAAACAACATAAGCTGTATTCGCGACTCGTGCCGTGATTGCAATAGTATCAGTTCAGTTTGATCATTTTGAATGGGAGAACTCATGCTATACTCACAGGAGAATTGAATTTGTTGACATAAAAGAACACTCGAATATGATAGACAAAAACATTATTTATAAATCATTATTACTCGACGATTCGCGAATCACAAGTATCACAATGTTATTAACCTCGCAATGAAATTACAATATCAAAACATAACAACAAAACGTAACAAAGTGTGATACCAAAACTGGTATATTATTAATTAAAATTGTATTTAAAATTATGTTACTTACCATCATATTAGTATATGTATAACATATACTAATGTATTTAATACTATTAATGTATTTGATACTGACACGTAAAAAAATTATATTACACTCACTTATTTATTAAATTTGTAACTAGTAAAACAATTTTATAGAAGGCATACGTCATGAATTTTTACCAGTTACCCCATTCTAACTTCAATCGTTACATAATCGTAACCTGCTATAAATAGAGAGAGTAAGCAATATATTTTATCTCATTTTAGTTTGGTAATCGAAATATCCCATCGTGCTGGTAAAAGTGAACAGCCCCCCTGGCGCAATGTCGGCCACGAGTGGAGCTATCGGTTGGTAGGATGTCGATATGGCAGTCGGAATAAGTGCTTCGGGTGTCCAAGCTTTCCATTGCCACCTCCATTTTAATCTTGTGAAGATTAAAATGGACCGGTCGCAAATATACGGGCTGTGCCAAAAATTCAAAAATTTTCAAAATTTTCACGTTTTTATTACAAAGATAGAAAAATATAGTCAAACATTAGTTAAGAAAATATGAATATTGTAATAAATGAATAATCATAAATATTAATAATTATTATTATTTATTGATTTTAATATTTTTGAGTAATATTGAAACGCCGCTGCAACAAATCTAGTCTAAAAATAACTACAATAATATGAACGATTTACTAAACGATTTAGAAGGTTGCTAAAAATAATAATAAATAAATAAATAATTATAGATTTGTTAATATAGTTTTTTTCGATTTCGAGAAATGGAATAAGTACTCTTTCTGAAAGTACAATTTCCTAAATTTTCTAAATCAATTATGAATAATACGGATTTATTGTGGTACTCTAGGTCTTTTAAATAATGAAAATAATCTTTAATAGAGACTAAATAATAAACCAATTTTCTAATATAATTTCATCCATTTGACTTTCAGTTGTCCGACTGCAAAAATCAAATGGTCTAGAAAATTCCCAATGTCAGTTTTACTAGTTTCGGGCCACGCAAAAATAGCATCAGCGTTGAAGTTGCTTAGTGTAATGTTCACCTTTTAAACATATTTATTTAAAAGTTCAATGTTGAATTCAGTTGGTGCAAAGTTAGATCAATGAATATTTGTTTGACATAGATCTAAAAGTTCTTAAAACCAAGTTTGAAGCACTTTCTTCAAAGCATTTTGAAATCGTTGAGTAGAACCATCAATGACCATCAATACCACTCTGACCATCAATAAAATTATCATCAAATTTCAAAACATTTTTGGAAATCTTGTTGAGTACTTCGCCAAATACGCTTTGTTCTTTGAATAGGTTTTCATCTATTCATATGTAGATATCAGAAATATTAACAATAACTAGAAGTTTATAGCGTGGCATTGTTCAATAATAGAATCACCTTCCGCGGAAATCACCCAGTTCATTGGTGGCGACAATAAAAAAAGCTTTAGAAATTTCTACCATCCAATTGATGTCATGGTAGAACATGCAACTTCATGAATCAGTTTCAGTCTTTCGCTCTAATTTTTATGCAATCTTCTGGTGATGTTGGAAAGAAATCTCAAAGGCTTCACAGAAGTTTAATGATGTAGGAAGGAACATTCTATACCAGTGCCTACAATCAATCAAAATTTCTAAAATTAAATATTGAATTTGCGTCCATAGCATAAAATTATACCTGGATTAATTTTCAAA
Organism: Cryptophagus acutangulus; assembly: GCA_963556235.1. NCBI lineage: Eukaryota > Metazoa > Arthropoda > Insecta > Coleoptera > Cryptophagidae > Cryptophagus > Cryptophagus acutangulus. The sequence continues at coordinate 6,128,797 of OY744557.1, forward strand.
TCTCGTTGCATTTTCCTTCTAATAAGGAAGCCATCTTTTGTTGTAAGGATTAAATTCAAACATGCCTTTTTTCATACCAGCATTAGTTTGATTTATAAAGGATTTAATATCAGACTGTGTACTTTTCCTTAAATGCTATTAAGGAACCCTTCAACTGGTATATGATCGATTTTGATAATTTTCAGATTTTTTCAGATTTTCAGATCAGACAATAGAAATGAAAACTTTTAAAGTATCTCGTATTCCAATCACCTTGTTCACATTCAGATAAATTATTCCAAAAATTGAAATCACTGACATTCAACAACGATCAATAAGGCATATGTCAATTGCTTGGCCTGGAGATTTTAGAATTGGTTTGGCTACAATTGTTGAAGATTTGATACCAGTCTACTTAATTTAGCTACATGTTTTACATATCCATTTTATTTCTGGTCGACTGAAGATTTCTAATTATTTTCAGAAAATAATGGCTCAACTCTTATGAAATTTAGCATTTCAATTATGACAGTCTAGGTGAAAGTCACCACGCTTCACACTTTCATGTTTGCAATTCCAATTGGTTATAATATAAGATTCTCTTATATGGCAGGCTGAAGCAACTTACTTAGTTCGGCTGATATTACATCCCCCGCAACACCATTCAAAATACGTATTAGCATTCATAATTTTTCAAACTTCTTCAAATCAATCGCCAAATACCATCAATGTTTCAGTATGTTTATCTCTTCTTTAATTATATGTTGTGTGTATTGCCACAAAAACAAATTATTATCTGTGTCTATTTGTATGTTTATGGATTATAGGTTTCAGGAGTACAGAATTAGTTTTTTACGTAATTATTTTTTTTTTACATGACACGTTTTTAAATAATAGTTTCGAAAATATGATTTTTTTTATTTATTAAAATGTAAAATGTGATAGTGATTTTTTATGAATATAATATGACTGTGAGTATGATTTTTTTTAAAAAAAATTTGCCGAATTAGGACGTGATCACTATAGCTTTTGGTCCTTTTTATTATATTGGGAAAGGCCCAAAAAACTTTTTCAAACCCGCGACCTCAGCTTGTGATACTATTATAACTAATAAGTTTTAAAATTTAGAGATATAAAAATAAACTGTTACATAGTAGTAAATGGAAAACCAAATGTTATTCTTGCGGTTATAAGTTTAACGCTTGCTTTTCAGATGTTATTAATAAATGAAAACATTTTTAATATTCCATTTTCAATCAGTAATTTAAATAAATTTATACCAATAATTTATATATTACTTATTTTTTTTAGTTTATATTACGAAAATTTGATAAAGTATTACCAACTACATAATCCCACACCCATGACATCACAACCATCTTCTCAGTCAATGATGCGCAACATTATATGCAAGATAAAATACCCGTTTCTTATTAAACTGCATTGTTTTCTGTGTAATGTTGACTTATTTTCATACAAAGAAGTTATTTTGACTAAAAGAATGGTTCAATTCTGTTAATCCCAATTGACTACATTGAATTGTTTGTATACTTTGGGCATCATATAGGCATCTGAGGTTCAACTTAAATAATTTTGTAGTTGCAGGATTCAAAATCTGTTTAAATAATTTATTTAAAAAAAAGTATGCGGTTAACGTTTTGGATTTTAATGATAGAAATTAAATTAGTTGATCTTCAGTAAATTTAAGATCATTATCTTTGGATCATAAGTACCTTTCAATATGGCACGTGGAAACGTTGGACATTTCTTCACCAATGGTTACAAGATCTTCAATAAGTAGCTGAATCATACATTCTTCGTTAAGAATTTGGCTAATGTTTCAAGCAGTGTCAAGTATTTTTTGGAAGGTTGTTGGTGCGCCTTGGAGTTCAATTTTGATTTTTAGTTGAGAATCTTCAGTTAGGTCCTCGAAAGTTGTGTAGTCGATGAATTTTTGGTATTTTTGGGTTAAATAATCATTAAACCATTATCAACTCAAAGGTTATGTAAATTGAACCACGTTTTTCTGTTTACACTATTTTAATATTGTTAAATAGGAGCTGCGCAGATTTAATATCTGATGAAACTGCTTTTCGACCATGAGCGTGTACAATTGCACATTTTAATTTGGTAGAACCAATTTGAATTTATGCGCGTTATTTTGGTGGATCGGTCGCAAATATACGGGCTGTCTCAAAAATTCAAAAACTTTTAAAATTTTGACGTTTTTATTACAAAGATAGAAAAATATAGTCAAACATTAGCTAAGAAAATATGAATATTGTAATAAATTAATAATCAAAAATATTAATAATTATTATTATTTATTGATTTTAATATTTTTTAGTAATATTGGAACGCCACTGCAACAAATCTAGTCTAAAAATAACTACAATAATATGAACGATTTACTAAACGATTTAGAAGGTTGCTAAAAATAATAATAAATAAATAATTATAGATTTGTTAATATAGTTTTTTTCGATTTCGAGAAATGGAATAAGTACGCTTTCTGAGTGACCACAATTTCCTAAATTTTCTAAATCAATTATGAATAATACAGATTTATTGTGGTACTTTAGGTCTTTTAAAGAATTAGAATACTCTGTCTCATTTTTTGTATGAGATTCCTATATAGTCGGGAATCTAGACTCCGAAAAGAAGCTGTTTAAAAGTCGAACTGTGCACTCGGGAGATATATGATTTAAAAAATATGCATAATATGTAGAAATATGCATAATAATGTTTTCCGGATCTGAATATGAAGTAGGCCCGTTTTTTCAAGATTGCAAAAAGGCGCAAAAAAATATTTTTGCAATTTTCGATCAAAATGACATCTTTTTAGTTGCCATTTTTGATGTTGAAACGGCCTTCTTTTTCTACTTTTTTTCATTATTTTTACTTTTTTTCATTATTTTAAAAATTGCTCAAAACGTGGCAAAATGTTATAAAACAGCATTGCAACCGATTCTCATCTGATTGTTAACTAATATTTAATATTTATTATTTTAATTAAAAATTGCAAAAAATAGTGTATACAACACGAGCAAAATTAGTTATTTTTTCACTCGTCGTATTTAATTTACGACTCGTGATAAAAATAACTTACATTTTGCTACTTGTTGTATAAATAACTATTTTACATTTTTTTTTTGACATTGAAAATTGTGAAATTTTATGTTTACACCGCTGCAGCAGGAGTATTTTTCATCTCATTGAAATGATTTTTAAACCAATAAAAAGCTAAATTCTTTCAAGTTCACACGCTGCAAATCGTTTATCAAAATTCTTAATAATAGTTGCTACAGAACTTGTTTAAACAAACCGCGCACAAAAACTACATTATAAACTTCAGCATCGAGGTATTTTAAAAACTATTATAGATAGATGCAAACATAGTTGGTATAAAATGTTCAAAAAAGAATGAAGAAGTTTTTAGTGAAAAAATTACATGAATAGATCCATTTGTGTAAAAGATATGATTTTTTTTTAACAACGCGCTTTGTTGTTTTCCGCTGAGCATATGTACGACTTTAACACGAAGACGGTCTCGCACACATTATTTGATCAGTTGCGTTACCACTGCACATTACTAATTATATGAATAAATTAAATTCTATCTTCCGTAATAATTTTAAATTATACATAAAATGGAAAATTTATTGAATATTAAATTTAAAGTTATCGACATTGACCCTCACAATAGCAACCTATTATACACTGTAATCCAACTTTGTTACATCTGCAATTTTTGGTACATTTTTTAAATTTACATTTACAAAACATATTTTCGGATGATACATTTGGACGAGCATTTATAGTTATCAACTTTGGTATAAGAACATTGTCTTTTAAATTCCATCCAAAGTTAGTTGGATTTGGAATTTTTGGATTTAAGGCCGTAATATAGGGCAGTTAGAATATATTAGTACTTATTATTTTACTTTTTATGTGAAGTCGAGATTGTTCCATTATTTTTAGTATCAAATGAAAAGCTAATATTATAACAATACTGAGATGTTATTACAAATTTAACTGATCAACTAATGCGTGCGAGACAGCTTTACTGTTAAAGTCGTATGTTAGTCAGCATACGCTCAGCGGAAGACAACAAGGCGCGTTATAAAAAAATCATATCTTTTACACAAATGAATCGATCTATGTAATTTTTTCACTAAAAACTTCTTCATTCTTTTTTGCACATTTTTAACTAAATTTTATGTATGCATCTATCTATAATAGTTTTTAAAATATCTCGATGCTGAAGTTTATAATGCATGTCGGCGCCACGCCGGTTAATTCGTGACGTGCATCTTTTCTTGGTGCCACTAAGGCACTATTGCTGTCAACATATTAGATAGCCAAAGTAGATTTTAGGGTTTTGTATTAGTTCATAAGTTAATGTTGTTAATATAAACAAATGTTAAGATAAAGAACGTGGAAACGCGCTAAGGGTAACCGATGCGAACAGAACGGTGCCAGCGAACCCAGATTTGTAAGGCATTCAGAGAGTAGATCGCAAAGAGGGTTGATCTTGATATTTTGAGGGCTAGCTGGCGGCGGACTGTTGGTTCCTTGTTCGATTAATTATCAATCGCGAATTCTGTAATCTATACCTTGTGTCTGTTTTATTCTTCATAAAACTGTTAGAAACGTTGTGTGTGTTTATTTCCTTATTTGTGCAACAAAATGTCTAAGCGGTCCAATCCAAGACCTGCCCCCATAGTGCCTCCGACATGCAGTTTTTGTGCGCGGTTTGTTTAAACAATTTCTGTAGCAATTATTATTAAGAATCTTGATAAAAAATTTGCATCGTGTGAATGTAAAAGAATTTATCTTTTTATTGGTTTAAAAATCATTTCAATGAGATGAATAATACTCCTGCTGTAGCGGTGTAAACATAAAATTTCACAATTTTTAATACCAAAAAAAAAATGTGGAAATAATTTTTTGTGCCTTTTTGCAATCTTGGACAAACGGACCTACCTTATATTCAGATCCGGAAGATCATTTCACATAATATGCATATTTCTAAAACCATATATCATCGAGTGCACACCCCATGATCGAATTTGTGCTTTTAGATTCCCGACTATAATTTGTTACCACAAAAAAATTGATAAAATATTTAAATTGTAACTTTTTTTTTACGTGTGTGCTACCTTAACATTAAATCTAACTCACACCCCTTAAATATTCCGAATCATAGTAGAGTACTAAATTAGTATGTATTAACTGCAAAAATGTGCAGAAAAAGTGCAAAAATTAGCACTTAATACATACTAATTTAGTACTCTACTATGATTCAGAATATTTAAGGGGTGTGTGTTAGGTTTAATGTTATGGTAGCCCACACGTAAAAAAATTTACAAATCAAATATTTTATCCATTTTTTTGTGTTAACAAATTAGCATTAAATGTGTTTTAATCGTATGTTGAAATCGCGCAACTCATTCTATAGAGGTGTGCTTTGTAAACATGTAGACCACCCTGTATATTGTTGCTTTACATCATTTACTGATTTAATTTGTTTTCTTATGTTAGGCAACTATCAGCTTTTTGACTTGGAAAAAAATGAGTTAAGAAATAAATGTCTGCTCAATGCATTTTTCGGCTTCGGATTATAGATCATCAGTGTCTAGTTGTTTGTTACCTAGTGCATTGCCAGCGAATTTCAAAATCATTACTGAGGAAGTTGAGACTACGTCGGAGGATATAGATCAGAATTATGAATTACTCCTATGGTATACTTTATAGTATTTGTTAAACTAGTTTTCTGTTTATACTGGTAAAACTTCCTAATATACGTAGGGAAAGAATTTATTAAATCGGTAACCGACGGGATACCCTTAATCTTAATTTTTTTGATAAACAATATTGTTAAATTTTGTGTTTACATCTCATATGCAGATTCAGATAGTGCAAAGTTATTCTTAAAATTATTGTTAACAATTAGCTCAGAAATTGTTTAAACAAAGCGTGTTGAAAAATTGCATTACAAACTTCAGCATCGAGCAAAGTTTTAAACTATTATAGATAGATGCATACTTATAGCGTATGAAATGTGAAGAAAAGAACTGAGAAGTTTTTAGTAAAACAATTACATAAATTGCTTTATTTATATAAAAGATATGATTTTTTTTGTACGGCGCTTTGATGAAATCCGCTCCGCGTTTTGAATATACCTATGGCATGAAGCGCGTCTCATGCCGCTGTTACAGCGTACTTTGCACAACAATAACAGACCAAAACTCAAAAAGTTATTTATTTTACTAAATAACTTTTTGAGAACCTAAATATTTAGTAATACATAATAATGAAACATGTAACTAAATTCAAATATTGAAGACATATTATGCACAATTATACTGCAAAATAATGTAAATAACTTGAATGTTGTAAATGCTGAAGTTTGTAATGGAATTTTTCAACACGCGAATAACATTGCACTATCCGAATCTATGAAAAATATGTTGTCGATTAGTTTCAATTTTTTTTTTTTTTTTTTTTGGCAAACTCGATAGAAAAAGAGAGAAACACGAGTGACATTTGGTGCATGAAACATACGTCACAGAATTACAAAATACTACAATCTATGAGTGAGGTAAACAAACACGGATCAGTCAGGCGCAAGTTACAGTTTTCTTTACTCAATATCAATTATTTGAATGTGAATGAATTTAGTCATTATTTATGCTTTGACCGCCATCTATGAGTAGATATCACACTAAATTCTTGGGATGAGTTTCAGCTAACCTATTCAGTTTATATGGTATACATTATATTTGGTATTACCAACTACATAATCCCACACCCATGACATCACAACCATCTTCTCAGTCAATGATGCGCAACATTATATGCAAGATAAAATACCCGTTTCTTATTAAACTGCATTGTTTTCTGTGTAATGTTGACTTATTTTCATACAAAGAATTTATTTTGACTAAAAGAATGGTTCAATTCTGTTAATCCCAATTGACTACATTGAATTGTTTGTATACTTTGGGCATCATATAGGCATCTAAGGTTCGACTTAAATAATTTTGTAGTTGCAGGATTCAAAATCTGTTTAAATAATTTATTTAAAAAAAAGTATGCGGTTAACGTTTTGGATTTTAATGATAGAAATTAAATTAGTTGATCTTCAGTAAATTTAAGATCATTATCTTTGGATCATAAGTACCTTTCAATATGGCACGTGGAAACGTTGGACATTTCTTCACCAATGGTTACAAGATCTTCAATAAGTAGCTGAATCATACATTCTTCGTTAAGAATTTGGCTAATGTTTCAAGCAGTGTCAAGTATTTTTTGGAAGGTTGTTGGTGCGCCTTGGAGATCAATTTTGATTTTTAGTTGAGAATCTTCAGTTAGGTCCTCGAAAGTTGTGTAGTCGATGAATTTTTGGTATTTTTGGGTTAAATAATCATTAAACCATTATCAACTCAAAGGTTATGTAAATTGAACCACGTTTTTCTGTTTACACTATTTTAATATTGTTAAATAGGAGCTGCGCAGATTTAATATCTGATGAAACTGCTTTTCGACCATGAGCGTGTACAATTGCACATTTTAATTTGGTAGAACCAATTTGAATTTATGCGCGTTATTTTGGTAGATCGGTCGCAAATATACGGGCTGTCTCAAAAATTCAAAAACTTTTAAAATTTTGACGTTTTTATTACAAAGATAGAAAAATATAGTCAAACATTAGCTAAGAAAATATGAATATTGTAATAAATTAATAATCAAAAATATTAATAATTATTATTATTTATTGATTTTAATATTTTTTAGTAATATTGGAACGCCACTGCAACAAATCTAGTCTAAAAATAACTACAATAATATGAACGATTTACTAAACGATTTAGAAGGTTGCTAAAAATAATAATAAATAAATAATTATAGATTTGTTAATATAGTTTTTTTCGATTTCGAGAAATGGAATAAGTACGCTTTCTGAGTGACCACAATTTCCTAAATTTTCTAAATCAATTATGAATAATACAGATTTATTGTGGTACTTTAGGTCTTTTAAAGAATGAAAATAATCTTTAATAGAGACTAAATAATAAACCAATTTTTCTAATATACTTTTATCCATTTAACTTTCAGTTGTCCGACTGCAAAAATCAAATGGTCTAGAAAATTCCCAATGTCAGTTTTACTAGTTTCGGGCCACGCAAAAATAGCATCAGCGTTGAAGTTGCTTAGTGTAATGTTCACCTTTTAAACATATTTACTTAAAAGTTCAATGTTGAATTCAGTTGGTGCAAAATTAGATCGATGAATGTTTGTTTGACAAAGATCTAAAAGTTCTTAAAACCAAGTTTGAAGCACTTTCTTCAAAGTATTTTGAAATCGTTGAGTAGAACCATCAATGACCATCAATACCACTCTGACCATCAATAAAATTATCATCAAATTTCAAAACATTTTTGGAAATCTTGTTGAGTACTTCGCCAAATACTCTTTGTTCTTTGAATAGGTTTTCATCTATTCATATGTAGATATCAGAAATATTAACAATAACTAGAAGTTTATAGCGTGGCATTGTTCAATAATAGAATCACCTTCCGCGGAAATCACCCAGTTCATTGGTGGCGACAATAAAAAAAGCTTTAGAAATTTCTACCATCCAATTGATATCATGGTAGAACATGCAACTTCATGAATCAGTTTTAGTCTTTCGCTCTAATTTTTATGCAATCTTCTGGTGATGTTGGAAAGAAATCTCAAAGGCTTCACAGAAGTTTAATGATGTAGGAAGGAACATTCTATACCAGTGCCTACAATCAATCAAAATTTCTAAAATTAAATATTGAATTTGCGTCCATAGCATAAAATTATACCTGAATTAATTTTCAAATCTCGTTGCATTTTCTTTCTAATAAGGAAGCCATCTTTTGTTGTAAGGATTAAATTCAAACATGCGTTTTTTCATACTAGCATTAGTTTGATTTATAAAGGGGTTAATATCAGACTGTGTACTTTTCCTTAAATGCTATTAAGGAACCCTTCAACTGGTATATGATCGATTTTGATAATTTTCAGATTTGATCAGACAATAGAAATGAAAACATGTATCTCGTATTCCAATCACCTTGATCACATTCAGATAAATTATTCCAAAAATTGAAATCACTGACATTCAACAACGATCAATAAGGCATATGTCAATTGCTTGGCCTGGAGATTTTAGAATTGGTTTGGCTACAATTGTTGAAGATTTGATTCCAGTGTACTTAATTTAGCTACATGTTTTACATATCCATTTTATTTCTGGTCGACTGAAGATCTCTAATTATTTTCAGAAAATAATGGCTCAACTCTTATGAAATTTAGCATTTCAATTATGACAGTCTAGGTGAAAGTCACCACGCTTCATACTTTCATGTTTGCAATTCCAATTGGTTATAATATAAGATTCTCTTATATGGCAGGCTGAAGCAACTTACTTAGTTCGGCTGATATTACATCCCCCGCAACACCATTCAAAATACGTATTAGCATTCATAATTTTTCAAACTTCTTCAAATCAATCGCCAAATACCATCAATGTTTCAGTATGTTTATCTCTTCTTTAATTATATGTTGTGTGTATTGCCACAAAAACAAATTATTATTTGTGTCTATTTGTATGTTTATGGATTATAGGTTTCAGGAGTACAGAATAGTTTTTTACGTAATTATTTTTTTTACATGACACGTTTTTAAATAATAGTTTCGAAAATATGATTTTTGTATTTATTAAAATGTAAAATGTGATAGTGATTTTTTATGAATATGATATGATTGTGAGTATGATTTTTTTTTTTAATTTTTTTGCCGAATTAGGACGTGATCACTATAGCTTTTGGTCCTTTTTATTATATTGGGAATGGCCCAGAAAACTTTTTCAAACCCGCCTCAGCTTGTGATACTATTATAACTAATATGTTTTAAAATTTAGAGATATAAAAATAAACTGTTACATAGTAGTAAATGGAAAACCAAATGTTATTCTTGCGGTTATAAGTTTAACGCTTGCTTTTCAGATGTTATTAATAAATGAAAACATTTTTAATATTCCATTTTCAATCAGTAATTTAAATAAGTTTATACCAATAATTTATATATTACTTATTTTTTTTTTAGTTTATATTACGAAAATTTGATAAAGTATTACCAAATACATAACCCCACACCCATGACATCACAACCATCTTCTCAGTCAATGATGCGCAACATTATTTGCAAGATAAAATACCCGTTTCTTATTAAACTGCATTGTTTTCTGTGTAATGTTGACTTATTTTCATACAAAGAAGTTATTTTGACTAAAAGAATAATTCAATTCTGTTAATCCCAATTGACTACATTGAATTGTTTGTATACTTTGGGCATCATATAGGCATCTAAGGTTCAACTTAAATAATTTTGTAGTTGCAGGATTCAAAATCTGTTTCAATAATTTATTTAAAAAAAAGTATGCGGTTAACGTTTTGGATTTTATTGATAGAAATTAAATTAGTTGATCTTCAGTAAATTTAAGATCATTATCTTTGGATCATAAGTACCTTTCAATATGGCACGTGGAAACGTTGGACATTTCTTCACCAATGGTTACAAGATCTTCAATAAGTAGCTGAATCATGCTTTCTTCGTTAAGAATTTGGCTAATGTTTCAAGCAGTGTCAAGTATTTTTTGGAAGGTTGTTGGTGCGCCTTGGAGATCAATTTTGATTTTTAGTTGAGAATCTTCAGTTAGGTCCTCGAAAGTTGTGTAGTCGATGAATTTTTGGTATTTTTGGGTTCAATAATCATTAAACCATTATCAACTCAAAGGTTATGTAAATTGAACCACGTTTTTCTGTTTACACTATTTTAATATTGTTAAATAGGAGCTGCGCAGATTTAATATCTGATAAAACTGCTTTTCGACCATGAGCGTGTACAATTGCACATTTTAATTTGGTAGAACCAATTTGAATTTATGCGCGTTATTTTGGTGGATCGGTCGCAAATATACGGGCTGTCTCAAAAATTCAAAAACTTTTAAAATTTTGACGTTTTTATTACAAAGATAGAAAAATATAGTCAAACATTAGCTAAGAAAATATGAATATTGTAATAAATTAATAATCAAAAATATTAATAATTATTATTATTTATTGATTTTAATATTTTTTAGTAATATTGGAACGCCACTGCAACAAATCTAGTCTAAAAATAACTACAATAATATGAACGATTTACTAAACGATTTAGAAGGTTGCTAAAAATAATAATAAATAAATAATTATAGATTTGTTAATATAGTTTTTTTCGATTTCGAGAAATGGAATAAGTACGCTTTCTGAGTGACTATAATTTCCTAAATTTTCTAAATCAATTATGAATAATACGGATTTATTGTGGTACTCTAGGTCTTTTAAAGAATGAAGAAGATCTTTAATAGAGACAAAATAATAAACCAATTTTCGATCTATCTCTCACTCTGATTGTCACTCTAACTACACTAGGAACGCAAGTCAGCTTAAGCCACCAAGTCTCAGACTTGCTAAGTCAACCAGAAACAGTCTGGATGTGTCACTCTACAATAATTTGCCCAGATGTTGGCAGTAACTTCCTCTTTCTCGGTTTAAACGTAGAGTTTAGATCTGATTTGGTTTTAAACTCATTTTATAGTGTACATAAATTTAAGGAGATACCTCCACAAACTATGTAAAATTTCTGGTCATCTGAAAAATGTTTGTCACAAACTCTCAGTTTTAACAAATTATCCATACCCAAGTCCTGCTTTCCAATAACAGATATCCATTTTTGAAATTTCTAAAAATACAGAAAATTGATAAATTTTTGTATTCAAATAATCTTAACTAAAATTAATATTCAATTACTTATTAGTATTTATTATTAATTAACAACGATATTGCATTTGCGATGTTTTTTAAAATTAAAATATATAATACATACCTTGTCATCTCTGGGAAATCTATGCATCTTATACAAATGATTACCACTAGTTGAAGTACAACCAATAACGCAGCAAGCATAACCCATTTTAAACACAAAACGCAAAATCAAAACATAAATTAATCAAAAAGTAAACACAACGGACACGTGAAATTGTGAGGTTAGAATATTAGATTCAAATAACTAAAGCAGACACTCGCACCGAATATAAAGTACGCGAAAGTAGCGCTGTCGGCGACTGGTACGGAAACTAACAAACACTGCATCAGCAGTATTCTTTGAATGCATACACCCTGATTTGAACGTCGTCGTGGACGCCGCTACCTGTCCGCACCACCATTTGCCCGTCCTCGTGGTCGTGGCACCCGCTCCGGCCTCGAACCATTGTACAATGGACAGTACCTGCGAGTGTGAGCATTATTGCCAGTAGCTCCACAATCTTCGCAGACCAGCTTTCGCAAAATTGGACAAAGAATGCGACAGCGGTTCCGCAAATAGTGACTTTGATATACCTGAAAGATTTTGCCGTTTTTTTCGCAGAACGCGCAATGCCGGCCACTTGGTACCGCTTCGCCAACTCCACCTCCAGTAGCAACCCAGAGCGCCCTGAGATTAGAAGCGGCCTCGAACCATTGTACAATAGACAGTACCTGCGAGTGTGAGCATTATCGCCAGAGCTCCACAATCTTCGCAGACCAGCTTCCGCAAAATTTTACAAAGAATGCGATAGCGGTTCCGCAAATAGTGACTCTAGAAACCAGAAAGATTTTGCAGTTTTTCTTGCAGAACGCGCAATGCAGATATAATAGAGAGAGAAGATTGGACATTCTGTGGAAAAGGCTAGGGCGATTTAAAAGCAATTTTAACGCCACCTCGCAATTGGTTATTCAATTGTAGACCTAAAAAGTACCAGAATTATAGGCATCTGCTGACGAATGGTTTGTAGCCATGCTAAATATATTTTGCGCGGTAAATTTAAATGTATTATTATTATTATTATTATTATTATTATTATTGTAAAGGTAAATTAAACAATATAATTTTGCTACATTATTTATTATTTTTTTACACCTTTTTTACACATATTTACACATAAATGATTACACTAAACTAAAATATTTTATATAATATCAAATATAAAAATAAATAGAATTATGTTGATGGGTCCCTCCTCTTTATAAAATACTCCTATGTATATAGGACAGATTACAAATACTTAATAGTTATAATTATGTATCGGGCTTGGGACCGTCATATACTGATTTATGATTTGAAATCATAAGTCAATTTATGGCAGAGTTGCCCCATCAACAATTTCAAAAAGAATTGTATGTTAAACAACCAACCGCGTATTGCGAGTATTGCGACTGCAAATTTTTGGAGCAGATTACCAAAACAAACAAATGATTTGCATGTGTAAAATAAATAACGTACATACCCCGAAAATAACAGCAATATTTATATAGACACAACAATAGGAATAGGCACAACATTAGAAACAACATAAGCTGTATTCGCGACTTGTGCCGTGATTGCAATAGTATCAGTTCAGTTTGATCACTTTGAATGGGAGAACTTATGTTGTACTCACAGGAGAATTGAATTTGTTGACATAAAAGAACACTCGAATATGATCGACATTATTTATAAATCATTATTATTCGACTATTCGCGAATCACAAGTATCACAATGTTATTAACCTCGCAATGAAATTACAATATCAAAACATAGAAGTTTTTGTAACAAAGTGTGACACCAAAACTGGTATATTATTAATTAAAATTGTATTTAAAATTAGGTTACTTACCATCATATTAGTATAATATGTATAACATATACTAATGTATTTAATAGTATTAATGTATTTGATACACGTAAAAAAATTATATTACACTCACTTATATATGCACTCACTTATTACACTCACTTATTTATTAAATTTGTAACTAGTAAAACATTTTTATAGAAGGCATACGTCATAAATTTCTACCAGTTACACCATTCTAACTTCAATCGTAACATAATCGTAACCTCCTATAACTAGAGAGAGTAAGCAATATATTTTATCTCATTTTAGTTTGGTAATCAAAATATCCCATCGTGCTGGTAAGAGTGAACAGCCCCTGGTGCAATGTCGGCCACTTGGTACGAAATTTGGCGCTTCTAATTTCAGGGCGCTCTGGAGGTGAAGTTGGCGAAGCGGTACGAACCGGAGTGGAGCTACCTGTTGGTAGGATGTCGATATGGCAGTCGGAATAAGTGCTTCGGGTGTCCAAGCTTTCTATTGCCACCTCCATTTTAATCTTCACAAGATTAAAATGGACCGGTCGCAAATATACGGGCTGTCCCAAAAATTCAATTTTTTTTAAAAATTTTGACGTTTTTATTACAAATATAGAAAAATATAGTCAAACATTAGTTAAGACAATATGAATATTATAATAAATGAATAATCAAAAATATTAATAATTATTATTATTGATTATTTACTGATTTAAATATTTTTGAGTAATATTGGAACGCCACTGAAACATCGCAAATGCAATATCGTTGGAGTGACAATCAGAGTGAGAGATAGATCGAAAATAGGTTTATTATTTTGTCTCTATTAAAGATTTTCTTCATTCTTTAAAAGACCTAGAGTACCACAATAAATCCGTATTATTCATAATTGATTTAGAAAATTTAGGAAATTGTGGTCACTCAGAAAGCGTACTTATTCCATTTCTCGAAATCGAAAAAAACTATATTAACAAATCTATAATTATTTATTTATTATTATTTTTAGCAACCTTTTAAATCGTTTAGTAAATCGTTCATATTATTGTAATTATTTTTAGACTAGATTTGTTGCAGTGGCGTTCCAATATTACTCAAAAATATTAAATTCAATAAATAATAATAATTATTAATATTTTTGATTATTCATTTATTATAATATTCATATTTTCTTAACTAATGTTTGACTATATTTTTCTATCTTTGTAATAAAAACGTCAAAATTTTAAAAGTTTTTGAATTTTTGAGACAGCCCGTATATTTGCGACCGATCCACCAAAATTATGCGCATAAATTCAAACTGGTTCTACCAAATTTAAATGTGCAATTGTACACGCTCATGGTCGAAAAGCAGTTTTATCAGATATTAAATCTGCGCAGCTCCTATTTAACAATATTAAAAGAGTGTAAACAGAAAAACATGTGGTGGCACTTATTCCGACTGCCATATCTACATCCTACCAACAGGTAGCTCCACTCCGGTTCGTACCGCTTCGCCAACTCCAACTCCACCTCCAGTGGCAACTCAGAGCGCCTTGAGATTAGAAGCGCCAAATTTCGAACCAAGTGGCCGACATTGCGCCAGGGGCTGTTTACTCTTACCAGCACTATGGGATATTTCGATTACCAAACTAAAATGAGATAAAATATATTGCTTACTCTCTCTATTTATAGGAGGTTACGATTATGTTACGATTGAAGTTAGAATGGTGTAACTGGTAGAAATTCATGACGTATGCCTTCTATAAAATTGTTTTACTAGTTACAAATTTAATAAAGAAGTGAGTGTAATAAGTGAGTGCATATATAAGTGAATGTATTTTATTTTTTTTACGTGTAAGTATCAAATACATTAATACAGCCCCTGGCGCAATGTCGGCCACTTGGTACGAAATTTGGCGCTTCTAATTTCAGGGCGCTCTGAGTTGCCACTGGAGGTGGAGTTGGAGTTGGCAAAGCGGTACCAAGTGGCCGGCATTAAGCGTTCTGCGAGAAAAGCGACGAAATCTTTCGGGTTGACCAGAGTCACTATTTGCGGAACCGCAATCGCATTTTTTGTCCAATTTTGCGGAAGCTGGTCTGCGAAGATTGTGGAGCTACTGGCGATTATGCTCACACTCGCAGGTACTGTCTATTGTACAATGGTTCATGGCCGCTTCTAATCTCAGGGCGCTCTGGAATGCCACTGCAGGTGGAGTTGGAGTTTGCAAAGCGGTACCAAGTGGCCGACATTGCGCGTTCTGCGAAAAAAACGGCGAAATCTTTCAGGTTTATCAAAGTCACTATTTTATAAAATACTCGTATGTATATAGGACAGATTACAAATACTTAATAGTTATAATTATGTATCGGGCTTGGGACCGTCATATACTGATTTATGATTTGAAATCATAAGTCAATTCATGGCAGAGTTGCCCCATCAACAATTTCAAAAAAAAAATACAAAAAAAGAATTGTACGCTGAACAACCAACCGCGTATTGCGACTGCAAATTTTTGGAACAGATTACCAAAACAATCAAATGATTTGCATGTGTAAAATAAATAACGTACATACCCCGAAAATAACAGCAATATTTATATAGACACAACAATAGGAATAGGCACAACATTAGAAACAACATAAGCTGTATTCGCGACTCGTGCCGTGATTGCAATAGTATCAGTTCAGTTTGATCATTTTGAATGGGAGAACTCATGCTATACTCACAGGAGAATTGAATTTGTTGACATAAAAGAACACTCGAATATGATAGACAAAAACATTATTTATAAATCATTATTACTCGACGATTCGCGAATCACAAGTATCACAATGTTATTAACCTCGCAATGAAATTACAATATCAAAACATAACAACAAAACGTAACAAAGTGTGATACCAAAACTGGTATATTATTAATTAAAATTGTATTTAAAATTATGTTACTTACCATCATATTAGTATATGTATAACATATACTAATGTATTTAATACTATTTTCTAATTTTGGCATGTAAAATGTGACTTTTCAAAATCGATTGTAGTTGGCAAACGGCACATTTTACGCAACTGGTGATGTAATGAAAAATATTTCACAACTGGTGATGAAAAGTTCCGAATAAAGCCTACTTGTTTTGATAAAATTCACTAAATTATTAATATCATAAGTTTAAAAAACTCTTTTTTGAGAAGGTTCTTGTAAAAATTAGAAAAAATCTTGTATGCAACATGTTAGGAAATGCTATTTTGTGTAACTCGCGTTATTTTGCAGAACTCGCTGCGCTCGTCCCGCTGAAATCCGCTCGTTACACAAAAAAATGCATTTCCTAACTGGTTGCATAAATAGCTATTAATGTATTTGATACTGACACGTAAAAAAATTATATTACACTCACTTATTTATTAAATTTGTAACTAGTAAAACAATTTTATAGAAGGCATACGTCATGAATTTTTACCAGTTACCCCATTCTAACTTCAATCGTTACATAATCGTAACCTGCTATAAATAGAGAGAGTAAGCAATATATTTTATCTCATTTTAGTTTGGTAATCGAAATATCCCATCGTGCTGGTAAAAGTGAACAGCCCCCCTGGCGCAATGTCGGCCACTTGGTACGAAATTTGGCTCTTCTAATCTCAGGGCGCTCTGAGTTACCACTGGAGGTGGAGTTGGAGTTGGCGAAGCGGTACGAACCGGAGTGGAGCTATCGGTTGGTAGGATGTCGATATGGCAGTCGGAATAAGTGCTTCGGGTGTCCAAGCTTTCCATTGCCACCTCCATTTTAATCTTGTGAAGATTAAAATGGACCGGTCGCAAATATACGGGCTGTGCCAAAAATTCAAAAATTTTCAAAATTTTCACGTTTTTATTACAAAGATTGATTTTAATATTTTTGAGTAATATTGAAACGCCGCTGCAACAAATCTAGTCTAAAAATAACTACAATAATATGAACGATTTACTAAACGATTTAGAAGGTTGCTAAAAATAATAATAAATAAATAAATAATTATAGAATTGTTAATATAGTTTTTTTCGATTTCGAGAAATGGAATAAGTACTCTTTCTGAAAGTACAATTTCCTAAATTTTCTAAATCAATTATGAATAATACGGATTTATTGTGGTACTCTAGGTCTTTTAAAGAATGAAAATAATCTTTAATAGAGACTAAATAATATACCAATTTTCTAATATAATTTCATCCATTTGACTTTCAGTTGTCCGACTGCAAAAATCAAATGGTCTAGAAAATTCCCAATGTCAGTTTTACTAGTTTCGGGCCACGCAAGAATAGCATCAGCGTTGAAGTTGCTTAGTGTAATGTTCACCTTTTAAACATATTTATTTAAAAGTTCAATGTTGAATTCAGTTGGTGCAAAGTTAGATCAATGAATATTTGTTTGACATAGATCTAAAAGTTCTTAAAACCAAGTTTGAAGCACTTTCTTCAAAGCATTTTGAAATCGTTGAGTAGAACCATCAATGACCATCAATACCACTCTGACCATCAATAAAATTATCATCAAATTTCAAAACATTTTTGGAAATCTTGTTGAGTACTTCGCCAAATACGCTTTGTTCTTTGAATAGGTTTTCATCTATTCATATGTAGATATCAGAAAAATTAACAATAACTAGAAGTTTATAGCGTGGCATTGTTCAATAATAGAATCACCTTCCGCGGAAATCACCCAGTTCATTGGTGGCGACAATAAAAAAAGCTTTAGAAATTTCTACCATCCAATTGATGTCATGGTAGAACATGCAACTTCATGAATCAGTTTCAGTCTTTCGCTCTAATTTTTATGCAATCTTCTGGTGATGTTGGAAAGAAATCTCAAAGGCTTCACAGAAGTTTAATGATGTAGGAAGGAACATTCTATACCAGTGCCTACAATCAATCAAAATTTCTAAAATTAAATATTGAATTTGCGTCCATAGCATAAAATTATACCTGGATTAATTTTCAAATCTCGTTGCATTTTCCTTCTAATAAGGAAGCCATCTTTTGTTGTAAGGATTAAATTCAAACATGCCTTTTTTCATACCAGCATTAGTTTGATTTATAAAGGATTTAATATCAGACTGTGTACTTTTCCTTAAATGCTATTAAGGAACCCTTCAACTGGTATATGATCGATTTTGATAATTTTCAGATTTTTTCAGATTTTCAGATCAGACAATAGAAATGAAAACTTTTAAAGTATCTCGTATTCCAATCACCTTGTTCACATTCAGATAAATTATTCCAAAAATTGAAATCACTGACATTCAACAACGATCAATAAGGCATATGTCAATTGCTTGGCCTGGAGATTTTAGAATTGGTTTGGCTACAATTGTTGAAGATTTGATTCCAGTCTACTTAATTTAGCTACATGTTTTACATATCCATTTTATTTCTGGTCGACTGAAGATTTCTAATTATTTTCAGAAAATAATGGCTCAACTCTTATGAAATTTAGCATTTCAATTATGACAGTCTAGGTGAAAGTCACCACGCTTCACACTTTCATGTTTGCAATTCCAATTGGTTATAATATAAGATTCTCTTATATGGCAGGCTGAAGCAACTTACTTAGTTCGGCTGATATTACATCCCCCGCAACACCATTCAAAATACGTATTAGCATTCATAATTTTTCAAACTTCTTCAAATCAATCGCCAAATACCATCAATGTTTCAGTATGTTTATCTCTTCTTTAATTATATGTTGTGTGTATTGCCACAAAAACAAATTATTATCTGTGTCTATTTGTATGTTTATGGATTATAGGTTTCAGGAGTACAGAATTAGTTTTTTACGTAATTATTTTTTTTTTACATGACACGTTTTTAAATAATAGTTTCGAAAATATGATTTTTTTTATTTATTAAAATGTAAAATGTGATAGTGATTTTTTATGAATATAATATGACTGTGAGTATGATTTTTTTAAAAAAAAATTTGCCGAATTAGGACGTGATCACTATAGCTTTTGGTCCTTTTTATTATATTGGGAAAGGCCCAAAAAACTTTTTCAAACCCGCGACCTCAGCTTGTGATACTATTATAACTAATAAGTTTTAAAATTTAGAGATATAAAAATAAACTGTTACATAGTAGTAAATGGAAAACCAAATGTTATTCTTGCGGTTATAAGTTTAACGCTTGCTTTTCAGATGTTATTAATAAATGAAAA
Organism: Cryptophagus acutangulus; assembly: GCA_963556235.1. NCBI lineage: Eukaryota > Metazoa > Arthropoda > Insecta > Coleoptera > Cryptophagidae > Cryptophagus > Cryptophagus acutangulus. Next base: position 6,148,692 of record OY744557.1, read on the forward strand.
CATTTTTAATATTCCATTTTCAATCAGTAATTTAAATAAATTTATACCAATAATTTATATATTACTTATTTTTTTTAGTTTATATTACGAAAATTTGATAAAGTATTACCAACTACATAATCCCACACCCATGACATCACAACCATCTTCTCAGTCAATGATGCGCAACATTATATGCAAGATAAAATACCCGTTTCTTATTAAACTGCATTGTTTTCTGTGTAATGTTGACTTATTTTCATACAAAGAAGTTATTTTGACTAAAAGAATGGTTCAATTCTGTTAATCCCAATTGACTACATTGAATTGTTTGTATACTTTGGGCATCATATAGGCATCTGAGGTTCAACTTAAATAATTTTGTAGTTGCAGGATTCAAAATCTGTTTAAATAATTTATTTAAAAAAAAGTATGCGGTTAACGTTTTGGATTTTAATGATAGAAATTAAATTAGTTGATCTTCAGTAAATTTAAGATCATTATCTTTGGATCATAAGTACCTTTCAATATGGCACGTGGAAACGTTGGACATTTCTTCACCAATGGTTACAAGATCTTCAATAAGTAGCTGAATCATACATTCTTCGTTAAGAATTTGGCTAATGTTTCAAGCAGTGTCAAGTATTTTTTGGAAGGTTGTTGGTGCGCCTTGGAGTTCAATTTTGATTTTTAGTTGAGAATCTTCAGTTAGGTCCTCGAAAGTTGTGTAGTCGATGAATTTTTGGTATTTTTGGGTTAAATAATCATTAAACCATTATCAACTCAAAGGTTATGTAAATTGAACCACGTTTTTCTGTTTACACTATTTTAATATTGTTAAATAGGAGCTGCGCAGATTTAATATCTGATGAAACTGCTTTTCGACCATGAGCGTGTACAATTGCACATTTTAATTTGGTAGAACCAATTTGAATTTATGCGCGTTATTTTGGTGGATCGGTCGCAAATATACGGGCTGTCTCAAAAATTCAAAAACTTTTAAAATTTTGACGTTTTTATTACAAAGATAGAAAAATATAGTCAAACATTAGCTAAGAAAATATGAATATTGTAATAAATTAATAATCAAAAATATTAATAATTATTATTATTTATTGATTTTAATATTTTTTAGTAATATTGGAACGCCACTGCAACAAATCTAGTCTAAAAATAACTACAATAATATGAACGATTTACTAAACGATTTAGAAGGTTGCTAAAAATAATAATAAATAAATAATTATAGATTTGTTAATATAGTTTTTTTCGATTTCGAGAAATGGAATAAGTACGCTTTCTGAGTGACCACAATTTCCTAAATTTTCTAAATCAATTATGAATAATACAGATTTATTGTGGTACTTTAGGTCTTTTAAAGAATGAAAATAATCTTTAATAGCGACTAAATAATAAACCAATTTTTCTAATATACTTTTATCCATTTAACTTTCAGTTGTCCGACTGCAAAAATCAAATGGTCTAGAAAATTCCCAATGTCAGTTTTACTAGTTTCGGGCCACGCAAAAATAGCATCAGCGTTGAAGTTGCTTAGTGTAATGTTCACCTTTTAAACATATTTACTTAAAAGTTCAATGTTGAATTCAGTTGGTGCAAAATTAGATCGATGAATGTTTGTTTGACAAAGATCTAAAAGTTCTTAAAACCAAGTTTGAAGCACTTTCTTCAAAGTATTTTGAAATCGTTGAGTAGAACCATCAATGACCATCAATACCACTCTGACCATCAATAAAATTATCATCAAATTTCAAAACATTTTTGGAAATCTTGTTGAGTACTTCGCCAAATACTCTTTGTTCTTTGAATAGGTTTTTATCTATTCATATGTAGATATCAGAAATATTAACAATAACTAGAAGTTTATAGCGTGGCATTGTTCAATAATAGAATCACCTTCCGCGGAAATCACCCAGTTGATTGGTGGCGACAATAAAAAAAGCTTTAGAAATTTCTACCATCCAATTGATGTCATGGTAGAACATGCAACTTCATGAATCAGTTTTAGTCTTTCGCTCTAATTTTTATGCAATCTTCTGGTGATGTTGGAAAGAAATCTCAAAGGCTTCACAGAAGTTTAATGATGTAGGAAGGAACATTCTATACCAGTGCCTACAATCAATCAAAATTTCTAAAATTAAATATTGAATTTGCGTCCATAGCATAAAATTATACCTGAATTAATTTTCAAATCTCGTTGCATTTTCTTTCTAATAAGGAAGCCATCTTTTGTTGTAAGGATTAAATTCAAACATGCGTTTTTTCATACCAGCATTAGTTTGATTTATAAAGGGGTTAATATCAGACTGTGTACTTTTCCTTAAATGCTATTAAGGAACCCTTCAACTGGTATATGATCGATTTTGATAATTTTCAGATTTGATCAGACAATAGAAATGAAAACAAGTATCTCGTATTCCAATCACCTTGATCACATTCAGATAAATTATTCCAAAAATTGAAATCACTGACATTCAACAACGATCAATAAGGCATATGTCAATTGCTTGGCCTGGAGATTTTAGAATTGGTTTGGCTACAATTGTTGAAGATTTGATTCCAGTGTACTTAATTTAGCTACATGTTTTACATATCCATTTTATTTCTGGTCGACTGAAGATCTCTAATTATTTTCAGAAAATAATGGCTCAACTCTTATGAAATTTAGCATTTCAATTATGACAGTCTAGGTGAAAGTCACCACGCTTCATACTTTCATGTTTGCAATTCCAATTGGTTATAATATAAGATTCTCTTATATGGCAGGCTGAAGCAACTTACTTAGTTCGGCTGATATTACATCCCCCGCAACACCATTCAAAATACGTATTAGCATTCATAATTTTTCAATCTTCTTCAAATCAATCGCCAAATACCATCAATGTTTCAGTATGTTTATCTCTTCTTTAATTATATGTTGTGTGTATTGCCACAAAAACAAATTATTATTTGTGTCTACTTGTATGTTTATGGATTATAGGTTTCAGGAGTACAGAATAGTTTTTTACGTAATTATTTTTTTTTACATGACACGTTTTTAAATAATATTAACTCAAATAATATTAACTAATCATTATCAACTCAAAGGTTATGTAAATTGAACCACATGTTTTTCTGTTTACAGTCTTTTAATATTGTTAAATAGGAGCTGCGCAGATTTAATATCTGATGAAACTGCTTTTCGACCATGAGCGTGTACAATTGCACATTTTAATTTGGTAGAACCAGTTTGAATTTATGCGCATAATTTTTGTGGATCGGTCGCAAATATACGGGCTGTCTCAAAAATTCAAATTTTTTTAAAATTTTGACGTTTTTATTACAAAGATAGAAAAATATAGTCAAACATTAGTTAAGAAAATATGAATATTGTAATAAATGAATAATTAAAAATATTAATAATTATTATTATTTATTGATTTTAATATTTTTGAGTAATATTGGAACGCCACTGCAACAAATCTAGTCTAAAAATAACTACAATAATATGAAAGATTTACTAAACGATTTAGAAGGTTGCTAAAAATAATAATAAATAAATAATTATAGATTTGTTAATATAGTTTTTTTCGATTTCGAGAAATGGAATAAGTACGCTTTCTGAGTGACCACAATTTCCTAAATTTTCTAAATCAATTATGAATAATACGGATTTATTGTGGTACTTTAGGTCTTTTAAAGAATGAAAATAATCTTTAATAGAGACTAAATAATAAACCAATTTTTCTAATATACTTTTATCCATTTAACTTTCAGTTGTCCGACTGCAAAAATCAAATGGTCTAGAAAATACCCAATGTCAGTTTTACTAGTTTTGGGCCACGCAAAAATAGCATCAGCGTTGAAGTTGCTTAGTGTAATGTTCACCTTTTAAACATATTTACTTAAAAGTTCAATGTTGAATTCAGTTGGTGCAAAATTAGATCGATGAATGTTTGTTTGACATAGATCTAAAAGTTCTTAAAACCAAGTTTGAAGCACTTTCTTCAAAGTATTTTGAAATCGTTGAGTAGAACCATCAATACCACTCTGACCATCAATAAAATTATCATCAAATTTCAAAACATTTTTGGAAATCTGGTTGAGTACTTCGCCAAATAGTCTTTGTTCTTTGAATAGGTTTTCATCTATTCATATGTAGATATCAGAAATATTAACAATAACTAGAAGTTTATAGCGTGGCATTGTTCAATAATGGAATCACCTTCCGCGGAAATCACCCAGTTCATTGGTGGCGACAATAAAAAAAGCTTTAGAAATTTCTACCATCCAATTGATGTCATGGTAGAACATGCAACTTCATGAATCAGTTTCAGTCTATCGCTCTAATTTTCATGCAATCTTCTGGTGATGTTGGAAAGAAATCTCAAAGGCTTCACAGAAGTTTAATGATGTAGGAACATTCTATACCAGTGCCTACAATCAATCAAAATTTCTAAAATTAAATATTGAATTTGCGTTCATAGCATAAAATTATACCTGAATTAATTTTCAAATCTCGTTGCATTTTACTTCTAATAAGGAAGCCATCTTTTGTTGTAAGGATTAAATTCAAACATGCGTTTTTTCATACCAGCATTAGTTTGATTTATAAAGGATTTAATATCAGACTGTGTACTTTTCCTTAAATGCTATTAAGGAACCCTTCAACTGGTATATGATCGATTTTGATAATTTTCAGATTTGATGAGACAATAGAAATGAAAACTTCTAAAGTATCTCGTATTCCAATCAGCTTGTTCACATTCAGATAAATTATTCCAAAAATTGAAATCACTGACATTCAACGATCAACAAGGCATATGTCAATTGCTTGGCCTGGAGATTTTAGAATTGGTTTGGCTACAATTGTTGAAGATTTGATTCCAGTGTACTTAATTTAGCTACATGTTTTACATATCCATTTTATTTCTGGTCGACTGAAGATCTCTAATTATTTTCAGAAAATAATGGCTCAACTCTTATGAAATTTAGCATTTCAATTATGACAGTCTAGGTGAAAGTCACCACGCTTCATACTTTCATGTTTGCAATTCCAATTGGTTATAATATAAGATTCTCTTATATGGCAGGCTGAAGCAACTTACTTAGTTCGGCTGATATTACATCCCCCGCAACACCATTCAAAATACGTATTAGCATTCATAATTTTTCAAACTTCTTCAAATCAATCGCCAAATACCATCAATGTTTCAGTATGTTTATCTCTTCTTTAATTATATGTTGTGTGTATTGCCACAAAAACAAATTATTATTTGTGTCTATTTGTATGTTTATGGATTATAGGTTTCAGGAGTACAGAATAGTTTTTTACGTAATTATTTTTTTTTACATGACACGTTTTTAAATAATATTAACTCAAATAATATTAACTAATCATTATCAACTCAATGGTTATGTAAATTGAACCACATGTTTTTCTGTTTACAGTCTTTTAATATTGTTAAATAGGAGCTGCGCAGATTTAATATCTGATGAAACTGCTTTTCGACCATGAGCGTGTACAATTGCACATTTTAATTTAGTAGAACCAGTTTGAATTTATGCGCATAATTTTTGTGGATCGGTCGCAAATATACGGGCTGTCTCAAAAATTCAAATTTTTTTAAAATTTTGACGTTTTTATTACAAAGATAGAAAAATATAGTCAAACATTAGTTAAGAAAATATGAATATTGTAATAAATGAATAATTAAAAATATTAATAATTATTATTATTTATTGATTTTAATATTTTTGAGTAATATTGGAACGCCACTGCAACAAATCTAGTCTAAAAATAACTACAATAATATGAACGATTTACTAAACGATTTAGAAGGTTGCTAAAAATAATAATAAATAAATAATTATAGATTTGTTAATATAGTTTTTTTCGATTTCGAGAAATGGAATAAGTACGCTTTCTGAGTGACCACAATTTCCTAAATTTTCTAAATCAATTATGAATAATACAGATTTATTGTGGTACTTTAGGTCTTTTAAAGAATGAAAATAATCTTTAATAGCGACTAAATAATAAACCAATTTTTCTAATATACTTTTATCCATTTAACTTTCAGTTGTCCGACTGCAAAAATCAAATGGTCTAGAAAATTCCCAATGTCAGTTTTACTAGTTTCGGGCCACGCAAAAATAGCATCAGCGTTGAAGTTGCTTAGTGTAATGTTCACCTTTTAAACATATTTACTTAAAAGTTCAATGTTGAATTCAGTTGGTGCAAAATTAGATCGATGAATGTTTGTTTGACAAAGATCTAAAAGTTCTTAAAACCAAGTTTGAAGCACTTTCTTCAAAGTATTTTGAAATCGTTGAGTAGAACCATCAATGACCATCAATACCACTCTGACCATCAATAAAATTATCATCAAATTTCAAAACATTTTTGGAAATCTTGTTGAGTACTTCGCCAAATACTCTTTGTTCTTTGAATAGGTTTTTATCTATTCATATGTAGATATCAGAAATATTAACAATAACTAGAAGTTTATAGCGTGGCATTGTTCAATAATAGAATCACCTTCCGCGGAAATCACCCAGTTGATTGGTGGCGACAATAAAAAAAGCTTTAGAAATTTCTACCATCCAATTGATGTCATGGTAGAACATGCAACTTCATGAATCAGTTTTAGTCTTTCGCTCTAATTTTTATGCAATCTTCTGGTGATGTTGGAAAGAAATCTCAAAGGCTTCACAGAAGTTTAATGATGTAGGAAGGAACATTCTATACCAGTGCCTACAATCAATCAAAATTTCTAAAATTAAATATTGAATTTGCGTCCATAGCATAAAATTATACCTGAATTAATTTTCAAATCTCGTTGCATTTTCTTTCTAATAAGGAAGCCATCTTTTGTTGTAAGGATTAAATTCAAACATGCGTTTTTTCATACCAGCATTAGTTTGATTTATAAAGGGGTTAATATCAGACTGTGTACTTTTCCTTAAATGCTATTAAGGAACCCTTCAACTGGTATATGATCGATTTTGATAATTTTCAGATTTGATCAGACAATAGAAATGAAAACAAGTATCTCGTATTCCAATCACCTTGATCACATTCAGATAAATTATTCCAAAAATTGAAATCACTGACATTCAACAACGATCAATAAGGCATATGTCAATTGCTTGGCCTGGAGATTTTAGAATTGGTTTGGCTACAATTGTTGAAGATTTGATTCCAGTGTACTTAATTTAGCTACATGTTTTACATATCCATTTTATTTCTGGTCGACTGAAGATCTCTAATTATTTTCAGAAAATAATGGCTCAACTCTTATGAAATTTAGCATTTCAATTATGACAGTCTAGGTGAAAGTCACCACGCTTCATACTTTCATGTTTGCAATTCCAATTGGTTATAATATAAGATTCTCTTATATGGCAGGCTGAAGCAACTTACTTAGTTCGGCTGATATTACATCCCCCGCAACACCATTCAAAATACGTATTAGCATTCATAATTTTTCAATCTTCTTCAAATCAATCGCCAAATACCATCAATGTTTCAGTATGTTTATCTCTTCTTTAATTATATGTTGTGTGTATTGCCACAAAAACAAATTATTATTTGTGTCTACTTGTATGTTTATGGATTATAGGTTTCAGGAGTACAGAATAGTTTTTTACGTAATTATTTTTTTTTACATGACACGTTTTTAAATAATATTAACTCAAATAATATTAACTAATCATTATCAACTCAAAGGTTATGTAAATTGAACCACATGTTTTTCTGTTTACAGTCTTTTAATATTGTTAAATAGGAGCTGCGCAGATTTAATATCTGATGAAACTGCTTTTCGACCATGAGCGTGTACAATTGCACATTTTAATTTGGTAGAACCAGTTTGAATTTATGCGCATAATTTTTGTGGATCGGTCGCAAATATACGGGCTGTCTCAAAAATTCAAATTTTTTTAAAATTTTGACGTTTTTATTACAAAGATAGAAAAATATAGTCAAACATTAGTTAAGAAAATATGAATATTGTAATAAATGAATAATTAAAAATATTAATAATTATTATTATTTATTGATTTTAATATTTTTGAGTAATATTGGAACGCCACTGCAACAAATCTAGTCTAAAAATAACTACAATAATATGAAAGATTTACTAAACGATTTAGAAGGTTGCTAAAAATAATAATAAATAAATAATTATAGATTTGTTAATATAGTTTTTTTCGATTTCGAGAAATGGAATAAGTACGCTTTCTGAGTGACCACAATTTCCTAAATTTTCTAAATCAATTATGAATAATACGGATTTATTGTGGTACTTTAGGTCTTTTAAAGAATGAAAATAATCTTTAATAGAGACTAAATAATAAACCAATTTTTCTAATATACTTTTATCCATTTAACTTTCAGTTGTCCGACTGCAAAAATCAAATGGTCTAGAAAATACCCAATGTCAGTTTTACTAGTTTTGGGCCACGCAAAAATAGCATCAGCGTTGAAGTTGCTTAGTGTAATGTTCACCTTTTAAACATATTTACTTAAAAGTTCAATGTTGAATTCAGTTGGTGCAAAATTAGATCGATGAATGTTTGTTTGACATAGATCTAAAAGTTCTTAAAACCAAGTTTGAAGCACTTTCTTCAAAGTATTTTGAAATCGTTGAGTAGAACCATCAATACCACTCTGACCATCAATAAAATTATCATCAAATTTCAAAACATTTTTGGAAATCTGGTTGAGTACTTCGCCAAATAGTCTTTGTTCTTTGAATAGGTTTTCATCTATTCATATGTAGATATCAGAAATATTAACAATAACTAGAAGTTTATAGCGTGGCATTGTTCAATAATGGAATCACCTTCCGCGGAAATCACCCAGTTCATTGGTGGCGACAATAAAAAAAGCTTTAGAAATTTCTACCATCCAATTGATGTCATGGTAGAACATGCAACTTCATGAATCAGTTTCAGTCTATCGCTCTAATTTTCATGCAATCTTCTGGTGATGTTGGAAAGAAATCTCAAAGGCTTCACAGAAGTTTAATGATGTAGGAACATTCTATACCAGTGCCTACAATCAATCAAAATTTCTAAAATTAAATATTGAATTTGCGTTCATAGCATAAAATTATACCTGAATTAATTTTCAAATCTCGTTGCATTTTACTTCTAATAAGGAAGCCATCTTTTGTTGTAAGGATTAAATTCAAACATGCGTTTTTTCATACCAGCATTAGTTTGATTTATAAAGGATTTAATATCAGACTGTGTACTTTTCCTTAAATGCTATTAAGGAACCCTTCAACTGGTATATGATCGATTTTGATAATTTTCAGATTTGATGAGACAATAGAAATGAAAACTTCTAAAGTATCTCGTATTCCAATCAGCTTGTTCACATTCAGATAAATTATTCCAAAAATTGAAATCACTGACATTCAACGATCAACAAGGCATATGTCAATTGCTTGGCCTGGAGATTTTAGAATTGGTTTGGCTACAATTGTTGAAGATTTGATTCCAGTGTACTTAATTTAGCTACATGTTTTACATATCCATTTTATTTCTGGTCGACTGAAGATCTCTAATTATTTTCAGAAAATAATGGCTCAACTCTTATGAAATTTAGCATTTCAATTATGACAGTCTAGGTGAAAGTCACCACGCTTCATACTTTCATGTTTGCAATTCCAATTGGTTATAATATAAGATTCTCTTATATGGCAGGCTGAAGCAACTTACTTAGTTCGGCTGATATTACATCCCCCGCAACACCATTCAAAATACGTATTAGCATTCATAATTTTTCAAACTTCTTCAAATCAATCGCCAAATACCATCAATGTTTCAGTATGTTTATCTCTTCTTTAATTATATGTTGTGTGTATTGCCACAAAAACAAATTATTATTTGTGTCTATTTGTATGTTTATGGATTATAGGTTTCAGGAGTACAGAATAGTTTTTTACGTAATTATTTTTTTTTACATGACACGTTTTTAAATAATATTAACTCAAATAATATTAACTAATCATTATCAACTCAAAGGTTATGTAAATTGAACCACATGTTTTTCTGTTTACAGTCTTTTAATATTGTTAAATAGGAGCTGCGCAGATTTAATATCTGATGAAACTGCTTTTCGACCATGAGCGTGTACAATTGCACATTTTAATTTAGTAGAACCAGTTTGAATTTATGCGCATAATTTTTGTGGATCGGTCGCAAATATACGGGCTGTCTCAAAAATTCAAATTTTTTTAAAATTTTGACGTTTTTATTACAAAGATAGAAAAATATAGTCAAACATTAGTTAAGAAAATATGAATATTGTAATAAATGAATAATTAAAAATATTAATAATTATTATTATTTATTGATTTTAATATTTTTGAGTAATATTGGAACGCCACTGCAACAAATCTAGTCTAAAAATAACTACAATAATATGAAAGATTTACTAAACGATTTAGAAGGTTGCTAAAAATAATAATAAATAAATAATTATAGATTTGTTAATATAGTTTTTTTCGATTTCGAGAAATGGAATAAGTACGCTTTCTGAGTGACCACAATTTCCTAAATTTTCTAAATCAATTATGAATAATACGGATTTATTGTGGTACTTTAGGTCTTTTAAAGAATGAAAATAATCTTTAATAGAGACTAAATAATAAACCAATTTTTCTAATATACTTTTATCCATTTAACTTTCAGTTGTCCGACTGCAAAAATCAAATGGTCTAGAAAATTCCCAATGTCAGTTTTACTAGTTTTGGGCCACGCAAAAATAGCATCAGCGTTGAAGTTGCTTAGTGTAATGTTCACCTTTTAAACATATTTACTTAAAAGTTCAATGTTGAATTCAGTTGGTGCAAAATTAGATCGATGAATGTTTGTTTGACATAGATCTAAAAGTTCTTAAAACCAAGTTTGAAGCACTTTCTTCAAAGTATTTTGAAATCGTTGAGCAGAACCATCAATACCACTCTGACCATCAATAAAATTATCATCAAATTTCAAAACATTTTTGGAAATCTGGTTGAGTACTTCGCCAAATAGTCTTTGTTCTTTGAATAGGTTTTCATCTATTCATATGTAGATATCAGAAATATTAACAATAACTAGAAGTTTATAGCGTGGCATTGTTCAATAATGGAATCACCTTCCGCGGAAATCACCCAGTTCATTGGTGGCGACAATAAAAAAAGCTTTAGAAATTTCTACCATCCAATTGATGTCATGGTAGAACATGCAACTTCATGAATCAGTTTCAGTCTATCGCTCTAATTTTCATGCAATCTTCTGGTGATGTTGGAAAGAAATCTCAAAGGCTTCACAGAAGTTTAATGATGTAGGAACATTCTATACCAGTGCCTACAATCAATCAAAATTTCTAAAATTAAATATTGAATTTGCGTCCATAGCATAAAATTATACCTGGATTAATTTTCAAATCTCGTTGCATTTTCCTTCTAATAAGGAAGCCATCTTTTGTTGTAAGGATTAAATTCAAACATGCGTTTTTTCATACCAGCATTAGTTTGATTTATAAAGGATTTAATATCAGACTGTGTACTTTTCCTTAAATGCTATTAAGGAACCCTTCAACTGGTATATGATCGATTTTGATAATTTTCAGATTTGATCAGACAATAGAAATGAAAACTTTTAAAGTATCTCGTATTCCAATCACCTTGTTCACATTCAGATAAATTATTCCAAAAATTGAAATCACTGACATTCAACAACGATCAATAAGGCATATGTCAATTGCTTGGCCTGGAGATTTTAGAATTGGTTTGGCTACAATTGTTGAAGATTTGATTCCAGTGTACTTAATTTAGCTACATGTTTTACATATCCATTTTATTTCTGGTCGACTGAAGATCTCTAATTATTTTCAGAAAATAATGGCTCAACTCTTATGAAATTTAGCATTTCAATTATGACAGTCTAGGTGAAAGTCACCACGCTTCATACTTTCATGTTTGCAATTCCAATTGGTTATAATATAAGATTCTCTTATATGGCAGGCTGAAGCAACTTACTTAGTTCGGCTGATATTACATCCCCCGCAACACCATTCAAAATACGTATTAGCATTCATAATTTTTCAAACTTCTTCAAATCAATCGCCAAATACCATCAATGTTTCAGTATGTTTATCTCTTCTTTAATTATATGTTGTGTGTATTGCCACAAAAACAAATTATTATTTGTGTCTATTTGTATGTTTATGGATTATAGGTTTCAGGAGTACAGAATAGTTTTTTACGTAATTATTTTTTTTACATGACACGTTTTTAAATAATAGTTTCGAAAATATGATTTTTTTATTTATTAAAATGTAAAATGTGATAGTGATTTTTTATGAATATGATATGATTGTGAGTATGATTTTTTTTTTTAATTTTTTTGCTGAATTAGGACGTGATCACTATAGCTTTTGGTCCTTTTTATTATATTGGGAAAGGCCCAGAAAACTTTTTCAAACCCGTCTCAGCTTGTGATACTATTATAACTAATAAGTTTTAAAATTTAGAGATATAAAAATAAACTGTTACATAGTAGTAAATGGAAAACCAAATGTTATTCTTGCGGTTATAAGTTTAACGCTTGCTTTTCAGATGTTATTAATAAACGAAAACATTTTTAATATTCCATTTTCAATCAGTAATTTAAATAAATTTATACCAATAATTTATATATTACTTATTTTTTTTTAGTTTATATTACGAAAATTTGATAAAGTATTACCAAATACATAACCCCACACCCATGACATCACAACCATCTTCTCAGTCAATGATGCGCAACATTATTTGCAATATAAAATACCCGTTTCTTATTAAACTGCATTGTTTTCTGTGTAATGTTGACTTATTTTCATACAAAGAAGTTATTTTGACTAAAAGAATAATTCAATTCTGTTAATCCCAATTGACTACATTGAATTGTTTGTACACTTTGGGCATCATATAGGCATCTAAGGTTCAACTTAAATAATTTTGTAGTTGCAGGATTCAAAATCTGTTTAAATAATTTATTTAAAAAAAAGTATGCGGTTAACGTTTTGGATTTTAATGATAGAAATTAAATTAGTTGATCTTCAGTAAATTTAAGATCATTATCTTTGGATCATAAGTACCTTTCAATATGGCACGTGGAAACGTTGGACATTTCTTCACCAATGGTTACAAGATCTTCAATAAGTAGCTGAATCATACATTCTTCGTTAAGAATTTGGCTAATGTTTCAAGCAGTGTCAAGTATTTTTTGGAAGGTTGTTGGTGCGCCTTGGAGATCAATTTTGATTTTTAGTTGAGAACCTTCAGTTAGGTCCTCGAAAGTTGTGTAGTCGATGAATTTTTGGTATTTTTGGGTTAAATAATCATTAAACCATTATCAACTCAAAGGTTATGTAAATTGAACCACGTTTTTCTGTTTACACTATTTTAATATTGTTAAATAGGAGCTGCGCAGATTTAATATCTGATGAAACTGCTTTTCGACCATGAGCGTGTACAATTGCACATTTTAATTTGGTAGAACCAATTTGAATTTATGCGCGTTATTTTGGTGGATCGGTCGCAAATATACGGGCTGTCTCAAAAATTCAAAAACTTTTAAAATTTTGACGTTTTTATTACAAAGATAGAAAAATATAGTCAAACATTAGCTAAGAAAATATGAATATTGTAATAAATTAATAATCAAAAAATATTAATAATTATTATTATTTATTGATTTTAATATTTTTTAGTAATATTGGAACGCCACTGCAACAAATCTAGTCTAAAAATAACTACAATAATATGAACGATTTACTAAACGATTTAGAAGGTTGCTAAAAATAATAATAAATAAATAATTATAGATTTGTTAATATAGTTTTTTTCGTTTTCGAGAAATGGAATAAGTACTCTTTCTGAGTGACCACAATTTCCTAAATTTTCTAAATCAATTATGAATAATACGGATTTATTGTGGTACTCTAGGTCTTTTAAAGAATGAAAATAATCTTTAATAGAGACTAAATAATAAACCAATTTTCTAATATAATTTCATCCATTTGACTTTCAGTTGTCCGACTGCAAAAATCAAATGGTCTAGAAAATTCCCAATGTCAGTTTTACTAGTTTCGGGCCTCGCAAAAATAGCATCAGCGTTGAAGTTGCTTAGTGTAATGTTCACCTTTTAAACATATTTATTTAAAAGTTCAATGTTGAATTCAGTTGGTGCAAAGTTAGATCAATGAATATTTGTTTGACATAGATCTAAAAGTTCTTAAAACCAAGTTTGAAGCACTTTCTTCAAAGCATTTTGAAATCGTTGAGTAGAACCATCAATGACCATCAATACCACTCTGACCATCAATAAAATTATCATCAAATTTCAAAACATTTTTGGAAATCTTGTTGAGTACTTCGCCAAATACTCTTTGTTCTTTGAATAGGTTTTCATCTATTCATATGTAGATATCAGAAATATTAACAATAACTAGAAGTTTATAGCGTGGCATTGTTCAATAATAGAATCACCTTCCGCGGAAATCACCCAGCTCATTGGTGGCGACAATAAAAAAAGCTTTAGAAATTTCTACCATCCAATTGATGTCATGGTAGAACATGCAACTTCATGAATCAGTTTCAGTCTTTCGCTCTAATTTTTATGCAATCTTCTGGTGATGTTGGAAAGAAATCTCAAAGGCTTCACAGAAGTTTAATGATGTAGGAAGGAACATTCTATACCAGTGCCTACAATCAATCAAAATTTCTAAAATTAAATATTGAATTTGCGTCCATAGCATAAAATTATACCTGGATTAATTTTCAAATCTCGTTTCTCGTTTCAAACAAGTATCTCGTATTCCAATCACCTTGTTCACATTCAGATAAATTATTCCAAAAATTGAAATCACTGACATTCAACAACGATCAATAAGGCATATGTCAATTGCTTGGCCTGGAGATTTTAGAATTGGTTTGGCTACAATTGTTGAAGATTTGATACCAGTCTACTTAATTTAGCTACATGTTTTACATATCCATTTTATTTCTGGTCGACTGAAGATTTCTAATTATTTTCAGAAAATAATGGCTCAACTCTTATGAAATTTAGCATTTCAATTATGACAGTCTAGGTGAAAGTCACCACGCTTCACACTTTCATGTTTGCAATTCCAATTGGTTATAATATAAGATTCTCTTATATGGCAGGCTGAAGCAACTTACTTAGTTCGGCTGATATTACATCCCCCGCAACACCATTCAAAATACGTATTAGCATTCATAATTTTTCAAACTTCTTCAAATCAATCGCCAAATACCATCAATGTTTCAGTATGTTTATCTCTTCTTTAATTATATGTTGTGTGTATTGCCACAAAAACAAATTATTATCTGTGTCTATTTGTATGTTTATGGATTATAGGTTTCAGGAGTACAGAATTAGTTTTTTACGTAATTATTTTTTTTTTACATGCCACGTTTTTAAATAATAGTTTCGAAAATATGATTTTTTTTATTTATTAAAATGTAAAATATGATAGTGATTTTTTATGAATATAATATGACTGTGAGTATGATTTTTTTTTAAAAAAATTTGCCGAATTAGGACGTGATCACTATAGCTTTTGGTCCTTTTTATTATATTGGGAAAGGCCCAAAAAACTTTTTCAAACCCGCGACCTCAGCTTGTGATACTATTATAACTAATAAGTTTTAAAATTTAGAGATATAAAAATAAACTGTTACATAGTAGTAAATGGAAAACCAAATGTTATTCTTGCGGTTATAAGTTTAACGCTTGCTTTTCAGATGTTATTAATAAATGAAAACATTTTTAATATTCCATTTTCAATCAGTAATTTAAATAAATTTATACCAATAATTTATATATTACTTATTTTTTTTAGTTTATATTACGAAAATTTGATAAAGTATTACCAACTACATAATCCCACACCCATGACATCACAACCATCTTCTCAGTCAATGATGCGCAACATTATATGCAAGATAAAATACCCGTTTCTTATTAAACTGCATTGTTTTCTGTGTAATGTTGACTTATTTTCATACAAAGAAGTTATTTTGACTAAAAGAATGGTTCAATTCTGTTAATCCCAATTGACTACATTGAATTGTTTGTATACTTTGGGCATCATATAGGCATCTGAGGTTCAACTTAAATAATTTTGTAGTTGCAGGATTCAAAATCTGTTTAAATAATTTATTTAAAAAAAAGTATGCGTTTAACGTTTTGGATTTTAATGATAGAAATTAAATTAGTTGATCTTCAGTAAATTTAAGATCATTATCTTTGGATCATAAGTACCTTTCAATATGGCACGTGGAAACGTTGGACATTTCTTCACCAATGGTTACAAGATCTTCAATAAGTAGCTGAATCATACATTCTTCGTTAAGAATTTGGCTAATGTTTCAAGCAGTGTCAAGTATTTTTTGGAAGGTTGTTGGTGCGCCTTGGAGTTCAATTTTGATTTTTAGTTGAGAATCTTCAGTTAGGTCCTCGAAAGTTGTGTAGTCGATGAATTTTTGGTATTTTTGGGTTAAATAATCATTAAACCATTATCAACTCAAAGGTTATGTAAATTGAACCACGTTTTTCTGTTTACACTATTTTAATATTGTTAAATAGGAGCTGCGCAGATTTAATATCTGATGAAACTGCTTTTCGACCATGAGCGTGTACAATTGCACATTTTAATTTGGTAGAACCAATTTGAATTTATGCGCGTTATTTTGGTGGATCGGTCGCAAATATACGGGCTGTCTCAAAAATTCAAAAACTTTTAAAATTTTGACGTTTTTATTACAAAGATAGAAAAATATAGTCAAACGTTAGCTAAGAAAATATGAATATTGTAATAAATTAATAATCAAAAATATTAATAATTATTATTATTTATTGATTTTAATATTTTTTAGTAATATTGGAACGCCACTGCAACAAATCTAGTCTAAAAATAACTACAATAATATGAACGATTTACTAAACGATTTAGAAGGTTGCTAAAAATAATAATAAATAAATAATTATAGATTTGTTAATATAGTTTTTTTCGATTTCGAGAAATGGAATAAGTACGCTTTCTGAGTGACCACAATTTCCTAAATTTTCTAAATCAATTATGAATAATACAGATTTATTGTGGTACTTTAGGTCTTTTAAAGAATGAAAATAATCTTTAATAGAGACTAAATAATAAACCAATTTTTCTAATATACTTTTATCCATTTAACTTTCAGTTGTCCGACTGCAAAAATCAAATGGTCTAGAAAATTCCCAATGTCAGTTTTACTAGTTTCGGGCCATGCAAAAATAGCATCAGCGTTGAAGTTGCTTAGTGTAATGTTCACCTTTTAAACATATTTACTTAAAAGTTCAATGTTGAATTCAGTTGGTGCAAAATTAGATCGATGAATGTTTGTTTGACATAGATCTAAAAGTTCTTAAAACCAAGTTTGAAGCACTTTCTTTAAAGTATTTTGTAAGTTTTATTTCTTTAAGTACATGCGTTTTTTCATATCAGCATTAGTTTGATTTATAAAGGATTTAATATCAGACTGTGTACTTTTCCTTAAATGCTATTAAGGAACCCTTCAACTGGTATATGATCGATTTTGATAATTTTCAGATTTGATCAGACAATAGAAATGAAAACTTTTAAAGTATCTCGTATTCCAATCACCTTGTTCACATTCAGATAAATTATTCCAAAAATTGAAATCAATGACATTCAACAACGATCAATAAGGCATATGTCAATTGCTTGGCCTGGAGATTTTAGAATTGGTTTGGCTACAATTGTTGAAGATTTGATTCCAGTCTACTTAATTTAGCTACATGTTTTACATATCCATTTTATTTCTGGTCGACTGAAGATTTCTAATTATTTTCAGAAAATAATGGCTCAACTCTTATGAAATTTAGCATTTCAATTATGACAGTCTAGGTGAAAGTCACCACGCTTCATACTTTCATGTTTGCAATTCCAATTGGTTATAATATAAGATTCTCTTATATGGCAGGCTGAAGCAACTTACTTAGTTCGGCTGATATTACATCCCCCGCAACACCATTCAAAATACGTATTAGCATCCACAATTTTTCAAACTTCTTCAAATCAATCGCCAAATACCATCAATGTTTCAGTATGTTTATCTCTTCTTTAATTATATGTTGTGTATATTGCCACAAAAACAAATTATTATCTGTGTCTATTTGTATGTTTATGGATTATAGGTTTCAGGAGTACAGAATTAGTTTTTTACGTAATTATTTTTTTTTTACATGACACGTTTTTAAATAATAGTTTCGAAAATATGATTTTTTTTATTTACTAAAATGTAAAATGTGATAGTGATTTTTTATGAATATGATATGACTGTGAGTATGATTTTTTTTAAAAAAAATTTGCCGAATTAGGACGTGATCACTATAGCTTTTGGTCCTTTTTATTATATTGGGAAAAGCCCAGAAAACTTTTTCAAACCCGCGACCTCAGCTTGTGATACTATTATAACTAATAAGTTTTAAAATTTAGAGATATAAAAATAAACTGTTACATAGTAGTAAATGGAAAACCAAATGTTATTCTTGCGGTTATAAGTTTAACGCTTGCTTTTCAGATGTTATTAATAAATGAAAACATTTTTAATATTCCATTTTCAATCAGTAATTTAAATAAATTTATATCAATAATTTATATATTACTTATTTTTTTTAGTTTATATTACGAAAATTTGATAAAGTATTACCAACTACATAATCCCACACTCATGACATCACAACCATCTTCTCAGTCAATGATGCGCAACATTATATGCAAGATAAAATACCCGTTTCTTATTAAACTGCATTGTTTTCTGTGTAATGTTGACTTATTTTCATACAAAGAAGTTATTTTGACTAAAAGAATGGTTCAATTCTGTTAATCCCAATTGACTACATTGAATTGTTTGTATACTTTGGGCATCATATAGGCATCTAAGGTTCAACTTAAATAATTTTGTAGTTGCAGGATTCAAAATCTGTTTAAATAATTTATTTAAAAAAAAGTATGCGGTTAACGTTTTGGATTTTAATGATAGAAATTAAATTAGTTGATCTTCAGTAAATTTAAGATCATTATCTTTGGATCATAAGTACCTTTCAGTATGGCACGTGGAAACGTTGGATATTTCTTCACCAATGGTTACAAGATCTTCAATAAGTAGCTGAATCATACATTCTTCGTTAAGAATTTGGCTAATGTTTCAAGCAGTGTCAAGTATTTTTTGGAAGGTTGTTGGTGCGCCTTGGAGTTCAATTTTGATTTTTAGTTGAGAATCTTCAGTTAGGTCCTCGAAAGTTGTGTAGTCGATGAATTTTTGGTATTTTTGGGTTAAATAATCATTAAACCATTATCAACTCAAAGGTTATGTAAATTGAACCATGTTTTTCTGTTTACACTATTTTAATATTGTTAAATAGGAGCTGCGCAGATTTAATATCTGATGAAACTGCTTTTCGACTATGAGCGTGTACAATTGCACATTTTAATTTGGTAGAACCAATTTGAATTTATGCGCGTTATTTTGGTGGATCGGTCGCAAATATACGGGCTGTCTCAAAAATTCAAAAACTTTTAAAATTTTGACGTTTTTATTACAAAGATAGAAAAATATAGTCAAACATTAGCTAAGAAAATATGAATATTGTAATAAATTAATAATCAAAAAATATTAATAATTATTATTATTTATTGATTTTAATATTTTTTAGTAATATTGGAACGCCACTGCAACAAATCTAGTCTAAAAATAACTACAATAATATGAACGATTTACTAAACGATTTAGAAGGTTGCTAAAAATAATAATAAATAAATAATTATAGATTTGTTAATATAGTTTTTTTCGTTTTCGAGAAATGGAATAAGTACTCTTTCTGAGTGACCACAATTTCCTAAATTTTCTAAATCAATTATGAATAATACGGATTTATTGTGGTACTCTAGGTCTTTCAAAGAATGAAAATAATCTTTAATAGAGACTAAATAATAAACCAATTTTCTAATATAATTTCATCCATTTGACTTTCAGTTGTCCGACTGCAAAAATCAAATGGTCTAGAAAATTCCCAATGTCAGTTTTACTAGTTTCGGGCCACGCAAAAATAGCATCAGCGTTGAAGTTGCTTAGTGTAATGTTCACCTTTTAAACATATTTATTTAAAAGTTCAATGTTGAATTCAGTTGGTGCAAAGTTAGATCAATGAATATTTGTTTGACATAGATCTAAAAGTTCTTAAAACCAAGTTTGAAGCACTTTCTTCAAAGCATTTTGAAATCGTTGAGTAGAACCATCAATGACCATCAATACCACTCTGACCATCAATAAAATTATCATCAAATTTCAAAACATTTTTGGAAATCTTGTTGAGTACTTCGCCAAATACTCTTTGTTCTTTGAATAGGTTTTCATCTATTCATATGTAGATATCAGAAATATTAACAATAACTAGAAGTTTATAGCGTGGCATTGTTCAATAATAGAATCACCTTCCGCGGAAATCACCCAGTTCATTGGTGGCGACAATAAAAAAAGCTTTAGAAATTTCTACCATCCAATTGATGTCATGGTAGAACATGCAACTTCATGAATCAGTTTCAGTCTTTCGCTCTAATTTTTATGCAATCTTCTGGTGATGTTGGAAAGAAATCTCAAAGGCTTCACAGAAGTTTAATGATGTAGGAAGGAACATTCTATACCAGTGCCTACAATCAATCAAAATTTCTAAAATTAAATATTGAATTTGCGTCCATAGCATAAAATTATACCTGGATTAATTTTCAAATCTCGTTGCATTTTCCTTCTAATAAGGAAGCCATCTTTTGTTGTAAGGATTAAATTCAAACATGCGTTTTTTCATACCAGCATTAGTTTGATTTATAAAGGATTTAATATCAGACTGTGTACTTTTCCTTAAATGCTATTAAGGAACCCTTCAACTGGTATATGATCGATTTTGATAATTTTCAGATTTGATCAGACAATAGAAATGAAAACTTTTAAAGTATCTCGTATTCCAATCACCTTGTTCACATTCAGATAAATTATTCCAAAAATTGAAATCACTGACATTCAACAACGATCAATAAGGCATATGTCAATTGCTTGGCCTGGAGATTTTAGAATTGGTTTGGCTACAATTGTTGAAGATTTGATTCCAGTGTACTTAATTTAGCTACATGTTTTACATATCCATTTTATTTCTGGTCGACTGAAGATCTCTAATTATTTTCAGAAAATAATGGCTCAACTCTTATGAAATTTAGCATTTCAATTATGACAGTCTAGGTGAAAGTCACCACGCTTCATACTTTCATGTTTGCAATTCCAATTGGTTATAATATAAGATTCTCTTATATGGCAGGCTGAAGCAACTTACTTAGTTCGGCTGATATTACATCCCCCGCAACACCATTCAAAATACGTATTAGCATTCATAATTTTTCAAACTTCTTCAAATCAATCGCCAAATACCATCAATGTTTCAGTATGTTTATCTCTTCTTTAATTATATGTTGTGTGTATTGCCACAAAAACAAATTATTATTTGTGTCTATTTGTATGTTTATGGATTATAGGTTTCAGGAGTACAGAATAGTTTTTTACGTAATTATTTTTTTTTACATGACACGTTTTTAAATAATAGTTTCGAAAATATGATTTTTGTATTTATTGAAATGTAAAATGTGATAGTGATTTTTTATGAATATGATATGATTGTGAGTATGATTTTTTTTTTTAATTTTTTTGCCGAATTAGGACGTGATCACTATAGCTTTTGGTCCTTTTTATTATATTGGGAATGGCCCAGAAAACTTTTTCAAACCCGCCTCAGCTTGTGATACTATTATAACTAATAAGTTTTAAAATTTAGAGATATAAAAATAAACTGTTACATAGTAGTAAATGGAAAACCAAATGTTATTCTTGCGGTTATAAGTTTAACGCTTGCTTTTCAGATGTTATTAATAAATGAAAACATTTTTAATATTCCATTTTCAATCAGTAATTTAAATAAGTTTATACCAATAATTTATATATTACTTATTTTTTTTTAGTTTATATTACGAAAATTTGATAAAGTATTACCAAATACATAACCCCACACCCATGACATCACAACCATCTTCTCAGTCAATGATGCGCAACATTATTTGCAAGATAAAATACCCGTTTCTTATTAAACTGCATTGTTTTCTGTGTAATGTTGACTTATTTTCATACAAAGAAGTTATTTTGACTAAAAGAATAATTCAATTCTGTTAATCCCAATTGACTACATTGAATTGTTTGTATACTTTGGGCATCATATAGGCATCTAAGGTTCAACTTAAATAATTTTGTAGTTGCAGGATTCAAAATCTGTTTCAATAATTTATTTAAAAAAAAGTATGCGGTTAACGTTTTGGATTTTATTGATAGAAATTAAATTAGTTGATCTTCAGTAAATTTAAGATCATTATCTTTGGATCATAAGTACCTTTCAATATGGCACGTGGAAACGTTGGACATTTCTTCACCAATGGTTACAAGATCTTCAATAAGTAGCTGAATCATGCATTCTTCGTTAAGAATTTGGCTAATGTTTCAAGTAGTGTCAAGTATTTTTTGGAAGGTTGTTGGTGCGCCTTGGAGTTCAATTTTGATTTTTAGTTGAGAATCTTCAGTTAGGTCCTCAAAAGTTGTGTAGTCGATGAATTTTTGGTATTTTTGGGTTAAATAATCATTAAACCATTATCTCAAACTCAAAGGTTATGTAAATTGATCCACATGTTTTTCTGTTTACATTCTTTTAATATTGTTAAATAGGAGCTGCGCAGATTTAATATCTGATGAAACTGCTTTTCGACCATGAGCGTGTACAATTGCACATTTTAATTTGGTAGAACCAGTTTGAATTTATGCGCATAATTTTGGTGGATTGGTCGCAAATATACGGGCTGTCTCAAAAATTCAAAAACTTTTAAAATTTTGACGTTTTTATTACAAAGATAGAAAAATATAGTCAAACATTGGTTAAGAAAATATGAATATTGTAATAAATGAATAATCAAAAATATTAATAATTATTATTATTTATTGATTTTAATATTTTTGAGTAATATTGGAACGCCACTGCAACAAATCTAGTCTAAAAATAACTACAATAATATGAACGATTTACTAAACGATTTAGAAGGTTGCTAAAAATAATAATAAATAAATAAATAATTATAGATTTGTTAATATAGTTTTTTTCGATTTCGAGAAATGGAATAAGTACGCTTTCTGAGTGACTATAATTTCCTAAATTTTCTAAATCAATTATGAATAATACGGATTTATTGTGGTACTCTAGGTCTTTTAAAGAATGAAGAAGATCTTTAATAGAGACAAAATAATAAACCAATTTTCGATCTATCTCTCACTCTGATTGTCACTCTAACTACACTAGGAACGCAAGTCAGCTTAAGCCACCAAGTCTCAGACTTGCTAAGTCAACCAGAAACAGTCTGGATGTGTCACTCTACAATAATTTGCCCAGATGTTGGCAGTAACTTCCTCTTTCTCGGTTTAAACGTAGAGTTTAGATCTTATTTGGTTTTAAACTCATTTTATAGTGTACATAAATTTAAGGAGATACCTCCACAAACTATGTAAAATTTCTGGTCATCTGAAAAATGTTTGTCACAAACTCTCAGTTTTAACAAATTATCCATACCCAAGTCCTGCTTTCCAATAACAGATATCCATTTTTGAAATTTCTAAAAATACAGAAAATTGATAAATTTTTGTATTCAAATAATCTTAACTAAAATTAATATTCAATTACTTATTAGTATTTATTATTAATTAACAACGATATTGCATTTGCGATGTTTTTTAAAATTAAAAAATATAATACATACCTTGTCATCTCTGGGAAATCTATGCATCTTATACAAATGATTACCACTAGTTGAAGTACAACCAATAACGCAGCAAGCATAACCCATTTTAAACACAAAACGCAAAATCAAAACATAAATTAATCAAAAAGTAAACACAACGGACACGTGAAATTGTGAGGTTAGAATATTAGATTCAAATAACTAAAGCAGACACTCGCACCGAATACAAAGTACGCGAAAGTAGCGCTGTCGGCGACTGGTACGGAAACTAACAAACACTGCATCAGCAGTATTCTTTGAATGCATACACCCTGATTTGAACGTCGTCGTGGACGCCGCTACCTGTCCGCACCACCATTTGCCCGTCCTCGTGGTCGTGGCACCCGCTCCGGCCTCGAACCATTGTACAATGGACAGTACCTGCGAGTGTGAGCATTATTGCCAGTAGCTCCACAATCTTCGCAGACCAGCTTTCGCAAAATTGGACAAAGAATGCGACAGCGGTTCCGCAAATAGTGACTTTGATATACCTGAAAGATTTTGCCGTTTTTTTCGCAGAACGCGCAATGCCGGCCACTTGGTACCGCTTCGCCAACTCCACCTCCAGTAGCAACCCAGAGCGCCCTGAGATTAGAAGCGGCCTCGAACCATTGTACAATAGACAGTACCTGCGAGTGTGAGCATTATCGCCAGAGCTCCACAATCTTCGCAGACCAGCTTCCGCAAAATTTTACAAAGAATGCGATAGCGGTTCCGCAAATAGTGACTCTAGAAACCAGAAAGATTTTGCAGTTTTTCTTGCAGAACGCGCAATGCAGATATAATAGAGAGAGAAGATTGGACATTCTGTGGAAAAGGCTAGGGCGATTTAAAAGCAATTTTAACGCCACCTCGCAATTGGTTATTCAATTGTAGACCTAAAAAGTACCAGAATTATAGGCATCTGCTGACGAATGGTTTGTAGCCATGCTAAATATATTTTGCGCGGTAAATTTAAATGTATTATTATTATTATTATTGTAAAGGTAAATTAAACAATATAATTTTGCTACATTATTTATTATTTTTTTACACCTTTTTTACACATATTTACACATAAATGATTACACTAAACTAAAATATTTTATATAATATCAAATATAAAAATAAATAGAATTATGTTGATGGGTCCCTCCTCTTTATAAAATACTCCTATGTATATAGGACAGATTACAAATACTTAATAGTTATAATTATGTATCGGGCTTGGGACCGTCATATACTGATTTATGATTTGAAATCATAAGTCAATTTATGGCAGAGTTGCCCCATCAACAATTTCAAAAAGAATTGTATGTTAAACAACCAACCGCGTATTGCGAGTATTGCGACTGCAAATTTTTGGAGCAGATTACCAAAACAAACAAATGATTTGCATGTGTAAAATAAATAACGTACATACCCCGAAAATAACAGCAATATTTATATAGACACAACAATAGGAATAGGCACAACATTAGAAACAACATAAGCTGTATTCGCGACTCGTGCCGTGATTGCAATAGTATCAGTTCAGTTTGATCACTTTGAATGGGAGAACTTATGTTGTACTCACAGGAGAATTGAATTTGTTGACATAAAAGAACACTCGAATATGATCGACATTATTTATAAATCATTATTATTCGACTATTCGCGAATCACAAGTATCACAATGTTATTAACCTCGCAATGAAATTACAATATCAAAACATAGAAGTTTTTGTAACAAAGTGTGACACCAAAACCGGTATATTATTAATTAAAATTGTATTTAAAATTAGGTTACTTACCATCATATTAGTATAATATGTATAACATATACTATAGTATATTAAGTATCAAGAACGGTAAGGGTGGTTTACTGGTCGGAGACAAAAGTTTGGGGATTGAGCGAAGCGAAATCCCCAATTTGTCTGAGACCAGTAAACCCTTAACGTTTGTGATGCTTATAGCGTTTTTTGCACGGTCAAAATTTAGAAAACACAATAAATACTATTATATTAGTTTTAAAATTACGTCTATTTAATTATTATGTAGTAGGCTCTTATAGAAACCAAATCTTGATCATTTGTTTTTCTACAAAGATATGTTGATTTTATTATCATGTAAACGGTAAGGAATTACTTACCGTTCTAGAACGGTAAGAACAGCTGTTAGGCATAGCGACCGTAAAATCAACATACCGTCAAGCAAACTGTCACGGTAAATAGACAAAAAAAGATTGATCGTGCAAAAATGTATTTAATAGTATTAATGTATTTGATACACGTAAAAAAATTATATTACACTCACTTATTACACTCACTTATTTATTAAATTGGTAACTAGTAAAACATTTTTATAGAAGGCATACGTCATAAATTTCTACCAGTTACACCATTCTAACTTCAATCGTAACATAATCGTAACCTCCTATAACTAGAGAGAGTAAGCAATATATTTTATCTCATTTTAGTTTGGTAATCGAAATATCCCATCGTGCTGGTAAGAGTGAACAGCCCCTGGTGCAATGTCGGCCACTTGGTACGAAATTTGGCGCTTCTAATTTCAGGGCGCTCTGGGGGTGAAGTTGGCGAAGCGGTACGAACCGGAGTGGAGCTACCTGTTGGTAGGATGTCGATATGGCAGTCGGAATAAGTGCTTCGGGTGTCCAAGCTTTCTATTGCCACCTCCATTTTAATCTTCACAAGATTAAAATGGACCGGTCGCAAATATACGGGCTGTCCCAAAAATTCAATTTTTTTTTAAAATTTTGACGTTTTTATTACAAATATAGAAAAATATAGTCAAACATTAGTTAAGACAATATGAATATTATAATAAATGAATAATCAAAAATATTAATAATTATTATTATTGATTATTTACTGATTTAAATATTTTTGAGTAATATTGGAACGCCACTGAAACATCGCAAATGCAATATCGTTATAGTGACAATCAGAGTGAGAGTTAGATCGAAAATAGGTTTATTATTTTGTCTCTATTAAAGATTTTCTTCATTCTTTAAAAGACCTAGAGTACCACAATAAATCCGTATTATTCATAATTGATTTAGAAAATTTAGGAAATTGTGGTCACTCAGAAAGCGTACTTATTCCATTTCTCGAAATCGAAAAAAACTATATTAACAAATCTATAATTATTTAATTATTATTATTTTTAGCAACCTTTTAAATCGTTTAGTAAATCGTTCATATTATTGTAATTATTTTTAGACTAGATTTGTTGCAGTGGCGTTCCAATATTACTCAAAAATATTAAATTCAATAAATAATAATAATTATTAATATTTTTGATTATTCATTTATTATAATATTCATATTTTCTTAACTAATGTTTGACTATATTTTTCTATCTTTGTAATAAAAACGTCAAAATTTTAAAAGTTTTTGAATTTTTGAGACAGCCCGTATATTTGCGACCGATCCACCAAAATTATGCGCATAAATTCAAACTGGTTCTACCAAATTTAAATGTGCAATTGTACACGCTCATGGTCGAAAAGCAGTTTCATCAGATATTAAATCTGCGCAGCTCCTATTTAACAATATTAAAAGAGTGTAAACAGAAAAACATGTGGTGGCACTTATTCCGACTGCCATATCTACATCCTACCAACAGGTAGCTCCACTCCGGTTCGTACCGCTTCGCCAACTCCAACTCCACCTCCAGTGGCAACTCAGAGCGCCTTGAGATTAGAAGCGCCAAATTTCGTACCAAGTGGCCGACATTGCGCCAGGGGCTGTTTACTCTTACCAGCACTATGGGATATTTCGATTACCAAACTAAAATGAGATAAAATATATTGCTTACTCTCTCTATTTATAGGAGGTTACGATTATGTTACGATTGAAGTTAGAATGGTGTAACTGGTAGAAATTCATGACGTATGCTTTCTATAAAATTGTTTTACTAGTTACAAATTTAATAAAGAAGTGAGTGTAATAAGTGAGTGCATATATAAGTGAATGTATTTTATTTTTTTTACGTGTAAGTATCAAATACATTAATACAGCCCCTGGCGCAATGTCGGCCACTTGGTACGAAATTTGGCGCTTCTAATTTCAGGGCGCTCTGAGTTGCCACTGGAGGTGGAGTTGGAGTTGGCAAAGCGGTACCAAGTGGCCGGCATTAAGCGTTCTGCGAGAAAAGCGACGAAATCTTTCGGGTTGACCAGAGTCACTATTTGCGGAACCGCAATCGCATTTTTTGTCCAATTTTGCGGAAGCTGGTCTGCGAAGATTGTGGAGCTACTGGCGATTATGCTCACACTCGCAGGTACTGTCTATTGTACAATGGTTCATGGCCGCTTCTAATCTCAGGGCGCTCTGGATTGCCACTGCAGGTGGAGTTGGAGTTTGCAAAGCGGTACCAAGTAGCCGACATTGCGCGTTCTGCGAAAAAAACGGCGAAATCTTTCAGGTTTATCAAAGTCACTATTTTATAAAATACTCGTATGTATATAGGACAGATTACAAATACTTAATAGTTATAATTATGTATCGGGCTTGGGACCGTCATATACTGATTTATGATTTGAAATCATAAGTCAATTCATGGCAGAGTTGCCCCATCAACAATTTCAAAAAAAAAATACAAAAAAAGAATTGTACGCTGAACAACCAACCGCGTATTGCGACTGCAAATTTTTGGAACAGATTACCAAAACAATCAAATGATTTGCATGTGTAAAATAAATAACGTACATACCCCGAAAATAACAGCAATATTTATATAGACACAACAATAGGAATAGGCACAACATTAGAAACAACATAAGCTGTATTCGCGACGCGTGCCGTGATTGCAATAGTATCAGTTCAGTTTGATCATTTTGAATGGGAGAACTCATGCTATACTCACAGGAGAATTGAATTTGTTGACATAAAAGAACACTCGAATATGATAGACAAAAACATTATTTATAAATCATTATTACTCGACGATTCGCGAATCACAAGTATCACAATGTTATTAACCTCGCAATGAAATTACAATATCAAAACATAACAGCAAAACGTAACAAAGTGTGATACCAAAACTGGTATATTATTAATTAAAATTGTATTTAAAATTATGTTACTTACCATCATATTAGTATATGTATAACATATACTAATGTATTTAATACTATTAATGTATTTGATACTGACACGTAAAAAAATTATATTACACTCACTTATTTATTAAATTTGTAACTAGTAAAACAATTTTATAGAAGGCATACGTCATGAATTTTTACCAGTTACCCCATTCTAACTTCAATCGTAACATAATCGTAACCTGCTATAAATAGAGAGAGTAAGCAATATATTTTATCTCATTTTAGTTTGGTAATCGAAATATCCCATCGTGCTGGTAAAAGTGAACAGCCCCCCTGGCGCAATGTCGGCCACTTGGTACGAAATTTGGCTCTTCTAATCTCAGGGCGCTCTGAGTTACCACTGGAGGTGGAGTTGGAGTTGGCGAAGCGGTACGAACCGGAGTGGAGCTGTCGGTTGGTAGGATGTCGATATGGCAGTCGGAATAAGTGCTTCGGGTGTCCAAGCTTTCCATTGCCACCTCCATTTTAATCTTGTGAAGATTAAAATGGACCGGTCGCAAATATACGGGCTGTGCCAAAAATTCAAAAATTTTCAAAATTTTCACGTTTTTATTACAAAGATAGAAAAATATAGTCAAACATTAGTTAAGAAAATATGAATATTGTAATAAATGAATAATCATAAATATTAATAATTATTATTATTTATTGATTTTAATATTTTTGAGTAATATTGAAACGCCACTGCAACAAATCTAGTCTAAAAATAACTACAATAATATGAACGATTTACTAAACGATTTAGAAGGTTGCTAAAAATAATAATAAATAAATAAATAATTATAGATTTGTTAATATAGTTTTTTTCGATTTCGAGAAATGGAATAAGTACTCTTTCTGAAAGTACAATTTCCTAAATTTTCTAAATCAATTATGAATAATACGGATTTATTGTGGTACTTTAGGTCTTTTAAAGAATGAAAATAATCTTTAATAGAGACTAAATAATAAACCAATTTTCTAATATAATTTCATCCATTTGACTTTCAGGTGTCCGACTGCAAAAATCAAATGGTCTAGAAAATTCCCAATGTCAGTTTTACTAGTTTCGGGCCACGCAAAAATAGCATCAGCGTTGAAGTTGCTTAGTGTAATGTTCACCTTTTAAACATATTTACTTAAAAGTTCAATGTTGAATTCAGTTGGTGCAAAATTAGATCGATGAATGTTTGTTTGACATAGATCTAAAAGTTCTTAAAACCAAGTTTGAAGCACTTTCTTTAAAGTATTTTGAAATCGTTGAGTAGAACCATCAATGACCATCAATACCACTCTGACCATCAATAAAATTATCATCAAATTTCAAAACATTTTTGGAAATCTTGTTGAGTACTTCGCCAAATACTCTTTGTTCTTTGAATAGGTTTTCATCTATTCATATGTAGATATCAGAAATATTAACAATAACTAGAAGTTTATAGCGTGGCATTGTTCAATAATAGAATCACCTTCCGCGGAAATCACCCAGTTCATTGGTGGCGACAATAAAAAAAGCTTTAGAAATTTCTACCATCCAATTGATGTCATGGTAGAACATGCAACTTCATGAATCAGTTTCAGTCTTTCGCTCTAATTTTTATGCAATCTTCTGGTGATGTTGGAAAGAAATCTCAAAGGCTTCACAGAAGTTTAATGATGTAGGAAGGAACATTCTATACCAGTGCCTACAATCAATCAAAATTTCTAAAATTAAATATTGAATTTGCGTCCATAGCATAAAATTATACCTGAATTAATTTTCAAATCTCGTTGCATTTTCCTTCTAATAAGGAAGCCATCTTTTGTTGTAAGGATTAAATTCAAACATGCGTTTTTTCATACCAGCATTAGTTTGATTTATAAAGGATTTAATATCAGACTGTGTACTTTTCCTTAAATGCTATTAAGGAACCCTTCAACTGGTATATGATCGATTTTGATAATTTTCAGATTTGATCAGACAATAGAAATGAAAACTTTTAAAGTATCTCGTATTCCAATCACCTTGTTCACATTCAGATAAATTATTCCAAAAATTGAAATCACTGACATTCAACAACGATCAATAAGGCATATGTCAATTGCTTGGCCTGGAGATTTTAGAATTGGTTTGGCTACAATTGTTGAAGATTTGATTCCAGTCTACTTAATTTAGCTACATGTTTTACATATCCATTTTATTTCTGGTCGACTGAAGATTTCTAATTATTTTCAGAAAATAATGGCTCAACTCTTATGAAATTTAGCATTTCAATTATGACAGTCTAGGTGAAAGTCACCACGCTTCATACTTTCATGTTTGCAATTCCAATTGGTTATAATATAAGATTCTCTTATATGGCAGGCTGAAGCAACTTACTTAGTTCGGCTGATATTACATCCCCCGCAACACCATTCAAAATACGTATTAGCATCCATAATTTTTCAAACTTCTTCAAATCAATCGCCAAATACCATCAATGTTTCAGTATGTTTATCTTTTCTTTAATTATATGTTGTGTGTATTGCCACAAAAACAAATTATTATTTGTGTCTATTTGTATGTTTATGGATTATAGGTTTCAGGAGTACAGAATTAGTTTTTTACGTAATTATTTTTTTTTACAAGACACGTTTTTAAATAATATTAACTCAAATAATATTAACTAATCATTATCAACTCAAAGGTTATGTAAATTGAACCACATATTTTTCTGTTTACACTCTTTTAATATTGTTAAATAGGAGCTGCGCAGATTTAATATCTGATGAAACTGCTTTTCGACCATGAGCGTGTACAATTGCACATTTTAATTTGGTAGAACCAGTTTGAATTTATGCGCATAATTTTTGTGGATCGGTCGCAAATATACGGGCTGTCTCAAAAATTCAAAAACTTTTAAAATTTTGACGTTTTTATTACAAAGATAGAAAAATATAGTCAAACATTAGTTAAGAAAATATGAATATTTTAATAAATGAGTAATCAAAAATATTAATAATTATTATTATTTATTGATTTTAATATTTTTGAGTAATATTGGAACGCCACTGCAACAAATCTAGTCTAAAAATAACTACAATAATATGAACGATTTACTAAACGATTTAGAAGGTTGCTAAAAATAATAATAAATAAATAATTATAGATTTGTTAATATAGTTTTTTTCGATTTCGAGAAATGGAATAAGTACGCTTTCTGAGTGACCACAATTTCCTAAATTTTCTAAATCAATTATGAATAATACAGATTTATTGTGGTACTTTAGGTCTTTTAAAGAATGAAAATAATCTTTGATAGAGACTAAATAATAAACCAATTTTTCTAATATACTTTTATCCATTTAACTTTCAGTTGTCCGACTGCAAAAATCAAATGGTCTAGAAAATTCCCAATGTCAGTTTTACTAGTTTCGGGCCACGCAAAAATAGCATCAGCGTTGAAGTTGCTTAGTGTAATGTTCACCTTTTAAACATATTTACTTAAAAGTTCAATGTTGAATTCAGTTGGTGCAAAATTAGATCGATGAATGTTTGTTTGACAAAGATCTAAAAGTTCTTAAAACCAAGTTTGAAGCACTTTCTTCAAAGTATTTTGAAATCGTTGAGTAGAACCATCAATGACCATCAATACCACTCTGACCATCAATAAAATTATCATCAAATTTCAAAACATTTTTGGAAATCTTGTTGAGTACTTCGCCAAATACTCTTTGTTCTTTGAATAGGTTTTCATCTATTCATATGTAGATATCAGAAATATTAACAATA
This sequence comes from Cryptophagus acutangulus, assembly GCA_963556235.1. Taxonomy (NCBI): domain Eukaryota; kingdom Metazoa; phylum Arthropoda; class Insecta; order Coleoptera; family Cryptophagidae; genus Cryptophagus; species Cryptophagus acutangulus. The sequence goes on from OY744557.1 coordinate 6,181,470, forward strand.
ACTAGAAGTTTATAGCGTGGCATTGTTCAATAATAGAATCACCTTCCGCGGAAATCACCCAGTTCATTGGTGGCGACAATAAAAAAAGCTTTAGAAATTTCTACCATCCAATTGATGTCATGGTAGAACATGCAACTTCATGAATCAGTTTTAGTCTTTCGCTCTAATTTTTATGCAATCTTCTGGTGATGTTGGAAAGAAATCTCAAAGGTTTCACAGAAGTTTAATGATGTAGGAAGGAACATTCTATACCAGTGCCTACAATCAATCAAAATTTCTAAAATTAAATATTGAATTTGCGTCCATAGCATAAAATTATACCTGAATTAATTTTCAAATCTCGTTGCATTTTCTTTCTAATAAGGAAGCCATCTTTTGTTGTAAGGATTAAATTCAAACATGCGTTTTTTCATACCAGCATTAGTTTGATTTATAAAGGGGTTAATATCAGACTGTGTACTTTTCCTTAAATGCTATTAAGGAACCCTTCAACTGGTATATGATCGATTTTGATAATTTTCAGATTTGATCAGACAATAGAAATGAAAACAAGTATCTCGTATTCCAATCACCTTGATCACATTCAGATAAATTATTCCAAAAATTGAAATCACTGACATTCAACGATCAATAAGCCATATGTCAATTGCTTGGCCTGGATATTTTAGAATTGGTTTGGCTACAATTGTTGAAGATTTGATTCCAGTGTACTTAATTTAGCTACATGTTTTACATATCCATTTTATTTCTGGTCGACTGAAGATCTCTAATTATTTTCAGAAAATAATGGCTCAACTCTTATGAAATTTAGCATTTCAATTATGACAGTCTAGGTGTAAGTCACCACGCTTCATACTTTCATGTTTGCAATTCCAATTGGTTATAATATAAGATTCTCTTATATGGCAGGCTGAAGCAACTTACTTAGTTCGGCTGATATTACATCCCCCGCAACACCATTCAAAATACGTATTAGCATTCATAATTTTTCAAACTTCTTCAAATCAATCGCCAAATACCATCAATGTTTCAGTATGTTTATCTCTTCTTTAATTATATGTTGTGTGTATTGCCACAAAAACAAATTATTATTTGTGTCTATTTGTATGTTTATGGATTATAGGTTTCAGGAGTACAGAATAGTTTTTTACGTAATTATTTTTTTTTACATGACACGTTTTTAAATAATAGTTTCGAAAATATGATTTTTGTATTTATTAAAATGTAAAATGTGATAGTGATTTTTTATGAATATGATATGATTGTGAGTATGATTTTTTTTTTTTAATTTTTTTGCCGAATTAGGACGTGATCACTATAGCTTTTGGTCCTTTTTATTATATTGGGAATGGCCCAGAAAACTTTTTCAAACCCGCCTCAGCTTGTGATACTATTATAACTAATAAGTTTTAAAATTTAGAGATCTAAAAATAAACTGTTACATAGTAGTAAATGGAAAACCAAATGTTATTCTTGCGGTTATAAGTTTAACGCTTGCTTTTCAGATGTTATTAATAAATGAAAACATTTTTAATATTCCATTTTCAATCAGTAATTTAAATAAGTTTATACCAATAATTTATATATTACTTATTTTTTTTTTAGTTTATATTACGAAAATTTGATAAAGTATTACCAAATACATAACCCCACACCCATGACATCACAACCATCTTCTCAGTCAATGATGCGCAACATTATTTGCAAGATAAAATACCCGTTTCTTATTAAACTGCATTGTTTTCTGTGTAATGTTGACTTATTTTCATACAAAGAAGTTATTTTGACTAAAAGAATAATTCAATTCTGTTAATCCCAATTGACTACATTGAATTGTTTGTATACTTTGGGCATCATATAGGCATCTAAGGTTCAACTTAAATAATTTTGTAGTTGCAGGATTCAAAATCTGTTTCAATAATTTATTTAAAAAAAAGTATGCGGTTAACGTTTTGGATTTTATTGATAGAAATTAAATTAGTTGATCTTCAGTAAATTTAAGATCATTATCTTTGGATCATAAGTACCTTTCAATATGGCACGTGGAAACGTTGGACATTTCTTCACCAATGGTTACAAGATCTTCAATAAGTAGCTGAATCATGCATTCTTCGTTAAGAATTTGGCTAATGTTTCAAGCAGTGTCAAGTATTTTTTGGAAGGTTGTTGGTGCGCCTTGGAGTTCAATTTTGATTTTTAGTTGAGAATCTTCAGTTAGGTCCTCAAAAGTTGTGTAGTCGATGAATTTTTGGTATTTTTGGGTTAAATAATCATTAAACCATTATCTCAAACTCAAAGGTTATGTAAATTGATCCACATGTTTTTCTATTTACATTCTTTTAATATTGTTAAATAGGAGCTGCGCAGATTTAATATTTGATGAAACTGCTTTTCGACCATGAGCGTGTACAATTGCACATTTTAATTTGGTAGAACCAGTTTGAATTTATGCGCATAATTTTGGTGGATCGGTCGCAAATATACGGGCTGTCTCAAAAATTCAAAAACTTTTAAAATGTTGACGTTTTTATTACAAAGATAGAAAAATATAGTCAAACATTGGTTAAGAAACTATGAATATTGTAATAAATGAATAATCAAAAATATTAATAATTATTATTATTTATTGATTTTAATATTTTTGAGTAATATTGGAACGCCACTGCAACAAATCTAGTCTAAAAATAACTACAATAATATGAACGATTTACTAAACGATTTAGAAGGTTGCTAAAAATAATAATAAATAATTAAATAATTATAGATTTGTTAATATAGTTTTGTTCGATTTCGAGAAATGGAATATGTACGCTTTCTGAGTGACTACAATTTCCTAAATTTTCTAAATCAATTATGAATAATACGGATTTATTGTGGTACTCTAGGTCTTTTAAAGAATGAAGAAGATCTTTAATAGAGACAAAATAATAAACCAATTTTCGATCTATCTCTCACTCTGATTGTCACTCTAACTACACTAGGAACGCAAGTCAGCTTAAGCCACCAAGTCTCAGACTTGCTAAGTCAACCAGAAACAGTCTGGATGTGTCACTCTATAATAATTTGCCCAGATGTTGGCAGTAACTTCCTCTTTCTCGGTTTAAACGTAGAGTTTAGATCTTATTTGGTTTTAAACTCATTTTATAGTGTACATAAATTTAAGGAGATACCTCCACAAACTATGTAAAATTTCTGGTCATCTGAAAAATGTTTGTCACAAACTCTCAGTTTTAACAAATTATCCATACCCAAGTCCTGCTTTCCAATAACAGATATCCATTTTTGAAATTTCTAAAAATACAGAAAATTGATAAATTTTTGTATTCAAATAATCTTAACTAAAATTAATATTCAATTACTTATTAGTATTTGTTATTAATTAACAACGATATTGCATTTGCGATGTTTTTTAAAATTAAAAAATATAATACATACCTTGTCATCTCTGGGAAATCTATGCATCTTATACAAATGATTACCACTAGTTGAAGTACAACCAATAACGCAGCAAGCATAACCCATTTTAAACACAAAACGCAAAATCAAAACATAAATTAATCAAAAAGTAAACACAACGGACACGTGAAATTGTGAGGTTAGAATATTAGATTCAAATAACTAAAGCAGACACTCGCACCGAATATAAAGTACGCGAAAGTAGCGCTGTCGGCGACTGGTACGGAAACTAACAAACACTGCATCAGCAGTATTCTTTGAATGCATACACCCTGATTTGAACGTCGTCGTGGACGCCGCTACCTGTCCGCACCACCATTTGCCCGTCCTCGTGGTCGTGGCACCCGCTCCGGCCTCGAACCATTGTACAATGGACAGTACCTGCGAGTGTGACATTATTGCCAGTAGCTCCACAATCTTCGCAGACCAGCTTTCGCAAAATTGGACAAAGAATGCGACAGCGGTTCCGCAAATAGTGACTTTGATATACCTGAAAGATTTTGCCGTTTTTTTCGCAGAACGCGCAATGCCGGCCACTTGGTACCGCTTCGCCAACTCCACCTCCAGCCTCCAGTAGTAACCCAGAGCGCCCTGAGATTAGAAGCGGCCTCGAACCATTGTACAATAGACAGTACCTGCGAGTGTGAGCATTATCGCCAGAGCTCCACAATCTTCGCAGACCAGCTTCCGCAAAATTTTACAAAGAATGCGATAGCGGTTCCGCAAATAGTGACTCTAGAAACCAGAAAGATTTTGCAGTTTTTCTTGCAGAACGCGCAATGCAGATATAATAGAGAGAGAAGATTGGACATTCTGTGGAAAAGGCTAGGGCGATTTAAAAGCAATTTTAACGCCACCTCGCAATTGGTTATTCAATTGTAGACCTAAAAAGTACCAGAATTATAGGCATCTGCTGACGAATGGTTTGTAGCCATGCTAAATATATTTTGCGCGGTAAATTTAAATGTATAATTATTATTATTATTGTAAAGGTAAATTAAACAATATAATTTTGCTACATTATTTATTATTTTTTTACACCTTTTTTACACATATTTACACATAAATGATTACACTAAACTAAAATATTGTATATAATATCAAATATAAAAATAAATAGAATTATGTCGATGGGTCCCTCCTCTTTATAAAATACTCCTATGTATATAGGACAGATTACAAATACTTAATAGTTATAATTATGTATCGGGCTTGGGACCGTCATATACTGATTTATGATTTGAAATCATAAGTCAATTTATGGCAGAGTTGCCCCATCAACAATTTCAAAAAGAATTGTATGTTAAACAACCAACCGCGTATTGCGAGTATTGCGACTGCAAATTTTTGGATCAGATTACCAAAACAAACAAATGATTTGCATGTGTAAAATAAATAACGTACATACCCCGAAAATAACAGCAATATTTATATAGACACAACAATAGGAATAGGCACAACATTAGAAACAACATAAGCTGTATTCGCGACTCGTGCCGTGATTGCAATAGTATCAGTTCAGTTTGATCACTTTGAATGGGAGAACTTATGTTGTACTCACAGGAGAATTGAATTTGTTGACATAAAAGAACACTCGAATATGATCGACATTATTTATAAATCATTATTATTCGACTATTCGCGAATCACAAGTATCACAATGTTATTAACCTCGCAATGAAATTACAATATCAAAACATAGAAGTTTTTGTAACAAAGTGTGACACCAAAACTGGTATATTATTAATTAAAATTGTATTTAAAATTAGGTTACTTACCATCATATTAGTATAATATGTATAACATATACTAATGTATTTAATAGTATTAATGTATTTGATACACGTAAAAAAATTATATTACACTCACTTATATATGCACTCACTTATTACACTCACTTATTTATTAAATTTGTAACTAGTAAAACATTTTTATAGAAGGCATACGTCATAAATTTCTACCAGTTACACCATTCTAACTTCAATCGTAACATAATCGTAACCTCCTATAACTAGAGAGAGTAAGCAATATATTTTATCTCATTTTAGTTTGGTAATCGAAATATCCCATCGTGCTGGTAAGAGTGAACAGCCCCTGGTGCAATGTCGGCCACTTGGTACGAAATTTGGCGCTTCTAATTTCAGGGCGCTCTGGAGGTGAAGTTGGCGAAGCGGTACGAACCGGAGTGGAGCTACCTGTTGGTAGGATGTCGATATGGCAGTCGGAATAAGTGCTTCGGGTGTCCAAGCTTTCTATTGCCACCTCCATTTTAATCTTCACAAGATTAAAATGGACCGGTCGCAAATATACGGGCTGTCCCAAAAATTCAATTTTTTTTAAAAATTTTGACGTTTTTATTACAAATATAGAAAAATATAGTCAAACATTAGTTAAGACAATATGAATATTATAATAAATGAATAATCAAAAATATTAATAATTATTATTATTGATTATTTACTGATTTAAATATTTTTGAGTAATATTGGAACGCCACTGAAACATCGCAAATGCAATATCGTTAGAGTGACAATCAGAGTGAGAGATAGATCGAAAATAGGTTTATTATTTTGTCTCTATTAAAGATTTTCTTCATTCTTTAAAAGACCTAGAGTACCACAATAAATCCGTATTATTCATAATTGATTTAGAAAATTTAGGAAATTGTGGTCACTCAGAAAGCGTACTTATTCCATTTCTCGAAATTGAAAAAAACTATATTAACAAATCTATAATTATTTATTTATTATTATTTTTAGCAACCTTCTAAATCGTTTAGTAAATCGTTCATATTATTGTAATTATTTTTAGACTAGATTTGTTGCAGTGGCGTTCCAATATTACTCAAAAATATTAAATTCAATAAATAATAATAATTATTAATATTTTTGATTATTCATTTATTATAATATTCATATTTTCTTAACTAATGTTTGACTATATTTTTCTAACTTTGTAATAAAAACGTCAAAATTTTAAAAGTTTTTGAATTTTTGAGACAGCCCGTATATTTGCGACCGATCCACCAAAATTATGCGCATAAATTCAAACTGGTTCTACCAAATTAAAATGTGCAATTGTACACGCTCATGGTCGAAAAGCAGTTTCATCAGATATTAAATCTGCGCAGCTCCTATTTAACAATATTAAAAGAGTCTAAACAGAAAAACATGTGGTGGCACTTATTCCGACTGCCATATCGACATCCTACCAACAGGTAGCTCCACTCCGGTTCGTACCGCTTCGCCAACTCCAACTCCACCTCCAGTGGCAACTCAGAGCGCCTTGAGATTAGAAGCGCCAAATTTCGTACCAAGAGGCCGACATTGCGCCAGGGGCTGTTTACTCTTACCAGCCCTATGGGATATTTCGATTGCCAAACTAAAATGAGATAAAATATATTGCTTACTCTCTCTATTTACAGGAGGTTACGATTATGTTACGATTGAAGTTAGAATGGTGTAACTGGTAGAAATTCATGACGTATGCCTTCTATAAAATTGTTTTACTAGTTACAAATTTAATAAATAAGTGAGTGTAATAAGTGAGTGCATATATAAGTGAATGTATTTTATTTTTTTACGTGTAAGTATCAAATAAATTAATACAGCCCCTGCCGCAATGTCGGCCACTTGGTACGAAATTTGGCGCTTCTAATTTCAGGGCGCTCTGAGTTGCCACTGGAGGTGGAGTTGGAGTTGGCGAAGCGGTACCAAGTGGCCGGCATTAAGCGTTCTGCGAGAAAAGCGACGAAATCTTTCGGGTTGACCAGAGTCACTATTTGCAGAACCGCAATCGCATTTTTTGTCCAATTTTGCGGAAGCTGGTCTGCGAAGATTGTGGAGCTACTGGCGATTATGCTCACACTCGCAGGTACTGTCTATTGTACAATGGTTCATGGCCGCTTCTAATCTCAGGGCGCTCTGGATTGCCACTGCAGGTAAAGTTGGAGTCGACAAAGCGGTACCAAGTGGCCGGCATTGCGCGTTCTGCGAAAAAAACGGCGAAATTTTTCAGGTTTATCAAAGTCACTATTTTATAAAATACTCGTATGTATATAGGACAGATTACAAATACCTAATAGTTATAATTATGTATCGGGCTTGGGACCGTCATATACTGATTTATGATTTGAAATCATAAGTCAATTCATGGCAGAGTTGCCGCATCAACAATTATTATTATTTTTGATTATTCATTTATTATAATATTCATATTTTCTTAACTAATGTTTGACTATATTTTTCTACCTTTGTAATAAAAACGTCAAAATTTTGAAATTTTTTGAATTTTTGGGACAGTCCGTATATTTGCGACCGGTCCATTTTAATCTTGTGAAGATTAAAATGGAGGTGGCAATGGAAAGCTTGGACACGCGAAGCACTTATTCCGACTGCCATATCGACATCCTACCAACAGGTAGCTCCACTCCGGTTCGTACCGCTTCGCCAACTCCAACTCCACCTCCAGTGGCAACTCAGAGCGCCTTGAGATTAGAAGCGCCGAATTTCGTACCAAGTGGCCGACATTGCGCCAGGGGCTGTTCACTCTTACCAGCACGATGGGACATTTCGATTACCAAACTAAAATGAGATAAAATATATTGCTTACTCTCTCTATTTATAGGAGGTTACGATTATGTTACGATTGAAGTTAGAATGGTGTAACTGGTAGAAATTCATGACGTATGCCTTCTATAAAATTGTTTTACTAGTTACAAATTTAATAAATAAGTGAGTGCATATATAAGTGAATGTATTTTTTTCTTTACGTGCAAGTATCAAATACATTAATAGTATTAAATACATTAGTATATGTTATACATATACTAATATGATGGTAAGTAACATAATTTTAAATACAATTTTAATTAATAATATACCAGTTTTGGTGTCACACTTTGTTACGTTTTGTTGTTATGTTTTGATATTGTAATTTCATTGCGAGGTTAATAACATTGTGATACTTATGATTCGCGAATAGTCGAATAATAATGATTTATAAATAATGTTTTTGTCTATCATATTCGAGTGTTCTTTTATGTCAACAAATTCAATTCTCCTGTGAGTACAGCATGAGTTCTCCCATTCAAAGTGATCAAACTGAACTGATACTATTGCAATCAAGCTGGTCTGCGAAGATTGTGGAGCTACTGGCGATAATGCTCACACTCGCAGGTACTGTCTATTGTACAATGGTTCATGGCCGCTTCTAATCTCAGGGCGCTCTGGATTGCCACTGCAGGTGGAGTTGGAGTTCGCAAAGCGGTATCAAGTGGCCGACATTGCGCGTTCTGCGAAAAAAACGGCGAAATCTTTCAGGTTTATCAAAGTCACTATTTTATAAAATACTCGTATGTATATAGGACAGATTACAAATACTTAATAGTTATAATTATGTATCGTTCTTGGGACCGTCATATACTGATTTATGATTTGAAATCATAAGTCAATTCATGGCAGAGTTGCCCCATCAACAATTTCAAAAAAAAAATACAAAAAAAGAATTGTATGCTGAATAACCAACCGCGTATTGCGAGTATTGCGACTGCAAATTTTTGGAACAGATTACCAAAACAATCAAATGATTTGCATGTGTAATAGTATATTACAAACCGAGGTGGAAAGTGTTTCATTTCTGTCGAGAGATAAGATAGTTGACCGAGGCGCGAAGCGCCGAGGTCAACTATTTCTCGAGACAGAAATGAAACTTTCCACCGAGGTTTGTATACTATTTTATTTACAATTATACATAAAATTAAAAATAATTGATAATAAATTTAAATTTCTGAAGTTTTGAACCGTCAAACCAACATTAAAACAAAATTCCGATCAATATCAAGCTGGTAATTTTGTTTTATTGTGTTGGTTCTATGGAAATTCAAGGTTGGAAAGTCTTCTCTTGGGTGGAAAGTGAACACTTTCCACCCTAGAGAGGAAAGTAAAAGTCAACAAGGTATCATTTTCAAACTTTCAAAAATACAGAAACTGCGTCATTACATATATGATTGTAAATAAAATAAATAACGTACATACCCCGAAAATAACAGCAATATTTATATAGACACAACAATTGGAATAGGCACAACATTAGAAACAACATAAGCTGTATTTGCGACTCGTGCCGTGATTGCAATAGTATCAGTTCAGTTTGATCATTTTGAATGGGAGAACTCATGCTATACTCACAGGAGAATTGAATTTGTTGACATAAAAGAACACTCGAATATGATAGACAAAAACATTATTTATAAATCATTATTACTCGACGATTCGCGAATCACAAGTATCACAATGTTATTAACCTCGCAATTAAATTACAATATCAAAACATAGAAGTTTTTGTAACAAAGTGTGACACCAAAACTGGTATATTATTAATTAAAATTGTATTTAAAATTATGTTACTTACCATCATATTAGTATATGTATAACATATACTAATGTATTTAATACTATTAATGTATTTGATACTTACACGTAAAAAAATTATATTACACTCACTTATTTATTAAATTTGTAACTAGTAAAACAATTTTATAGAAGGCATACGTCATGAATTTTTACCAGTTACCCCATTCTAACTTCAATCGTAACATAATCGTAACCTCCTATAAATAGAGAGAGTAAGCAATATATTTTATCTCATTTTAGTTTGGTAATCGAAATATCCCATCGTGCTGGTAAAAGTGAACAGCCCCTGGCGCAATGTCGGCCACTTGGTACGAAATTTGGCTCTTCTAATCTCAGGGCGCTCTGAGTTGCCACTGGAGGTGGAGTTGGAGTTGGCGAAGCGGTACGAACCGGAGTGGAGCTATCTGTTGGTAGGATGTCGATATGGCAGTCGGAATAAGTGCTTCGGGTGTCCAAGCTTTCCATTGCCACCTCCATTTTAATCATCACAAGATTGCAACCTTCAGTTTAATAACAAAAAAAAATAGAATCCCCTATTTTCATTTGATTTTGAAACAAACATTCACGTTGTGGAAATCTGTAAGATAGTGTTTAATAGGAATACTTACTACATATGAATAAAACAAAACTCTTATACTTGTGAAATGAAATGCCTTCTGGTTTGAAACGCTTTACATTTTTGCAATTTTTCACAGAGCAACTCATTATTATTAGTAACGTTCAACACAAAATTAAATGACATAGTAGTTTTTTGTAGATAGATTGTAATTTGTTGGGTTAGAAAATACAAGCCGTCATATGACAGATAACTTCCGCAAGACGCAATCAACGTAACAAACACCGTGTGTTGCTGATTGCCTAAACGTGCCCCCTACGGAATTAAAATGGAGTGTCTATATAGGTGACTGAAATTTAGATGCGCAGACGTCTATGATGAGTGGCTGATTAAAGCACTCCTTTTTCTATTTCGACACAACTTTTGGTACTGTTGTAGCTTCATTAAAGACGTAAAATAGATAAAATAAATAAAGATATAATAAATATAAATAACGATACAAAGACCTGCATTTTGTCCATCTGAATTTTCAACTGAATCTATGTCCTTGAATTAAAATTAAATTAACAGCGTAAAAGACTCATACTTATGCTCTTGTCTCCACTATAATTCAACAATTCTCACTACACCGTCTTTCTCCCTACTATAAGTTTACTCTCTTTATTTATAATAAGGATAACTTTATTCGTTATAGACAAGTTTTACAGGTAACTTTTTTGAAAATATAACACGTAAAATTCAAACAATAAAGCGATCTACTTCAATATGATCAGTTTGGTAATTTATGGCATTTACCGGTTAGTACACCTCTACTAGAAGACTAGAACTTGCATTGCAACGTGCGATTGAAGTCGCGAATGATATTCTTGAGTTCAGCATAGACAATCTTCTTTCAAAAACTTAATATCATATTAACATTGGACTTAACTTCTTCCAGTTGTTAGTTTTGAATGAATATTATGAATACTAGCAACTTTATAATTCTGTCCCTAAAACTATGTATATACAAGCATCAATTTACTAATTATTAAACTAAACAACAATATATGATTATAAAAGTTCTTAGAATAGAATGCAACTACATATACAGGATTTATAGCGCATGCATTTACAGTTGCATAAGTTAAGTAAATTATAAAATATCTTTTATTCTAATAAAATATTCTAATGCTAAATGACCAAAATGTTTTGGTAGGGACGCTTTTATTAATAATGTATATTAAACATATTTTATTAAAATATTTAAATTAAATACATACTTTTTATGTGAAAGTATCAATGCATTTGATAACCTTCTAAAAAATGTTTAAACAATCTTTATTTAGTAATTAATTATCATTTAATTCATTAAAAGCAAAAATAAATTTTTTAGGTGAATTTGTAAACTACATAATTTTAATCGACCTAAAAATATCTGATACGGAATGGTAAAGCAATTTTTAATTCGTTCATAAAGTATAAGTAGAAATAAAAATCCATGAATATAAAAATATTTTCTATTGTTTGTACGTACCTAACAACAGAAGAAATAAAAATTCCCAAAGCTGCCAAATAAAGGAGGCCGTGATTCGGATGCAGGCAGTCTTTTGTTCTTGCTGGGCTAATAATATAAGGCCGGGCTTGAAGGGAGGTGAGGAGGTATAGCGACATTCCATCGGCCCGTGGGAAATATCCGAGCCGCTGGACTCTCTTGTAACTTGCATCGCTACCCATTCTCACTCCTACAGTACTAAAAGCTGACCAAATGCTAAAGCGTTTTGGTTATTTTGGAAGATTAGCGAGTTACGAGAACGAGTCGTATACTTGTAAAAATAATGAAAAACGTCTTTACAGAGAATGTAACATTATTTGTTTCAATCAATAAAATTATTATTTAGCTTATACAATTTTGCTGAAAAACTGTTTAATAAAAATGTTTAACTTATTTGTATAACACAAGAAAAGGGAATGTTTTTTATTTTTTACATTTGTACACACATTAGTTGTTGTTTTGTTAGAAATTTAGATTCAAATTGTTAGCAAAAACTATTCACTAAAATTTATTTGACTTAATAAAAATACTTTTTTCTCTTCAAATAAGTTCGATGAATATCAGTACACTTTAAAAAAATAAGACAAATATCATTTTTTTATTCAAATAGTAATACTAAATAAAGTAATGTTTATTGAAATATTTTTTTTTTATAAATGTTTTTTTATTGCTATCAAACAATGTTAATAATTTCAGTATAGATATGCGCCAGTAATTTAATAATTTTTAATTATTAAATTATTAATTTCTAATTTTTATTGTTAGATGATAAAATTTTATATTAAATAAAATACAAAATAACTCTACTAACATAAAAAAAATTCAATTAATGTATAAATAAATTATTTTCATTAATTTGAAACTTAAGTACTGACCCACCTAAACCACACTATACTTTTTTTTTCATATTTTACCTATATTATAAACATATTTGCAAATAAAATAATTGAAAAATGGTCTTAAGTTGAATTATAAGAGTGGTATATATAGTTAATGTAATCAAAAGGAAGTCATTCGAAAGTTAGTATGATACAGTAGAGTATAGTATAAAGGTACTACAACACCTTCAGACCACACATATTGTGGCACGCGCCAAGGCAGCGTTTCAAACAGCGCCAAGCACATCAGTTAACTTCGGCTGTGTACGTCAGCTATTTGGGTGTTCAAAGTGCGCAAACCTACGTCGAAGACCACACATATAGCGGCACGCGCAGCTTTACACTTATTGTCTGCCTATCAGATCCGTTTCTCGGCCACAATCGGCTCACGCACGCGCGAACCACACATAACAGATTTTTACTTCTCTAACCACATGAGTTGTTTTAAGTGCCCCTAATCACAGTCCAATTTGTCAATTACCATTAATCTGGTGGCCCACCCGTAACTTGGATACCATTGGCTTAGTTTATGTCTGTTAAGGTTTGAAAAATAATTTTTTAACATTATATTATTTTAATTACTTAAAACTTCGATACTTTTTAATAAAAAAATTTAATATAAATAAATTCAAATTTGACTTCATTATTTTCAAGCACTAAACCCAATTTAATTTATAATAATTTAGTGTTTATAGTTTAATTATTTTATAGTATACAGATACAGTACTAATATGTTAAAATAGGATGCAGATCTTTAGAAAAAGAATGTAATTTTACCAATTAAATTAAAAAAAATTCAGCTGAAGCATTTTCTGTTTAAGTATTGTTTATCATGGTTTATCTATTTAATGAGGCTAATAAAACTGATATATAATATATTGTATATTAAATGATTTAAATGTTTAACAATATTATTATCGCGCCAAATTATGTATCTTAAACTATAAAATTTTGTTAAAAAAGTAATCCATTAAAAATTCTATAGCTACGCCAATGATCTACCGGACACTAGCTACTTCAATAGCACTTTTTCGATGTTTGTTTTCACTTATCAGTTTTATTAATTGGTGCCCAACTGGAATTTAATTAGATTCGATATATACGAGCACAACAGGTATACATAGCTGTCAATTAAAATTAGTAAAACAAATGTTAAAGAGCCTCCTGATGGTCGAAAAATAGCTGCCTAATGGATTTGGTTTTTGTTATGCATGAAGGAACTAGAAACCGATCGGCATACAAATTTGATTTTTAACGATATGGGCAAAATGTGGTGAGGTCTCTCGAACATCAGACGTCTGCGTCATCATGTCTTGAAACACATTCTTTTTCGGTCAGTGTTAGATGTTAGATGTCACCGAGCTTGAGCACCATGTATGTCTGAAATTCAAGTCCATCATGATGGCATCGAATATCAAGACTGGGGTTTTGGGTTCAGTTTGCTGATCCAATACACAAAACAGAAAACGTATAGCTTTATGAATGATTCTAATTAATTGGTTCGAAGTCATATTCTGTTACAGTTTTGTTTAAATATCATGCGAATTTATACCTGCTCGTATTCGTATCAGGTTTAGTGGTTTAGTTTACTAACAAGTTACATACTCAATATTTTTTCAGAATCCCTGTTTTAAAATCAGTTTTTTTCAATTAATTAAAATAATTTTAATCAAAATGCAATGATGTAAAAATGGTTGTTTTTATTCATTATTGGCAATATTAAAAATCAAACGTGTTAATCATCAATTTATCACAAATATGTTAATACTGAATGTACATGCGGTTATTTAGTTGATTAGTCATTGTTCTCATTGTTTTGCATTGTATTGTTTTCTGATATTGATAAATATTATTTATTATATTAATTTGCCTAGTTACTCATTGAAAGAAACGCACAAATCAAAGTCAAAAATTAACAGATGATAACTGGTAAGAAATGTTTATAACACATAAATGAATCTAAGGGGTGGTATACTTTCAGACCTACCAAGAGACTTGTTAGTTTTGGTATTTTTGATATATAATAATTTGAAATTAATATGTATTTCTAGAATACCATACTATCCCTAAAACTAGGAGTACTATAATCAAAAATGAAAATATTGGCACGAATAGAAATGATCCCAAAAGTAGTTGTTCAGGTTCAGTAAATCCTTGGTTTGAAATCAATTTACATAATTTAAATGATCTTATATTAAACTTTTATGAATTCATATTATTCAGCATGGGATAATATATAAATGTCTAATAATTGAGTCGAGCTAATAATATTGGCCAATTATACTAAATCAAAAGATCTTTGAGAGGATCTTTCTGTGTTACACTATTTAAATTGTACAAAAAATTGTGGATTTTTTTTTAAAAAAAATATGCAATTTAGTTATTATAATTAATTTAGTAGTGGTGTAGAGATTACCCGTGTGAAGTTATTCATAAATTTCATCCATAAAACCGTACATTTTGCATAACTTCAGAACAAATAAGCCCACAATAAAAATAATTACACTAATGGATAGATCTCGTCAATATTTTGATATATAAATCATTGTTTTGAATTAATGTTAAAATGTCGTATTTTGTAATTATTTAAAAATCGGAACATTTGATATAACGATTATATAAATTATTTTTGGCCAAATTGTATGGGTTGGGTCGCAAATAGTTTAGTGTTTTTCGGTAGTTTTAACAATATATCAAAAGATAGGTACTGACGAGATCTATCCATTGGTGTAATTATTTTTATTGTGGGCCTATTTGTTCTGAAGTTATGCAAAATGTACGGTTTTATGGATGAAATTTATGCATAACTTCACACGGGTGTAAAGATTTCTATGCTAATATAGGCATTAGGCATTGTTGTTTATTGTAGTTAGTAATATTATGAACATTTTTTCCTAAAGAATTATTATTCGATCAATTGTCAGCAATTTAATAAAAAATATTTCGACATTTCAGTAGATATATCAAAATTATTTTTTTATATCTGTTATCAGTATTTTATTATAATTATTTTATTAAAAATAATAATATTATGCTTAATAAGAAAACTATACAACTAAATTCAACAACACTATAATAAAAATCACCGTAATTATTTATATTGTAAATTAATTATAGATAAATCGATTATAACTAACACTGAGATTATAATACAGAGGTTCTTGAGTCAACCAACCAGTTCGACCAACTTGAATTTACTTAATTTAACATAAAATGTACATAAACTTGAAAAATGTCTTATGTGCGTTCATAAAATTGACATAAGCATAAACATTATCTTCCTACATTTTAAAAACTTGGAACATCTATGTATATGTTTAACTTTAAGACTTATGCAGATTTTCAAAATTATGTTTAGGCTTTTATGAACTTTTAGGTAAGATTTTTAAAATCAACATTAGTAATAATAACATAAGGAAGGCATAACATTTTAAGGTACAGTTTTAAAGCAATTTATAATAAGAGAGCTAGATTGAAACCGAGCTTTGGTAGAGTATCTGGGACCAGAAGAATAATAACAGTAATAAATAATAATAACTTATCAAAAAGGTGACATTTGGTTGCATTATACTTACGTGAAGTGGATTCAACGAATCTGCGGATTATATAGTGACCACGTAAACTTTGAAAGTATAGATACGTCTGAAAACTTCTGCTTCAAAGATATTAATTTACGAAATACCTAACTTAATGACAAAGTTTGCTTCAATGACGATTTTATGATAAATCCATTTCAGAATGCCATTTCAGAAGTACGAATAATTTTAATTGTCTACTCAACTATTTACTATTCAACTTAGTGTACTTCAACCGGATATTTGCATAGATATTTGAAAACGTCTGATCTTCAAGAATTCTTACAACATATATACTTCCGTTCCAGTCGTAAATTATTTTAAAATTATTAATTTAGCAGCATAAGAAAAGCGTGGTTTAATAGTACATTACGCAACGAGAGTTGTAAGAAGCATTTTGCGTACGAATGAAAGAAATTGAGCACGAGCCGCGCAGCGGCGAGTGCTTAATTTTATGAGTGCGTAATTGCCTTACAACTCGAGTGGCCTACTATACTTTTTTTACGACCATATTTATTTAGATTAAGTAAAAAAAGAAACATATATTTTATTCAAATTTTATATTTAACCATTATATTCTATTAAACATACCTTTTATTAATAAATATTACATTTCATTTTATGTCAACTGATCTAAAATTTAGTAAATGCCAAATTTCACTAAAACCACGGTAAATATTAATCACTATTAAGTTACCAACATAATTTAGATAAAAAAACAAAAATTTCTTAACTGTGCGTAATGTAGATCTAATACACACAGCGTGCGTAAGCACATGCTTACACTGCTTGTAGGTTGTACAATATTGTTCACTTACAGTAATGGTCGTAGAAAAAAGTTTTACTGCCAATGGCAATAATTTTTCCAAACCTAGTTACGTCACGGGGTAAATATAAGGTTAAGTTATAGTATTGTATGTTTACTTGTTTCGCATGGATTTCTTTGTGAATGTTGTGTGAGTGTTCAAGTTTGCACGTTTTGTGTATTTTTGAAAGTAGAAATGCCTCGTGCTGAACGTATACGTTGGTATAGAACGTCTTGACTATTGATGACGTAACGTCTTATATATATGGTTTAGACTTTAGTTGAAGATAGATACTTATCTGCTAAATAGTTAGTTACCTGGTCTACAATTTGGATATGTTCTAATAACTTTCCACCGCGAGATTCACCAGGCTGTTTATATGTAGTACTATGCATAATATATCTAATCTTATTTATGTGTGTACGTACAAAAACAAATTTTCAGCTTTTTTAAACTGCATGAATGTTAATGTTAGTCCTATTAAGACGAGATGTTTAAAATTTATTGCAAATGCAGAAGGCTTTCATGGTTCGCTCGCAGATGTTGTAGCGGTATAATATGCTTGCATGCAATATCAGATACAACTTATGTTTTGTGCTGCATCCGAGACTTCCCCAAGGTGAACCTCTGGTCCCTGGTAGGGCTGCTGCTTCGCTGTCTCGCCCTGAACCCTGAACGTACAATTCACCATAAATGTTGATATTAAATTGCAGTTCTGTGGTCCTAAACTCCAAAATTTTACACATTGACCTATTGCAATGGGAACGGAATAAAACGTAAATTAAATGCAGATAAAGTAATATGAACGATTTATCAATATTAGAATTCAAATAAATGTTATATTAAAATAAACATTCGACTTTATTAAATATTATAATTGTTTGAATACCGTCGTCGTCGTGGTCGTCAAAAAAATATATTCAACTGACTGATGTTTTATATGTTAGATTTTTGTAAATATACAGTTCTTATTTAACCATTTAAATATTTGTTTATATAAATATGTGACATAATCTTGTATTTGTCAAATAGATAAAATCTAAAAGAAAACATTTTCATGTATTCTTGTTGTACATAATAAAGTAGATTTTCTTTCTTATGTTATGTGTTATTCTGTTATTACTACATATAAACTAACACACTATTATTGTTAATTGTATACTTACTATTGTTTACAACTTTAATACTATTCAATGTAATTCAATCTAATTCAATGTTTTTGTTTGTTATTCATTTAATTAATATATAATAACATTTATACAAACACTGTAAATTAATTTTTTGTTCAACTTCTATTAAAAGTGGCGTTTTCAACTCAAACTGACTCGATTAAAAATTGAATAATACAAATTTAGACGGCTAAATTTACTTTTAACACTAGACTAGCGTTAAAAGTAAATTTTAATGATTTCTTGAACAGCAGATAAGTTGTTGTTTGCAGTTTTTTCAACATCTTGAACATCTTGGGGAATCATACAAATCAATTTCAGAGTTAATCATTTCACAATTTGCAGCATCAATTCCTGCAAAAATTCTGTTTTTGTTTTGACGTGTTTGATTAATGTCATTTATATTTTGTTGACGAAACCGCTTCGATTTTTAAACAATAAGGACTTACCACTTATAAGAATTTTGATATAAAGCTGCAAAATAATTCCACTTTTATTATTCATAACTGAATTAAAATCCGCTAATATATATTTTTTTTATCTTTTAAAAGGAGCTTTTCTTTTCTAATTCTATATATCGGATTACAAACACCAGAATCCTAACAGGCATGCTGGTTTTTAATTTATTCAGCATGAATTGTTAGTGACACGTTACTATTGGTTGCAAGAAGAGAAGACGAAACTACTTTTCTTGTAAGTTCAACAAGTTAGAAGTAATTAATAAATTTTAGCTGATCTTAGGGATTCATAGACCATATAGTTGTTAAGTTCAAATAACTGACCTTACACAATAATTTCAGACTTCTACTATTACGAGTCAATCTATATTGAAAACAATTTTTTATTGCTAAATCTTTGAGTAAATAAAATGTAGGTATAAGTCAATATGGCATATAAGGTGTGTCTTATTAATCAAATATAAATCTACCATGTAACTAATTCTTATTTAAATACGGCTCAACCGTCTAAAAATAAATACCATAAAATAATAATTTATTTGCAAAGTTCTAAATAAATATCTATAAATAAAACATAAAAATAATAAATATTAGATATCAAAGAATGGCTGATTTTTCTTTATATGTATAAAAATGTATACGTATAGAAAAAGGTTATTGCTCCGATAAATATTCAAATAACGTGTCGTATGATATTATTTATTTTGTCTTTGAAATCCTTCACCGGTGAGTCGATTTCAGTTTTATCAGTTTTTGTTATTACATTGTCGAATTGTAACTTAATATTTTAGTCAATGCCAAATAATTGTTGAGTTACAGTCTGATTGTGATTCATTTTTGATGCTTAATATTTACATCTTAGTTATTGTTATTGTTAAGCATAATTTTGGTTGCAGTGTAAATCACATTTATTACAATACTTCTCTCGAAAACTACTGCATGGATCGAAACCAAATTTTGATTTTAATTCTCGCCAAGTAAGCACTATAGTACCATAGAACATTTTAGAATTCTTGAAGACCTGCCCACTACGAGTCAAAAACATGCCAAATCTGGTCAAATCGGTGAATCTACTTAAATTTCTAACGTTACCAATCGATCTCAACCAAATTTTATACACTTGAGAGGTTCGCCTCAAAGACATGAACGCTGCGAAAAAACTCAATATTTTGATTGGGGTTCATTTTTATTAATGGATGAAGTGCCAAATTCAAACATTTGGACATATTAAATCGAGTATTAAATAATTTGTAACACTTATTTCTCTTATAATTAAGTTACTATTCAATATTTGCATTTATAACTTTATATAAAGTAATCTTTTATGTTGTTTCGTCCATTCTTATTATGTATTGATTATCTTAAGTTGAGTATCCTTCTGTAACACACTAATTACTTACAGTAATATAAACATTTCATTCGTCAAATGCATTTTCTACTATTTATTATCTATATTTGTTACGATTGCTTGAATTAATGCAAGACGCTTTAATTGTAACAGTGTCTTAAAACTTTTACAAATAAATAAATTCGTGCCATGTTAATGAGCCAATAAAGTTCAATTGCTGGGGATAGAGATGCGTGTATTAATTCTTGAGATAGGGGGGCCAGACATACATTTGAATTCACGACATTAAACAGATTTTGACGCACAGATTTCAATAATTTAATTAGTTCACTATTCAGCTTTATGCTAAATTATATTTTTGTATTTTTTGCTATTATTCAATAGCATTAAAAAACGTTAGCTGATTATCAAACTATGTTGTAAACAAAGTAGAAGAGTTAAAAAATAGCTACAATCGGCTTTTACATTTTATAAGGAGTTCTTCAGATAAAACATGTTTTGACTGTTTAGTATATGTGGTTTATTGAATCATAAACTACACTTTGTGAGGAGTTTTACATAGTAAATCTGTGGAGTTAAGAATAGACCAATTATAAATTGGCAAATATAATTTTTATAAAATCATTTTTAAACAATATTGGATTCCAGAAAGACGAAAGTTCATAGCCGATTGTTCTTGTGACACTAGAGATATATATTCACACAATTCTTGAATGATGTCATGTATGTAATGGTAAAGCTACTTTTTTGTAATACATAATATTGAATAAATATAAAATTTTTATTATTGTATCTATATACTGCGTCTCTGTTTAAATAAATAAAAGTTCTGTTCTTTGGGCTTATCATTTACATTTACTTATATTTACATTTAATTGGACGTTACGCCTATACTCATTTTATGTTATAGCAATTAACTTTGACAGTATTTTTAAATGGCAAATCACTTGAAGAACAACTATCAACTACAATAACAACTAACAGTAGAAACATTATGAAAAAATCAGGAAGTTTTAATCGCATTTAAATATTGATAATATGAATAATAATTATTATATAAACAATAAACGCTCTGTAGCCAAATAATGTAAAAAAGATAATTGAGTATCTTTTTTTTTACATAAACTCAAGTACTTTTCCCACCACTCCTACAACAACATATTCACATAACGTAAGCTGGATTAATCACAACTAGCTTTAAAGAGTTGGTAGCACTCAAATCTGTTACTTTCATTAAGCCATATAAAAGCCGTTGACCTAATTTCCAAATTTGACTTTAAAGAAAGGGTTGCTTCTTTATTTCTAAGATTACATGTTAATGTAAGATTGCAAGAGGATCCGACTTCTCGTAAAGACACCTCTCTATGCATCCCGCGTTTGTTCCATGAAAAGGTGGCAAAAACGTGGCTTTCAATATGAATGGAAATAAAAATGGAATGAACTGCTGTGGATGTAACAAAGTATGAATGAACAAAAGTAAAACAAATGAGTATCGCCAAATATGCAAGAACAGGGCATTTATGGAATTGAAAGCATGCTATGGAATATACGCATATACAAAAGAAGTTAGAAAAGATCCTTTACTATGACTAACCATAAATAATAAAATTCTTTCACACAGATCGCATCTCTAACACCCGCTATGTAACAGGAGAGTGCAGCACGCTCTCAGCCAATGGTATTCTTGTTCATCTTCCATCCGATATCGCATAAGGTGCATCGTGCTACGAATTCGTTGTCCCCTTTTTTAACTTGTTAGGTGGATGAAGGACACCATGTGCTTTTGTGCCGCTTCAGAACTGCAGGATACTGCGAGTAGGCCGTGTCGAGCGATGCCTGCTGCGATGGGGATATTATTAATATTCTGACGAGTCACCGAGCTATTCAAGAGGTCGCTGTAATACATGAAGAATTTCAACTGTCTTCAGAAGATATCTCATCAGGGTCTAACGCGCCTCACTTTCATTCAGATTTCTTATCCCTCCTACCATCTCAAAATCATATTAAATCCCCCAAATATTTTATGATAACACCTCCGTTTTCTAATACACCTACCGATCTTTAAATTTTATAAAAAAAAAGGTTTACAGACAACATTACAACTCTGACATTTTTATAACGTCTTGGAATGTATATGCGTGTACCATTTGTGCGACTATTGACTTGTCCACATCTAAGTGGTTTGCTTCGTTCTTCAACTAAATGCACTTTTTAATCGTTCAAACAAACCTATACATAGTCAATATTGTTCTTCTTAAGGATTTTTCTTACTTCAACAATACCTACTTAATTACAAGCATCTCAAACTATTCTACAAATAATCACTTAATCGCGTACGTGCACCATTCAAGTATTCCCAATACTATTATAGAACTTCGTACAAAAAGAACTTTTCTATTGGAAGTGTTAATAACTTGTAAAAAGAACTTGCTAACTTCCAGACTTCTAATGTTTTCCATTCAATGAGCTTTTTCGCTGACAAAAAGTTTATACAATTTATGACATTATGGATTTTTTGCAAATTAATCTTTGAGAAGTTTGATACTTTGAGAGACAAGCAAAAGTTGTTTTGATTGTTCCTATAGACAAATTGGAGAAAATCTTCTGATTGATTTTGCATTCTCCATTTTATATTGTAGCTATTTAGTATTTTGTGTAATTGTACATTTGGTCAAAGATCATACCATTATCGGTTTTTTACGTTTGATTAGTGGAGATTGTTGGACAAAAATGCAACAGCTTCAAATGACTGACTAGTTTAGATTTATTCCAAATCTTCCTCAGAGTCAATAATTATATCTTCCTCTGAGGAAGATTTTGAATAAATCGAATCTAGTCATTTGAAGCTGTTGCATTTTTTGCCTAATAATCCCCACTAATCAAACGTGAAATATATCAAAGTCTGAACGCCAATTTTATTAAAGAATTACTTGTAAGGTAAGAATGTATATTAAATTTAGTTATTAGAGTTGTTAGACTAAAAATTTCTTTGATTTTACTAAATTTTCAATTTATACAAACTATGAAGTTTATTGGTTACTAAAAATACTAAAACCAATCTTCCTATATTTAAAACTCTGGATGAGAACACAACTAGAACTAGTTCTCATAGTGTTGGAATTGTAAGTCCTTCTTGTCTTGAATTTAAAACTGTAAATATCGTCTCAAGTCTCATAATTTTAACCATTAAATGAAAAGAATCGAAAAAATCTTTCATATTTTATTAAATGATGTGTTGTTCATACTGTTCCAGTTTATTTAAACTATATGAAACATTAAAAAGAAACTCCAGAAAAACTTAAAAATGTTTTTAAAAAAATAAAGTGCATTGTTAAATTTGGTGGAATTAATGCGGTCGCACGTTGATCGCCTCTTTCCCATAACAGCAGCATTTCCACTCGGTCTGCTGTGCAGTTTGGCGAACCGAGACAAACCATAATTAGGTCCTTAAGTTTAAGTGCATGTCCTTAAATAAATACTTGTATTGGCACATTATAATTGTGTCTAGTTTTTGAGTAACGAGAAGAAGTTTATAAGTCATTAATTGGATATTATGGTCGTGTAAACCTGCAGAAGGAATGCGACACGGAATGCAAGTTAGCGAATAAACCAAATGCTTATGTCTTTGCCGCCTAACCAGCAACAAATTGCATTTTTCTTTTCGTTGCATTTTATTATATCGTTAGTCTCTTAGGACCGCTTTTCACAAAGTAAATTTTGTGTTAAAATGATTTATTTGTCTTGATATATTTAAACATTTTTTGGTAAATATATTTCTTCATTATGGCAGCATGTTAAATTTTAACTGGTTTTCGAAAAATGCACTACATACTGAATAAGCCAAATGCGAGTATTAGCAATATATTTCATCTTTTTGTTTTTATAGTTTTTTCTTATAAATTTGAAATAGCATCATTATTAACAATGAAAAATGAGTAAATGGTAGATAAGACCTTTGACTGTAGCCCCATATACCACGGTCGTCGGTATGAGTTGGTATGGAAATAACGTTCTATTAATTCATATGATTCGCAAGAGTATTATTGGAACCCACGCTCTTAGAGAGGTCAAGTTCTCAAGTGCTGCGTGGGCACTTATTAACAAGGTAGCCATATCTTTCAGTCACTACACTATTAATTTAACGCCTTTTAAAAAAAATACCTTGTCAAAAGCCAGTGTTATACCTTTTAGACTGTTTCTTGCCCAAGATAAAGACCGTATCTTATAGGGTCTTTCTTATTCTTACATTCTTTGTCAACTAAAACAAATGGTTCAGAACTATATTCATATTTTAATTTAAATTCTTGGTACTTTTTGAATATTTTTACTTTCGATTTAGTGCTAATCTTAAGAGAATATCCGGAGACTTCATAATGGGTGCCGGAATTTCGGATTATACGATTTTTTTTTTTAAATTGTAATTTTATCAGATTATTTCAAAATAACTAATTGCAAAATAATATAAACAGGGTCCCTCTATGATTGCATTGATCAATGAAAATAATTTGGTTTAAGCTAAATTATCTGAAAGTATTCGATTATAGGTATGGCCTCGAATGGCAAATATTAAAATAGTGCTATCCTACTTTTGGGGAACTTAAAATTTTTGATTTGATATAAAATGATTTTTGATTTGAATCAGCCTGGGAAAATGTCGAAAAATTGTAGAAAACTGTAAGGTTATAATAGCCTTTTACCTTCACATCGTACTTAGTACTTATTTCTAAGTATGAAATATCTGATACCATCACATGAGTAAATTAGGTAATAAAGATGGAAAACAAATATTTAAGAAAACATCATTTTAGATTTATGTTTAGGCTCAAATTAGTCACACGATAAAAAATGTGTTACAACTTTGATACTTTCACATTAAAAGTATTTGTGTATAATAACTACCTATACCTCACTTCCAAACTGTCAAACTGTGATCATTGTGTAAGTAGTAGTTGGTGTTATGTTAATAGATGATTGATTCTTAAGAACGTTAAATAATATTGCAACATATAATGTCATATATTAGAAAATTGAGTGATTCTTTCATAAAAATAAAAATCTAAATGTAGACATATTTTTACAAAACCGTATGTTCATTTGAAAATTTATTCATTTGAAAAATATCCAGTAGGATTTTAGTAAATTTTCATGAAAAAGTCTTGAACTTTTGAGAAGCACTGGTAACATGCTAAAATAACCCGATTTCGATCAGCCTTGCAGTGCTTATTGTGTCAAACTGTCATGTAAAATGACAAATATATGATTAATGCAAAAATCTACCATAAATATTGTATCTGCATAATTTTTAGAAAATGGTATATAGATTTTATGTTTTTTCTCATGTTTTTGCTACGGTAAAAATACTTCCAGTCATTAAAGAAACAGTCTTCATATACTTACTAATAATGCCATTTCCTTCTTAGTCGCGAGTTAACAAGATTTAGTTCATCTCTCGTTTAGAGTTTGGATTTATTTAAGTTTTGTTTATTTCCCACTAAACAACGACACAAATTATATAATTGGATTGTGTTCGTCAATATAACAATGATTTATTAGTGATATTGCTTCAAGAGTTAAAGCGTCAAACATTTGATTAAGATTATTTAGTATTACCAGAGACAAGTTACAACCAGTCAAGTCAACTAAAGTTCGAGTTATTGAGTACTCGACTTTTTGGGAAGGTGACAGCAGAGGGCGCACGTGCTTATTAACACTTATCTAGTGACCTTATCTACCGTTTAAAAAATGGCGCGATTTTTCTAAATGCTTATTTTCTCAATTATTATTTTTAGAAACTTTATAATAATTTAGTTCTATAACATATGTTATAAAAATAAAGCGTTATAGCAGTCACATATTCTTGTAAAAAATAAAACTCAGTAGTTGAAATAAATGTTTATTCACAATCGGAAGTTTGGCAAAGAAAGGCATTATTGGTTTGCTCCAAGGGTTATGTAACTATTTTCTGAAAAATGGCGACTGCAAATAAAATAATAATAAATAAGACAAATAATACAAAGTGAAACCGGGAACCAATTTCATCTTCATCATTTCTTGTCAAATTTAAGACCTAGAAAAAATGTTTCTTGAAGTAGTGATTTCAATTAAATAATAAAAAGCTCGCTAAAAATCATTAAGCGCATAAACTTACTTTTGCATGTTTATTGGAAAATAATGCATTTATTCTACCTCCAACGATTCGCAGGGGCAAACAAGACACTTTGTCTGGGACATCTTAAAATTTTAAAATATCCGCAATTCGGTTTTGTGAACATTTAATACAGTCAAATCCAGTAAACCAAGAAGATTGCTGTTGGCGCTATCTACGTCCACCTTTCCAGAAACTAGTCGACTATAGTTTTAAAACGCACTTGATCGTCTCTAACGTGTCTCTGGTATTACTTCTATTTTATATGAAGTATTGTAATTAATGAAAATTTTGACATATACCCACTTTTCAATATATTTAACGTTTTAGAATGCGTAGATTACTTATGTCATGTTCCGACAGAGCCATGGACATTATATCGGTCTGTTGGTCTGAAAACTGTTTCAAATTCATTTATCTCGAAACTGCTCCAAGTATCTGAGAAGAACTGATCCAAGTATCTTTTTTTTTGCATGTCTAGAAGAAAGTAAAACAAAAAAGACTACTAGAGGGTAAAAACCATAAATGTGCAAATCGTTAATTTCCAAAAATGAAGATTTTGAATATGGTTTGTTATTTATTAGGGGGCGAAGATTTAAAATCGGACATAACTTAATAATTCATAGCGCAAATAATCAATCCAAATTTTGTACATATACTATGAATATAATTAACATAAAATAACAATTTCAAAAGCAAAAAGCAGTAACAAATAATATTACACCAAAAGCTAATAAAAAGTTTATTGTTCTTATGATTCATAAGAACCAAAATTTTGTTTTGCCGAGAGTTTTGCTTAAAAATTGTGTCACATTATTTTGGAATTATTCAGTAGGTATCTGTATTTCAAAATGTTAATGCATTTTTTTATCTTTATCATTGCAGCTTTTACAATTTTTTTACAATAGTTCTAAGAATTATTAATTTAAAAAAGCATTTAGATATATTTTATTTTCAATTGTAATTGGTTTTATCTAGAACAATAGCTTGTCTACGGAATGACTAGTGCATTTTTTTATAAAATTACAATAACAATAAACATGCATTCCAAAAATTATAAGATATAACGCTATTTTAAAATATAGTATTTTATCACTAAATTCTAAAAGTTATTTATAAGGTTACTTAAATTTATATCTTACTAAGCGATCAATTATAATCCTTGTGGCACAAAGACGAAAGTCCATAGCCGATTGTTTTTATTAACAACAAAGATTTGATATTGTTAATTTATTGTATAATTAAATAAGTATTCATAAAAAAAGTAACTAGCTTTGTGATTGGTCAACTTAATTCTCTTGTAATTCAAAATTGGGACAAGTAAAATCTCACAAAACGCATCGTCCTTCTTCCCTTTGGGATTTGTATTTAGACACTTTCCATCAGTTCTTGATAAACTAACTGGTTCCAAAATTGCTCAAAGGTTTCTTATTTTAAAAGCTTGACATATTATGTCGTGGATTGTAAGATGTTTAGTATATCTACCAAAACTTCTTATACAAGAAAGACGATGTAAGACATTTGACGCTACAGTACTCATCGCACACATCGCATTTATGAGCTTTAACCAAATTTTGACCAACTTGAAGACCCCAAGCACCATGTAATTGGCAATTATTAAGAAAGAGTACCAGTGCTGACGTAGGTCGTTTGACAAGAGGTTGTTGGGAAGAGTAGAAGGAAAGAGAAAAAGATTGTTGAGAAAGCACTGGGATGCAGAATTAAGCGAAGCACCAAAGTAAGGAGGAAGAGCGAAGCACCTTCTCAAATGCAGCAAAAGTACGAGTTTTTGAAAATAAATCATCCTTGGATTCTTGCAATCAGAAACTCTTCTAATACCAAGATCACTTTGTTCAACTGGAAGTGATTATTAATTACTTTTAATTTAATTTAAAATCCTTTACAAGTGAAGCTCCTTAGTTGACTTGCAAAACTTCATGCATTTTGTGATTTTTTGAAGTGTTTTACAAGAAAGAAAAATGCCAATTGATTATAATCAATATTATCATCTTGGATAATTCTCCAAGATGTAGCTTCCATAACCCAGAGATGAAGGGCATTAATTGTATGCTGATTTAATAATACATAAAAGTTTTGGAAATATGCAATTCTATTAAAACATTTATTTGAAACAATTGATGGTGTTATTGAATAAATTTTAAGTAAATGTTTGTCAGGATGATAATCTCGTAAAGAAGAAAATGTACCTGCAGCATGCACTGCTGCTTCAAAACCATGTTCAATCTCAAATCCATGTGCATTTTTTGGAAATCAAAAAGTAATCACTTGCACACATCAATACATGACAAATGTCTTATCATTCGCGCAATCACAAAGCTATAAAAGTCTGCTTTAAGCTTTTAAATAACAATAACGTGTATTATACATTTATAATATGAAATACAAATAACAAAAAATTATTTGTTTATGACTTTAAAAATCAAGATATATTATAAAATCATAATGTATTTACTTTCTACTTTAAATTATATAGATACAAAAGCTATAAGACTTATATGAAAAGAAAATATATATAAGAATATGAGAAGCAATAGCAAAAAATAAGTGCAATTAAACCATAAACTAATTTGAACTGTGACGATTGTCCATTTTGCATCTTTTGGTACAAATAACTGCAGGTGTCTTTTTGGAATGAAAAATATTTACATTGACTGCAATAAATATTGAATAGTTTTCGTCAATATATTGATGTATTCTTCCAAATTACGATTTTACAGTTTGCAATTAGCTACCGTCTATTTACGTTTTTACAGTAGCCCCCATAGATTGTGTAAAAATCTATTCACTGCGCACTGTTCTTCTTATTGAATGTCGTTGTAAAAGTGTCACTAGATTTATTTACACGAAGTAGATGAATTGTCATATTATACATGTTTGAAAACATGAACTTATGCATATTTACTTTAGAGGACTTTTTTAATAGATCTATTGATTAGGTTAAGGAACTTTTCCCTCAGTTATTTACATTAATATTTAAATAAATATAATTGATAAAATAATGTTGTTCAAACACGAGTACATAAACAGGTTCAATCTGCGCTTCAGTAAGTTATGTTATGTTATTTTATAAAATAATCGAAATATGTTCATTATGTTGCGTCAGACATGTATTATTTCTCTGAACTGATAAAAATTGTGCAAACACATTAAGGATTTTGTTTGTAAAAATTGTTTTAAAATATCACAATTTTTATTTACACCCATTAATTATATCAATTGTTTTCTCCTAATGAGATGTTATCTTGATTTGAACGAATTTCCTAATTTTACCTGTCAATCAAATTGATAAAATAAAAATTTCATTGTCATTGTAAGTTTGTGTTTCTGTATTAATTACATAAATTAAATCATAATTCTAAAGATAATGTTCAGTCCTCTATATACTTGATCTATTTCCATTTGGAGTGGCTTTCAAATGTGATATTAGGTTTGCACTTTGGTTGAACCGTTTATTTTATGTAATGGCCAAAACCCCTAGAGCTGATATTCTACTCGTACTTAAAAATCATTTAAAACAAATGAATAAATCGCCTATTCCATTTTTAGATGGTGGTTTAAAACCACATTGAAAATTTACTCTTCTTACGAGTATATTAATATTATTAGACATTCAGTCGTATGAACAAAAAAGCTACGTATATAGAATAATTCAGCAAATCTTGTAACGACATTCTTCAATGTAATGCATTTATTTTTGAGACTTGCATAAAAAAAATGAAAAAAGTTATTTATGATGATAATATTTTTAAAATCTAAATTTGAATATGCGCTAAATCTAAAGCCTGGGTTATGTTCATCTAAAACCTAATATTTAACAAAACTTAAAGCATTTTATTGGTTCAAACATTTGGTTTATTGGTTCAAAGTTGTTCACGTATCCATTATATGTTAAGTTAGTTTCACTTTTAAAATGCTTTCCATATAGACCTGATATAGACCTTAAATCCACTACATTACCAATACATTTTGCAATAAGGACTATTTGACAAAATATTTGGATTTTTTCTTATTATAGTACAGTCAAAAACTGCAAGCCTCTTGATGTGACGCCTCGCAAGACTCGATGTCGCAAGACTCGATGCCTCGCAAGACTCGATGCCTCGCATGACTTGATGTGACGCCTCGCAAGCCTCGCTTCTTGATGTGACGTCATGTTTTCAATTAATAATCCAGGCGAATAATTCAGATCTCGATCTATCTACATTTTGAGAAATTATTTTATTGAAAAATATTTTTTTTCCTTTATATTCAGTAGCCACTAGATGTGGTTTATATTTACTGAACTCACACCCTTAACCCAACTTTGTTCTCTTGAAAAAGATTCAAGTGCAGAAAAGAATTAATTAATTTTTAATTTTGTAAATTTACTAAATTTAGGGCACAAAATACAAATATATTCATGTCCATGGTGCTTGATAATTTTAGATCAAGTACTACAACTCAGGTACATTATTCTAACAACATTAGTTAAGGAAACAGAAATCTGTTGTTGAGAAAATCAATTTGGATTTGTCAAAAGGGTCATCCATCTATTAAGATAAAAGTAAATAGCAATTCTGAAAATTTTCCGAGGTGGTTAGTAAAGTCAATTACATTTTGCCTAAATTTTTCATTTTATTTAATTACAAATTAACTCTACCAAATGTAACAGCTTTGGATAAAAAAGAAAAGCTAGTGTATTTAATGGATATGTATTATTTTATTACTTTTACTCTTAAAACTCACTGCATAATGATAAACCTAAACAAGAGCTGTATTGCAATTGCTATTGCTTGCTCATGCACAAATTGCTATTAGGATATGTAAACCTAGACTCAGTTTGCCTACTCCTTGGGTGCAAGCAATTAAGGTTGCACAACCTCTCGCCGTCTTCTATTACAAAATAATCACATTGTGGTATTCTATAGAATAAACCGAATAGCTAAGCTCAGCCTTGGCAGAAAATCAGATGCTTAGTTTCGCCGCCTGCCATTAAATTACCACAATTAGATTTATGTGAAATTTTGAGCCAATTACGCACTTATTTTACAGTTTTTTAGAATAGTACATCTACAACAATAATTTGTTTTCAAACTTACAAAACTTACAAAAGTGTAACTTTTTAATGAGCAATAAGTTTGCAAATCTAATAAGTCTCCAACTAAGACAATTATGATAAAAATCGACAAACTAAAATAATTCTCGATATTTTTGGTGACATATGCTACAGTATAATTATTGAGTTAGCCATGACTTTTTACATTTGATTTGATATTTAACCTTGTCATTTAGTTGAACTTGTTATCATATTTGTGATTTCTTAAGTGATTTCTGCTATTATTACGATGTCCTACTCTAGTGAAGTTGAAGAATTAACAAATACGCCACCTGAAGTATCGATAGTGGCAAAATAAATTATAAGAAAATATAAACAATACTTACTTGTGAGTGATAGGACAAAAAGTGATGTACTTTTTTTCCTTGGCAAAAAATGGCTTGTTGTTTGATCATATTTTATTAATACAAAAACTGTCCACTTTAATAACCAATATGAGTATTAAAATAGAGCTTTTTTGACAGTTGAAGAAAAAAGTTGTATTACAGCTACAATACCCCTAACAAAAGATAAACGTTTATAGGTTTTCCTACAATCGCATATAAAAGTAGGCTTTTGCGCTTCCATTTAACAACGGAACATTGCGTTTTCCGAGGAGTTGTCTTTACCGCGCTAGATCTTTTGCTTACTTTACCGCTCGCATACTCATTAAATGACATTGTTACCCTGGTTACTGTTACTGATTATTTCCTGGGTTACCGATTGTTTAATCAAATTTTTATTTGATGCCTAAATATTATTTTGCATTTTTGCAATTCTAATTTAATTGTAAATCGATTGTAGACAAGACAAGATCTCGTGTGTATTGCGAGCGCAAAATTTTTGTCAATCTCGGCAGGTTGTCGCGCTCGCTACACGACGCACAAACTATCACATTGCGCTCTTAATACCCAAATAGCTATTTAGTTTCTCTATAAAGTCTTAAAACAAAATTCTGATGTTTGTTTAGTTATAGTAAAATTAAGTACATATTTATAGTGTTTAAATAAATACCTTTTTGTGTGCCTAGAACTGAAAATATTTATTTGTATACCTAGGTTGCGAAATGAGTCTTTAACGTCCTGAGAGATATAGTTCTCAGCCAAGGCCCAAGCCGAGATAAAAATTTGAAAGACGTTAAACACATTTCGCAGACGCGGTGTCACAACATTGTGCGGCCGCATTATATATTTTTTGTAAATTATGGCGTTTAGTTCATTTGTATAATTCAGTTGCATAGCAGGCTTTGGTAACTAAGAACACGACACCATAACTTTAAATAAACCAATTTTGTAATAATGTCATTTGAAAGTAAAATGAATACCGATAGTCACATTTCTTGTACACTTCTAGAGTTAAGACACGTTGCAGCCTGTGGAATTGAAAATTTAGTACCTGAAAAATGTAAGCAGCAATACGAAAATGAAAATCCTTGCATCTATTGTTAGTATATTAAACATCAAATGTATTACAAATTTCATGTAAAAGTCACATTTATTGTGAGGTACGCCGCGAAAGACTTTCCCGTGGAGGGAAAAGAACGGACGCGAAATCAAATTTCGCGTCCTATATTCGGTCCTTAATTATTAACATTATAGAACGATTGCACAAAAATAGCGCGCATAGAGTTGGCAGCAACCATGCATGCTTTACTTTTTCGCCAACCTTTACTTTTTCTCAACCACCTTTACTTTTTTCACAGATTGAATAATAATAAAGTCACTTCACTGCCAACACTAAAAAAATAAATAACCCTACGGCTATTAAAGCACTCCTTTTTCTATTTCGACATCAGGGCCGTTTCTAGCGGCCGGCTAGTTCGTGCCCCGTACGAAGGCGCCACAGCAAGAGAGCGCCAAAATCAAGTAAGTTAGAAAAAAAAAATAGCATTTATAAAATAGTATTTACAAAGCTATAACAAATCATCTCAAGACCGAAAATCAAAAAATTACTCACTTTGGTAAAATATTGAGGCGTCAACAGATACTCGAGTGGTGCTATATATGAAATAATAGCTCTTTTTAAAGCATAAAGTAGATGCAGAATAAAACGATTCAAAATCAGGAAAATAGGTAAATCGCCTAAATCGCCAAAACAAAAAAGGAAACCACAGGTTTTGAGTTTGTTAGTGTTTTTTTATTGAGCTTTTCTATATTGTGTAAGTTAAGTGTTTAAAATTGCTGTTGTTTCTGTTTGTGATTATTTAAATCAAATATTTCTATTGTTGGGGTATGTATTACTTTCATAAAGTATTGTTCTATTATTATATGAGTACTATTTAGTTCTGAGTTCTATATTGTATCATAGCTGATGCTTGCTTTAATCAATGTTTGGTTCTAATTTTTATATATTATTTTTTACCAATCGGGTGCATAAAGAATCAGTTCACTGACCAATACCACAGCACGTATGTTAATTGTAAATGGATTATTTATGCCACAATATTGTTCGTTGTTGTCTTGTATGATTATGGATTTGGAATTTGGCATATTAAAATTAAGCTAGGTTTGTAATCTACTAATGTGAGTAGTCGTAATAGACTAAGTTTTGCTTTTATTAGAGAACCGAAATCATGATACAGTATAATTCTGATTTCTGAATATTGATTAAAATCAGATTGTATTCTAGTACATCTAATTGCATTGCATTTTTTATTTTTGATAATATAAAGTCAAGATGGCTCCAAAAAGAAAAAATTCTTCAGGATATGAATTTCAAAAACGAAAAATTATCCGAGAGTCTGAACAAAAAAAATGGAAGGATCTATGGAAAGGTACTTGAAATACAAGGAGATGGACAAGGGCAATACTAATTTAAGCACATCTGTAACCATCAATGAGACGTCTACATCTGCTGCTGTTCCTTCGTGGAGTTTTGATAATACTTTTGAACTTGATGGAAAAATATCACAAGACTTTTCGGATTCTGATTCTAGTGACATTGATATTGATATAAATGAAATGAATGTACAAAAACCATGCAATAGTGTTTCCACGTCAGTGCCAGATACATAATGCTTTACAAATGCAAGTCTTTTGTGCGAATCCTGCTAATTGGCCTATTCCGTTGCCTCAAAACAAATTGATTACTTAATTAACCATTACAAGCTTCTAGATTTGACGATAAATATTTCTGTTTTTCCAAAAAATTCAAGTGGCAGAAATTTTTCCATGATTTGTTTTAGAAGAAAACTGAAAAATGGTGAAGAAAGTATTTGAGAATGGCTGTTCTAGTCTAAGAAGTTAGATAGCGTCTTTTGTTTTGGTTGAAAAATTTGTAGTAAACTTATGACATATATTTCCAACACAATAATTAGTGACGTAAAGCGTTCTAAATATTTTTCTATAATAGTTGATAGCACTCCTGATACTAGTCACAAAGAACAAGTAACAATGGTTGTGAGATTTGTTAATGTGGTTGGTGAAAACATTTCGATTAAACAGCCTTTCTTAGGGTTTTTTTGAAATTTTTGAAACTACAGGCCAGCGATTTTTTAATGTTATTACTACGGAGTCACCGAAAATGGGTTTAGACCTTAATAATTCACGTGGTCAAGGGTATGATAACGGTTCAAATATGACAGGAAAAAATATAGGTTTGCAAACAATTTTTTTTTAGAAATGAACCCTAAAGCTTTTTTACCTTTAATTTGGTTTGAAATGATGCATCTAAAATTACGCACGAGACAATTACTTATTTTGGATTGATTCAGGAAATGTATGTTTTTTTTTCAAGCTCTACGTACAGATGGGACATTTTAAAGCAATTTGTGAAAAATTTAGCTCTAAAATCTGTTAGTGATATTAGGTGGGAAAGTCGGTTACATGCCATTAAACCTTTAAGATTTCACTTAAAACACATTATTGATGCTCTATTACACATAGAAAATGATTTATCAAGGGACTTTAGTATTCGACACCAAGCTACTTCATTAATTTTAAAAATTCAAAATTTTTATTTTATACTATCTACTGTCCTTTGGTATGAAGCGGTTTCAACAGTCAACGTTGTAAGTTACTTCAAACTTCTACATTAGATATACATGCAGGCGTTGATGAATTAGAAAAGTTATTAGTTCATTTGAAAAAGTTACGCATAATTGAAAGCTTTGATACTCAATATGATATTGCTTCCGACTTATCAGGGGAATTAAATATTGAAATTATATTCACCATTGCATGACAGAGGAAAATACAGCGTCAGTTTTCTTATTAACACTCACATGAGTCTATCCAAGATCCAAAAATGAAATACAAAATTAATTTTAATTTTGCTCTTTTAGATGTTGCCATAAACTCAATAGAAGACAGATTTTTGATTTTAATAGAACAGTGAAAATAATTATAGTTTTTTCTATCAAATACATTCGTTGGATAATAATTTAATGATTTACATATTTTATTTTTGTGAGGATGCAGAGGATGACTTATGTGATTTTGATGCACTAGAATTGACCGGTAGAACATAGTGTTTCGAGACTTAAACTAATCAAAAATTAGCACTTAACTATGTCGCAAGAACGTTTAAACGGCCTTGCCATAATTGCAATAGAGCACGATATTTGTGAACATATTAATTTTAACGACATAATTTTGGAATTCGCCTGGAAACAAGCCATATTTTATACTTGATACACATTTATGCTAACTTAATATTGTGATTGTAACATAAAGTATTTGTTTTGTGTGTATATATTAAGTGTTTTATAGTTTATGGTTTGATAGTTTATTCAGATTTTATCTACATTTTTTGCTTTCAAAATATTCCATTTAGATATTTCCTAGTATTTTTAATTACAATTAATTTTGCACGTTGGTATTCCTGAGCCGCTGAGCTATTTAGTGTTTTACGTACAGTAAACTTATCAGAATTTACCATAAAGTGCATTTAGCAGAATGTCGGAAATTTAAAAAAAAAAACTCTACTATAGTGTGTCGATTGGATCTTAGATTGTCAACCATATTTCTTCAAATGTGACTTAGAGCTTAAGATCCAAACGCCACACTATATAATCTCATTTTTAAACTTTTCTTCGAGCCTGCTAAATTCCACTTATTGTGCTAAATACTATTTATTATAGCACCGCTTCTACACCTTCAAATTTAAAAAGCCTCCAAACTTTACCAAGTTTTTGGAATTATAAACTGTATTAGTAATGAATTGTGCTAGTAAATGTTCTAAAGTAAAATAAGGCTAGTAAATAAACCCCAAGTAAAGTAAATAAAAATAAAAAGAATTACTCTTATCCGCCCAGTTCTGTACACCCTCAAAACTATGTAAAGCTAAATTAGGGAGTAAAATTATAAATGCAGACAATATTTAGGTGGGTAGATTGAAATTAAAATAGGTAGGTATATTAAATAATAGGCTATGCATTAAATATTAAAATAAAAATTGAAAATGTGCATAAATTTATTAAGAAAAGTATCCATTAGGCCCGGCTGCAAAATAAGGTAGGTAAACTGTACAGTGTACACAAATTAAATATATTTTCCAATTTCCAATAACTTCAGTAGAAAAACTAAAAATGATTCTATTAACTGACCATATAATAAGTAATAAATAGTGCTATAATTAGAATATTTTTGTAACCTTTATCTAAGCCACTGTTTGTAATAAATAAGAGTTTGTATTAAAGGCATTTAATAAAATCACGTAGGAAGCGGAAAAATGCCATTCATATCGAGGTTTTATCGGTTGTTAACGATAACGACACATGGCCAGATTATGTGTGTTCTATAAAAGTTTTAAAAGAGTTGAATGTCTCGTCCCATTCACTTGTATTATGTAGCCGAAGAAGCAGAAGAACAAACGATGGTTCTCAAAAGTCAGCTCGAGAGAGCCCCGCACAAGTGAATAAGGCCCTGAAAACATTCATTAGTACAAGAACTGTCACCTGATAAAGGAGCAGCCGTGTCGGCAAAGAGACTTCACTAAATCTTCAGCGAGTTTGTAGTGTTTGGACTGCGCCGCCTGCCTAAAAGCCCCACTAACGTGCAAAGCCCTAGAAAACACCAAGGTGTATGCGCTTCACGTTCAACAGGCTTTAAATGTATTTGGTTCTACCTTTCGTTTGCACCTTGCTTGTCGACTGACCGGGCGGTCGTCTTGTTTTGATTAGAATCTATAAACATACAGACTTTTCGTTCTTCTAGTTTAAATTACCTGGTGCTGTGTATTTCTTCTGTCTGATTGATAGCCTACTTGTCACTGCTGGCTTTGAAATGTTGCGTTTTGAGGCAACTTTTCACTCTTAAAAAAAACTGGAAATGGCCTTTCATGAGGCGGCACCACTTTGTTCAAACATATTGTATATCGCCATCAACAATGAATATATTGTCTATGACATTTGGCTTTAACACCAGGACCACTTTTACAAATATTTATACACTACAACTAATTATACTCATTTTCCTTTTTCTTCTTCTTCTTCTTCTGGTTTTCACACAAATACTGGCACTTCTTATTTCCGGTCTACACCATTCACCTACCATGTATTATATTTTTCCCATAAAAATAGTAAGGAAAATGCGTCTAATGGTAAAAAGCCAATAATAATAATAACAGTTAAATATTGCTAGGATTCTCAAAGCTTTATGTTCCTAGTATGAGCTAGCGTATGCAATATCTGGGCGCATTGTTGTATGAGAAAACCATTTCGAAATTACTCCAGATTTTGGCTGGCAGATTAGTATTTTTTGGGTATTAAAATGTTTTCAATCGGCCTATCGTTTACTTATAGTATATTTAAAAGAAACATGATCTTTATGCTGATATTGACGGTTACTCATATATACCGTCATATTTAAGAATAGTCAGTACTATAAGTATTAATTGAACAAAATTACGTATTGATTCGATGGGTTTGTCTCTATTTTTATTCAGTTTATAGTATACTCATATTCTCTTTAAGATTATTATAAAATTGAGTGGGTATTTTCATATAATAATTAATAACAATTATGCAAATTGTAGCTTCTGTGAACGATGATAAATGATTTAATAAACGAATACATAACAACATATTGGATCTATAGTAATAAATTGTTAATTATGCAGTAGTTAAATTTATAATGTGTATTTTAAGACTTTTTAGATTTTGTCGCCGTTTTAGTGGAAACAGAAATATATTTTATTGACGGTTTTCACATTTGTATTTAAATATGAGAAACAAAAAGAGAAAAATTAAGTAACAAGCATATTTGAAGTTATTGACTCTGCAGCAGGAAAAGAATGCCTAAAACAAACTAACAAATATAATGCCCCTTTTGTATAAGAAGATGATGGTGAATAAATTAAACGTTTTCGAAAAGCATCAAGATGGTGTTGTATACCTGTATATTACTACTCCAACGTGTGTATCCATCATGATGTTTACCCGGCAGGCGCCAAAATTCCCACGGAATCGTTAAAAAAATTTTTTTTTGTTGCATCCAACACACCGACACAATAATGGGTGACATTGCACCCTCACATTAAAATACCACAAATGCATACCGAACTATCAATAATAGATCCAAACCACTGATGGATATTGGACCTATGAATGGCTTTTGTTTTATGGTGCTCTCCAGACCCGTGCTGAGGTGTTCTCAGCGGTATGCCCGTAAATGTGGTTTTATTTCTATAGAAGCCATGAACTTGAGTTTTATTTGTTGGTGTTAGACCATAATTGCCATTAGTAGATCTATATGGAAATGATTCTTTTGAGTTTCTCGTTTTTATGGCTCTGATGCATTATGGATGATCTGCATTGATGTTTATTTTTATATTTGTGGTAATTTCAAGTTAATCGGAAACCTGAAAAGTAGTCTTTACAAAAATATAGTCTACAGCTCCATATAATAAACAACGTCCTCAATTCCGATGCTATTTCAAAGAGAAAACGATGCTAATCTATAATTAAACATTATAAGATCATTAGATCGTCTTCATCATATGTGTTAAAGCTGGTGATACCGCCCCTTCTATCTGGTTGTAATTTATACAAGAGTCAATTTATCTGATTATGCATCCTTTTGTTCGTGAACTTGTGCTTTGTAGCACAACGTGTAGGTTTCTCGTTTCCGGTCTCGCAAAAAATAGATGCTTTTATAAAAACGCATTTTTCAATTTATGCAACAAAACCAAAGTTTCAGGTATATTTTAATCTTCACATAGTAAAAAATCTTTTGATGTGCTTGCTAATGATTTGGAAAAAGTACTAGTTTTGTTTAACCTATGTTGAATAATCAAAAACTACTTCTTATTAATTTTTAATGTTTATTTTTCATTAGTTGCGGTTATCGGTTTTGGTTATGCAACTCAATATCAATACACGCATTAGAGACATTTATTTACATTGTGATTCAAATAAAATATGGGTTTTTGAACATTTCCAATGCACTGATGCAATATGTTAATATGCACATTTATTGTGGTCGGACTAAACTTGGAAATTCCATAATGTAATAAAATAAAATCATATTGATATTTGAATAACTAATTAGAATTGTATTATTAAACAAATTTAGATAACCAAAAATTTGTGTCATACATACAATTAAATTTAGGCATATATGTATTGATTCTTTCCAGATAGTTTGAAATCATCCCGCATATCGTTAATTTTTGAGTTAAACAAAAATATCTCTTATTTTCAGTCTGGATACTTTTGTTACATGTTAACTTGAGGCAATAACAACATGCTTCTTTGCGACTAAAGCTGCGACTAATTAGCACTTATTTTTTTTACTTTTGTTAAGGCTCTGAACAATGAAAGGGCTTAAATAATACAAAATTATCATAAATTATACTATACACATAATTTAAAATAGCATTCTCTTCTCTCTGTAGTTACCAGTTAGTAGTTTCCTTTCATGTAAGTTAAAAAGATGTAGTAGTAAATGTGCTTTCATGTTCTTATTAAATTTATATCTTACACTTTTAGCTTTACCCCGTTCTTTATCGTTCAGTAAGTTAACCAAGTATACAAAATCATAGAGATGACACGTACAACAGGCAAGTTACACAACGAAACTTAGTTTACATCTCAAAAATTTTGCTACAAAAAAGTTTGCAATACCTATTATTACTGGATGATTCACTAGATTTCCCAGATAAAAGAAAATCTTAAGTATTAAATACATCCATAATAATTAAACTAAAATTTGCTGTTCAGCCCACTTGCACTTACAATCGAAAATATGCATTTAATAGTTTTGTGAGCCATTATTAAATAAACTCAAATAACGGAATGTAAATGATTTTATCTATATCTACTCATATGTAAAAATCACAATATTTTTCTAAAATCGTGTCAATATACTGATTTTATCTAAATAAAGCGTCTCAAAAAATGACAATTATAGATTGTAGATTGTAGGCAAAAAGTATGTGTGAGCATTATATTTATTTACTTTTAAATTGAATATTTTTCAAT
The DNA here is from genome assembly GCA_963556235.1 of Cryptophagus acutangulus. Classification (NCBI taxonomy): domain Eukaryota; kingdom Metazoa; phylum Arthropoda; class Insecta; order Coleoptera; family Cryptophagidae; genus Cryptophagus; species Cryptophagus acutangulus. The sequence goes on from OY744557.1 coordinate 6,222,321, forward strand.
TTAATCGAATCTTATTTTGAGATTATATTTTTATTACCGTTTTTATAAACAAGATCTACAGAGATATGAGAAAGGAATCTATAAAAAACATGTCCTCAAGTAATTTTCAGTACATTAATTTAAAAATATATATTTTTTTTTATTTTTTAATTATTTATTAGGTTTTGTTTTAATATAAAACAAAATTTATATGGATCATATAAATTAACATGGTTTTCCATCTTACACTTATGTTTATGAACATAAATAAATTCGCTTTTGATAATGTCCGTCCTTATTAGTTGTGTTTCTCATAAAAATACTACAAAACATTATACCGCTGAGATCTTTTATTTATTTTTTTATTTTATTTTTTTTAATAGTCTCACCTTTGAGTTTTTAAATGGCGTCAAACTCTCTTCTTCAATATAATTTAAAGGTTTATTCGGATTTTGCCAAGTATAATAAAATCTCTAGTTATTCTGAAGTAAACTAAACATTTACTGCTATTCAGCATTTTATCCATTAAACGATAAAATATCCATTGTCGAGATATTCGTACTTTAAATAGATCGAGTTTGCTGTATTGTATCGTAACGTAATAGTCACTTTCTATTATAAAACTTTTATTAAAGTGAGCTTTAGCATTCATGAGCATGATTATAGAGTATCATTATAGAGACAAATTAATAATTTAATTATTGATCTGCGTATTATTGGATTATTTTATTGCATGTCTTAGTTATAGATGAATGTGCAAATATGTTATCAGTTGGTGACACCTGACAAAAAAATTTTGTATTTTGAAATATATTGTAATATACAAATAAATATAGGACGTAGATAACCTATTTTCAATAGAAACATTATTAACATTTTGCACACAAAACTTTTGTCATGTAGTTTCTTGGTAATTTGTAAAATTAGTTCCACGTAATAATACTCCAAATTGTAATCATCTCACATTCTCACATAAATTTGATAAGAAGACGCCAATTGGAATTTCCATAAAATGAATTATAGTTCCCCGTGGTCACATTTGAAAGATAAAACCAGTAGATGCTTTTGTCTTTTGAATATTAGTTGGTAATGGAAATGAAACTTTGAACAATACAAATTAGGTCATAAAGTGCAGAGAGAGTCTAATCGAAACTGGCAAAATAAACAAAAATAGATTTGTGATCGGCCTGGTCTGTACATATATTGTTTAAACTTATCAATTAGTCGTGTGTGTCAGACCGGCGATAGTGTTTGATTTCTGATTTGGCTTTCATCATCGGTCCATTCTCTAACATCAACTCCTTCTGGGTAGATGGAAATTGTAGGGCAGCAGTTCCCAAAAGTCTAGTGGGCCATCTGGAGCTTCGGTGACGAAGACTCGATCCGTTGATTTGCGATTCTCAGGTACCTATCTACCTAAGTTGTGGGCCCCGCCCGCTGGCCAATCGGCATGCGGGCCAGACAGAAGATGGCCAGGGCCGCAGAGTGGGGCCATCAGTCGGTGTTTCACCTATGACAAGTGCAACAAGTACTTACCTGCGTAACCGATAAGGACTACTCAAATCAGCAGAGTGTGCTTCCAACTATTGATGGTGCGAGTGGTTAAGTGTAGTTCCAGATGAGTGCGTCCAGGAGATGAGGTGCTATGCTACGATAGCCCTTTTGCTGGCCCTCGTACTGGGTGCGCAAACCTGCGGCCCTGGTCGCGGAGCCGGCCGCCGCAGAGGTCCTCGAAAACTCACCCCTTTAGTTTTTAAGCAACACGTACCAAACGTAGCAGAAAATACGATACAGGCGAGTGGATCTACTGAGGGGCGGATTGGACGTAACGACACTCGATTTCAGGATCTTGTCCCCAATTATAACGCGGACATCAACTTCAAGGACGAAGAAGGCACCGGTGCCGATCGACTTATGACCCAAGTAAGTTGAATTTTATTTTCCATTTCTGCCTTTACTTGAATCTGGTGTTGGCGTGAAACATGGATGGATGATATTAATGTAAACTGTAAATTGTTTGAAGATCACTGGAAACCAGTATATCTTGTCTACAGCCAGGAGATAATGCATATTTGCACTTCGATGTATTATTGACTAAGGTTTAATAAAAAACATATAAAAAATCTCTAATATTATGTTGTAATATTGTAAAGTATCAATATTCGACTCACTTTTCAGTTCTCACGGGCTTTTAAGGTTTCTTTCCTGTTGCGTTCACTGTACATTATTTTCGAGATTATTTTATACTTTCACGGATTTAACGTCACAGTTCAACTGTAAAGGAGTCTCATAGAAAAATCAAACTTCATCAAATCCAATTAACTTGCATAAATACAACATATTTATTACCTATCAGTTATTGACTTTTGATTAAAATCGTATACAATGTTTATTTGTTTAGCGTTCGATAAAATATGTTTATTTCTTTGTTATTCCGATTCTTGCAACTAAATTTTCGTCTATGTTTATAAATATGCTTATAAATCTAAATAGTTACATAATTGTGTGAGTTTGGTTTAAATTCCAGTTTTAATGCTGATGGGCTTATCGAGAGTCGAAACATTCTTTACACACATTTTTAAGTACTTTTCTCTTTAAAACCAATTATTTTGTAATCTATGCACACAAGTTTATACATCTATGGGAGAAAGCAATATAATAACCGTACAAACTCGATAATATCTATCAAGTATCAACTAACCTTAATATTACAAAACTAGTACCTAACCTTAACAATAAATTACCGAAATTTCCCAAAGCAACCAAAAATTTTAAATTAATAATTAAAACTAAGATCGGGACTATGGCATGGCTAGCTGACATTAATAACAGCAGGCTGTATTATAATAAAATACCCAGAATACCCTGTATACATGTACAAATTGAGTGCGTCTATTACGAAATACTTGAACCCTTACAGAATTTCTTAGTTCCATTTATATTGGAATCTTGAATATAAAACTCTGATCTGAGATTCGTGAAAAACTGGTTGTTTAAAATCAAAATTTCTATAAATTGAAAACGCATATATTATTGCATATATGGGCCTATGACATACCTTTGGTCCAGAGCTTTGGAGCAAACACACCCTGTATATCTACGAGTATATAAATATGAAACTTTGTTAATTTCTCTGTGAACTATCGACGTTACATTATTATTTATTATTTTATTGTATACTGATGCATGGCTTTATAACAATAGCCTGTATTGTGTGCAGCTACAGGAAAATAATTTTCTTGAATCGCCAATACACGTTTAATACAATAGGACTCTTGTCATATGCAAATCGAATTATACATACCAAAAGGAGATATAATATTTTTGAGTTTATGACTTTGGTCTTTTATTTTTGCATTTTTTTTTCAATATTCATTATTTCATATTCTACAATTTAATTGAACTCGTTGCTCGATCTTATAATGTTTTCATCTCGATATAAGTTGTTTTACTGCAACAATATGAATTTATACAATTACATCTATAAAAAATTAATAAACTTCAATAAGAGATTAAGAAGAACTTTCAAAATTAAAGTTGAAGATGTATGGAAACGAAAACTGTATCTATGAAAGTGATGTTTAAGTTTTCTATCTTCTGGTGTACTTTAGTCCAAATGAAAGCAATAGAATATTATTATTAATGAAGATTGGACCTTAATTTAATCTATTATTTTAATTAACTGTTTCAAAAATTGTATTATGGACAGATTACCCCATATGTGCAATAGAATATCAATAACATATGCAACGAGCTTTGATTGAAGTAGCGCGCAGCGCCTCACATTCAAGTTGCGTAGCCTACGGGGCGACACTCGTCTGTCGTTGTCTTCAATACGAACATTCAAAATACAACCTGTGTTTTTTTTTGCACAAAAAAATATCAAAATACTACCTTAATTTGTATTTCTTTTTATTGGACTTACAAGGGGGGTGGTTATAATCTAATTAAAATGATTTTATGAACTTAACCCAGTATAATAATAAAAAAATAGCAATAATCAGCATCCGGTAAATCTGATGGCTGATGGCTCCGTATATTAATTAATACTTAAAGCCAATAAGTGTATTGAACTCAAAAGATGTATAAAAGATGATAATAGGAGATTGTTATCTCAACTCCTTGATATCTAAGTACCTTCTACAACTTACAAAATAGAAGCGCCTGCTCGTAAATTCAAACAGAATATAAAAAATAAATATTGTCTTGGGTATAATGTGGAATCTATTTTACTATTTTGTTTATTTCGTTAGTACGTATTCATAATAGTAAATTAGTAATAGCTTTATATACTAATTTAATTAAATGTTTTATTTTTACAATTAAATCGTTAATTTATGATAATTAGATTTTACTATTTTTAGCATCATATATTTAGATACATTCACTATATAGTTTTCATTCATAGTTTTTTCAATCATGGCCTTGATTACTCTATAACTTGTTTTATACAAATATATGTAAAGTAAATATGTACATACTTGCACCTACATCCACAAATATAGAAATGTGTGTATTATATATATTAATTACATACAGGGTGTTTTCCAGTGATGCAACCGCCTCTACCACAGGTAGTAATATTAATCCTAACATACATGAATGTATATCACGTATTGGGAATATGGAATTGGGAGAATTATGAAGTCCAAAAAATTTCTAAAGTCGTACCAAAACTTAGCAAATTAATAAAATATAATATTACATTTAAAATTAAATGTAGTTAAATTTTTGTGAAAAAAATTGCATTTAATTGTGGAATTATATTGTAGACATTATCCTTGATACTTACAGTGTGTAGCACGCGTCTTGCACTTGAGGTAGGTCAGCATTCCTTGCCAAAGTCGTTATTGTTTCAGTGAATCACATATATAGAAAAATCGTTTTGCATTAATTGTACTCAGTATACCGAAGTTTAAATATATCTCACAAATCTGCAGCACGCCCAAGAATTTTAATAGATAATTCACAGCAATTACAACAGAAACTTTTTATGTCAACCATTTAATTACACCGACTGTATTTGGAAAATTAAATATAAGAAAAAAAAATTGCGACGTTTTGTTTTCTCATGTATACTTTATTGCAAAATATTTCACTGGTTTTAAGTGCTAAAAAATATTTAATAATCTGACATTTATTATGATTTTATTGATTCAGTAATTGTGTTTTAATAATATTGAAATTAAGTACTTGATTAATAAGGTATGTGAATGTATAATAACGTACAGGTGTAAAATGCTGATGTAAAAGCACTTAATCCTTATATGTTGTTTTAAGCTTTTATTTCAAGCACCCAGAATGTGTATATGAAACACGTTTAATTAATAGTTACTACTTCATATATCAATTACACGCCATATTTGAAGGCGCTTTTAAATTCAACCAGCAAATTTTATATGATTTCTTCAAACTCTTAGGAAAAAAAATGAACGATAATTTAACTGCATCTTTAATTCTTTAATTAGTTTTTATGCTTTTTATTCGAGTTCCAACTTTTTGCTGCGTAAGAGACTTGAACAGTCGATCAAGTCACAAGTATAATCTCTCACATCATGAAATTAATCGAAAAATCCACGAATGCAAGTAGGAAATTAAAGATGCTAATAGCCATAATTGGAAAATCAACTATTAGCTTAGGTCAGGGTTGCAATTGCAACAATTGCATATTAACTTATGCAACATAAAGTATTATATAATTTGCAAATGTACAGATTAACACTTTAACGAATGTAATTTGTTTTATTATCACTTTATTTGTTTATTTCGAAGAATTATCCTTACATAACTTCTAATCTGTACAAATTGGAAAACAAATTATTCTCAAATGGAAATTAATTAGCTAATAACCGCTTCTTGAATTGTGTAGGTATACAGTTGTAATTTATAAATAATAAGAACATGTTTAGTTGCAATCTCATGTTGTAGAAAACTAAACAATACGTTGTAAATAATAATAAGTGAAGTGTTGAAACGAAGTAGTAAAATTTTTAAACTTACGCATATTAAGCCTTTAACACACTTACTATTCAAATAGGTCACCGTTTTTTGTTTTTCTTTTTGCAAAATACATTACTATCATTCATAAAACATGATGCCACTAAATGACTTTTTTTTCGAACTTCATCTTTATTGTGATCGATTATGTAGAAAGCTTTCCACAGCATGGATGGTGCTCGAATCTATATTCTCATGCTGAAGAAATATAGTCATTCTGATTGTTATCGTTTTTATCTACTAAGCTTATTATCTAATATAATAATAATAATGCTGTGATTGGTTTTGGTGTGTTTAAAACTAGTAGCTAAATAATATAAAACGATAATCTGTGGATTCCAGACAGTATTATAAAAGGTAATGTTTAAGCCGGATTACAACGACCACCTCATCGAACAACATCACAACTATGGGAACTTTTCCAAATAATATTCGGATAAAAACATAAAACAATATGTGGAAGAAATTAATTATCGAAAGATGTATAGACTTTCATTCTATAGAAAGCTAAGCTTACAGTTAAGAGTATGCATGCATGTTGAAGAATATCTTCTACGTATACTAGATAAAATACATATGAAAAAAGTACGACAATTGAAAAACTCAACAAGACTGAGAAAATATTGACACAAGTCAGACAAAAGAAAACAATACATATACACTGCATTGTTTTGTTTTCACACCTTTTAAATTAGTCACTTTAAAAGTTTAAACCAGCTGATAACAGTCAAAAATCAAAGATAAAGAAATCAACTGAAAAAAGAATCAAATTTCGTTAAGTGAGCGTGTATCACTTAAAATCCTCTCAAAAAACGATATCAAAAAGGCAGTCACAGTCACAGATTTAATTCGACGTAAACAAGATGAAACCTCACGGTTGCATAAACAAGTCGCATCTCATTTTAACTTGTAACCTAATCCAAAAGAATAAGTGACTCTCTTGTCAACAATTTTCAAATCACACTTGGCCGCTTTTTTCCTGACAGTTATTAAAAAAACCCATTAAATCATAATTATTTTTGTGCACCGTTTTTTATTTTTATTTCATTTTGATGATCTTATATATAAATTTAACAACCAACAAGTAACAAGTAGTTACAGACTTACAGTGTCATGAGTTGCATAATAACATGTTTGTGAAAATTATTCTACAGGTAATAATTCAAGTTAACATTCATGCCGTTCGGCCCATAAAACAATAAATTAATAAATAAATTGAATATATGACCGCAGATGTCGAAAATATAATTACCA
>OY744557.1:6229750-6286421 GCA_963556235.1 Cryptophagus acutangulus
GGGTAAACGTTAAATCCGAGGTTAAATCCATGGAACGAAATGCAAGATTAAATATTTACCTATTTAGGAGGTATGCATCAAAATCTCTTTAAGTACAAACGTGAAACATTGACATCTCGTGAAATCAATTTTGACTTGAAGTTGAACGGATGGGGTGGAGAACAACCATGGGGTAGCTAAGTTTATTTCAAAACAACAACTACCAGATTCGTTCTGCTCAGTCATTTTATTACAGTTTCAAATACACCCGAAAGGTACTTTAAATGTTTATGTTTTTGGATTAGATATTTGTTGTTGTCACTCCCGTGTCTAAACAAAATTTTAAATAACAAACATACGGTTTTCAAAGAAAAGCATTTGGAAAAGTCAAGTCAAAGCTCAAAGCATTTGTGGAAAAAATTGATTATGAAAATAGAAATATGTACATTGACTTTTGTTCGCTTAAACCTATTTAAACTTTTCTGTAGGTAAAAATAAATGTAAATGTAAACGTTATAATAAGTGAGAACTAATGTTTATTGTGCATATTTGTATTCACCAATTTTCTTCCTTCCCGTGGGAAGGATCTCTATGTTAAACCCATTCATAAAAAATTGTTTGCACCAATATAAACTTGTGGCATAAGATTAATGGTTCCGTACAAAGGAATCGAAATTACACATAAAAATAGCATGATTGATATGAAATTAGACAAAAGTCGCTTATTTTGAAAAGCCACATTTTTTATTTTATTGTGTTATAAAAGAAACTGATCTGATTCCTTAAGACACCACCCAACACTCAACAGATTGCACTTTAACCAGCCTCGGCAATGAATAATTGGACAGGGCGTTGAGAAAAAAGACTCTAAACCAGCCTCAACACCTCAGGCCATCCACAAAGAGCTAAAGAAATACTTTTCTCATTTTAACTATGTATATGAAGGTCATCGGTTGCCTTGATGCATTATTGCTTTTTATTTGTTCTTGATGCAATATGCGCTGCGAAACCAAGAACCAAGACATAACATATAACATAATGTGAAAAATGAGCTTTAATGTTTATAAACATTTGCGCATGTTTACGACATGAAAAAATTCTGATGTGATGTTATTTTTGCAGAGGTGTCAGGAAAAATTAAACACTTTGGCCATATCTGTGATGAATCAGTGGCCGGGTGTACGGCTCCTGGTGACTGAAGGATGGGATGAGGAGAAAGACCATTCGCCGGAGTCACTACATTACGAGGGAAGAGCAGTGGATATCACAACGTCGGATCGCGACCGTTCAAAATACGGTATGTTGGCAAGATTAGCCGTTGAAGCTGGTTTCGATTGGGTGTACTATGAAAGCAGAGCGCACATTCACTGTTCTGTTAAATCAGGTATTAATTATTCTTTACTGTACTGTTTTATTGAAGTAGGTATTTTAAATGTAAGAAAGCTTTTTTGCCATTCAACTGCACGCAAAAAAGTTAGTTTAGTTTTAAAAATGGCTATAGATGTTATCATCATATTTATGTGACGGCAAGCTGATTGTCAACTTTGTTTTTACAAGGCAAACTCTATATGCTACTATAGGCGGTTGGCTTGTTGAAATATGGCATATTCTCGATTTAACATATTATATTGGCTACTGCCCCGATCAACATTCGAATTATTCATGTTGAAATTAATTGGAATTCTGATGGTTGAGGAAAAAATATACACGTTGCTTTCTCAGATGGCAGTTAAAAAAAAAATAAAAACAAATTGAACACATTCTTCTATTTACAACATCAGCAATTGTTCCAACTACTTTAGTATAGTACTTTTCATTGCTTGCTTGCCAATCAACAATTATGTCGCGGTATTTAGATATGTTTGGAATTCTAATTATCAAACACATGTATTAGTGATTCATTTAATTTGAACCAATAACAGTAATAAAACTCTTTGAATGCATTTTTCAATTTAATAGGCATTGTTGTAAAAATATTTAATAACGATACGACGACAAATACAATATAAAATAAAAATAATTTGAAAGCATTGAATTTTATTTATCGATGCAATTGGTTTTAATTACATTTTTAAGTTGTTTATATCCAAAACAACAAACCAACTTACCACATATCTGGTTGTGTAAAAAGATTTAAAGCTGGTCTTTGGAAATATAAAATAAGCTGGGTATTTTTGTATATCTATAAAGAAAAAGTGATTTTCCTTTGTAGACACCTGAACGCACAAAACTTATAAAGCTAAAGCGTAGATAAACTTTTGGTTTACACAAGTTTCAAGGAATCGAAAAGGCAACAAAACCAATATTGTTAATCCAAGTTATAACATTTTAAGAAAATCATAATTCCTAAGCCACTTTCAGACGTTTACCATCTTACATGACGTTGTTTTAGCCTTGTCTAAAGCGATTACATGGAGTTACCTCAACTCTTGTTAACTTTAAAAGATTATTAATTACGCTCGTTAAAATCTAATAACACCAGTTTATCTTTTTTTCTTGTTTCTTTATTTTCCTATTTTTAGATTCATATTTTTTGCATGCCTATTTAGGTATCTGAAATTATTTACTTTTTTTCAAAATAAAATTATGTTTTGTGTGCTAAAAAGGAGGCACGGTTAACCTAAAGTATACAAGGATAAAATGAACCGGTTTTGGGTATAAATAAGGTTTATCTTTAGCATGGATATTTAATTTCGAAACGGCACCCAATCCTACTAAGTTGCACCGCATTATCATCAAATGCCAACGAGCCGGTCATTTGTTATTTCGGACGCCCAAAACAACCGTCACTTGAAAAGCGATACTAATATTCTGTTTCCTTTTTGTTTTCTGATGATATCAACACTTTGCTTCTTCTTTCATTTCTGCTACTATTATAATCACCTTTTTTGCTTAATTGTGTTCAAATCTTATCAATCTTTTTACATTGGAGATGATACTATTTAAGTGAAACACACCGCCAAATAATTTTACGATATATGAAATATTTGGCATCCAAACTGTGTGCAGTGTTAGAAATTAAAATTATAACTCTGGAATGTACTTGGTTACCAATTGTACATAAGCAGATTGTAGTTTTCGGGATGAATGTAGTATGTAGTAAATATATAATGACTGGTTAAGAAGAACTTGGTTATGAGATGAAATGCATATTTAATTGTATTGTGGTTTTGTTGCAGAATCCTCACAGGCAGCGAAATATGGCGGATGCTTCTCTGGTGATATGACCGTGCAAACATCATCAGGGTTGAGAAAATTAACTGATCTGCAAGTCGGGGAACAAATTTTGGCGCAAGATCCGGCTACCAAACAATTACTATATAGTGAAGTTATTATGTTTTTGGATTACAATCCCATGCAAAGGCGTGAATTTTTAAAAATAACATTGAAATCAGGACGGACATTAACAGTGACCCCCACTCATCTGCTGGTGTCTGGTAGTTTGCAAATAAGTCGAACAATTTTTGCTGAAATTTTACGAGTTGGTGATAATTTATTAGTTAGTGCTCATAATGGGGTTGACATTTTGGAAGATGCGGTGGTGCACATTGAATTGATTTTAAAAACTGGTGTTTATGCGCCCCTTACGAGGGCTGGTACTGTTGTAGTGAATGATGTAGTGGCTTCTTGTTATGCGTCCGTGGATAGTCAGAATTTGGCGCATTTTGCTTTTGCACCCTTAAGAATGGCATTAAATATTAAAGTGCGCATAATACACTTTTGGAATTATGTTAGTGGACCGTTCGTCGGGCGGTTAGGCAGCGCGCAAATTTATGCGAATATTAAACCAGATGCTGGTGTGCACTGGTATGCCAAAATGCTCTATTCCACTGCGAACTATTTCATTCCTTCGCATTTGCATAAGTGATATTTTTTATTATAACATTTAACAAAATTAAAATAATAATGTTGGCCAGTGACTTTAATTATTAATTCACAATAATTATTTATTCTCTTAAAATAGTAATTAATAATAATTTTAATATTTTTACTTGACATAAATGGGTACAATTTTCCTTAAAACTTTTATCTAGATTGTTCCTCAAATAATTTATAACTAAAAACGCCATTATTTATATTAAAAAAATATAGTATTATTTTTATTTTGTTCTCATTGTTGTTTAAACACTGCAAACGTGCCAAGTATATGCTACAAAGTCGTATCTATTATTTAAGATAATAAACTGTATGTACTGTATTTTTAATGTATATAATAATTATTTTGTACATTGAACATTTCTTTTTTGTTTAAAACTTGTAAATTATTATTTATGTAATATATTATTGTATTAGTAACATTTTATTTATGGTGATAAATTTTATATTCAACATAAAATAAACGTTTTTATGTGATTCAATCAACCATATTTTATTAATTTCCAAAATAACTAGTGATATTACTTTCCGTTTAGTTGAGTACACCAAGTGGTATACAGAAAGCGAAGAACCAAAAATATATATACTTACTCTAATATATGAATTTGTTTCGTATGTATTTTGTTTATTTCGTATTATTTAAAAAAAATATTTTTTTTAATAAATGGACTTTGAAACATAAAGTTAAGTGAAATGTAAAAAATATTGTCATTAAAGCTTGTTTTTGAGAACTATTGTGTTACCTAAAAAATACTGCAAAAAACTGAATCTTCGAAAATTTAGCGGTATATTCCTTAATTCACAGTGAATCATTTTAGTTTAGTTTTGTACTCCCAAGTCAAACATGAAGCAATATATGAACCCTCTGGTATGTATGTCTTCAATGTATGGTTTCTGTAGTATAGTGGAGGTATGTACCACATTGCGCTCGACATTACGTTACTTTTGGTGGTATTTCAGACAAACTGACTTTGAATCAGAAAAAGATATTACATTGGTATCTCAATCTACATATTCTTAGTTATTTGGTAGAAAAATAGCTAGTAATATTTTTAATATTATTAAGTTACCCGAATAAGAAGTTGCAATCAAACATTTCAGGGTAATAACCACTAGACATTTTTCCATTTTCTTGTTAGACTACATAAATATCTGCTCGCAATACAAACATTCTTCAAGATATTCTCTCAAGATATTTAAAAAAAAATTACGATAAGAATAATAATTCAATTTATAATAAAGATTTTTAAGTCGCTCCTCCACTGACTAAATGTTTACTCTGCAATGGAGAGACGAATTCGATGGAAGGGGCGAATTCATTGTGTTTTACGTGAAACAGCTGAAATGCTCAGGAAATGTTCAAAGTACCCCAATATTTAATTTAAACCAATTAAAGATTTAAGGTTACGCGATAAATTATCAACAGAATTCTTGTTTATATATTCTCATTAATAAGTAAAGATTTTAAAAGTAAGTTTTTTAATTTTTTTTAATAAAGTAACTTTTTATTTCCAATAAAGGTAATACAAATTAAGGATACATACATTCCATACAAATTAAGGATTCCCGCCTTGAAAGCCGAATGAAAGCGCCATCTAGTTTCAAGCGGATGTCTAGAGCTAAGATAGAACACTTGGATTTGTCTTGTTTTGTATTGTTACTTTTGAAATTTTGTGTTACTGTAGGCATCTAACCCATGATTAGTTTTCTTTATTATTTTATTTCCTCTTAGCACCTCCAGCCAACCGTTGTGTCTGCCACCAGACGTTGAAAATTTAGTTTGCACAGTCACAGTCAATAGTAGTTTAAAATTTTGGGCACTTTAAACATAGGTCTCTGAGCATTTAAGCTATGTTTCATTGTCACGTATAGGAGAATGAATTCGTCTTCAAGATTTAGTTATTGAAATATGAAATTTCCTCTTCACTCAACAGATGGCGATAGCTTGAATTTAGTTTAAGAGAGTAGTAAAAATGCGGGGGCAACAATTTAAATGATTTTCGCGCTGTTAACAACTACTCAAGTAACAGTAGATACTGTGAGGGTTACTGCAATTCAATTTACAATAGCACCAAAAGCGCAACCAAAAACAAACAATTGTTAACAATATGAAACCAATTGTTGTCTTTGACAATTCACAAATTCGAGTTGCATTTGAAAATATGCATTACGGAAACCATACCTTAGCAGAAGATTATGCAATCAACATATCTAATAACTCCACTTTCAAATCGAAAGACCTCAGCCAAACACTTTTTCAATGAAGCACAAATACAAATAAGAATACAAAATTCAATTTAAAGATGTTTGGTATCTGGAAAACACGTTCATGTTTTTAGAATAGGGCTATAGCCACAAAAGTGGAAGCTATAGTAATACCAATAGTATTACCATTATCTAAAAATTATAAAAATTAAAATCTGTTAGTTAGTTTTTCTTCTTCTTTTTCACTGTTTACACAGGCGAGTTTACACCACTCAATGTTTCGAAATAAGTTAGGCAACCAAATATACACGCTTACTAATTTTGTTACAATTTTTAGTTGCCGAGGGCGACCCCATCTAGGTGGCCATGATTGAAGTTAATTATGTTCCACCATAAAAATTTGGTCACAATTTTTATCAAAGCGCGTTTTTACAGCGATACAAAGAAAAGTGTCATGGAAATCACAAACTTATTTCAATCCATTATTTTTTGAGTAACTGTAAAAATAACCGACCTTAGAAAAAAAAAACATTCCACATCAGCTACAAAACGAACTCGCCCCGGAAAGCGCAAGCGCCTGAGATTTGCCTACAAATGTCACATAATTTGACAGAAACAAAAGAATTCATTATTTGGTTCAAATAAATAAACCAAGACCGAAACGCATTATTACTGAAATTTATCACTGAACGAAGTCAATTATTTACGAAGCTTGTATTCATCGTTCAAGTGTTGTCTACAACACGAGGTAAGTGTCTCGAATTTCTAACTAACATGCAAATCATAATTCCGAATATTTGTCTCGCAGATAATGGGTGGTTGGAAATTGGAAGTAGCCAAAATGGCATTGTACGTAACGTTTCCAGTGGCACTATTCCACTACTTCAATCAACCCGAATATTTTGAAGAATGGGTCGTGAAAACGAAACAAGAAATGTATCCGCCGGAGAACGCGGAGCGGCGAAAAGAATTCCTGCACGCTATTCAGGACATCAAACAAAAACAGGAGCTAGCAATGTTGAAAACGCTAGAAGGTGACATTGAGAGTCAATAATACGAAGGTAGAATTGTTAAATTATTTTATTTGTTTTGTGTATATAAAAATAAAAAATTAATTAGTTTTTACTTTTTGTGTATTAGCAATTAGAGCTGCTATACAACTTGGAACAATGCACAATAAGATGGGCATTTGAGCTCCGTAATTGTCGGCGATGAAACCCGAAAATAACGGCGCAATAAAGTCAGCCAACGAAAATATAGATTCGAACGCACTCATAACACTTCCTTTGTCGTGCTCGGTGGATTTGGCTACTATAAGTTCGGTAAACGTTGAGTCCAAGACTGTTCGTGCTATTGACATTACAAAGACAGATGCGAGAAAGCCGTACAGCGTCGTCGATAAGCCTAAACCTGCAAACGTAACTGACAACAGCAACGAACCATGTAAAATTCGTTTGTATCCATTGTCGTTCGAATATAATTTCTGCTGCACCTTTAGCATTACGATATTGGTTAGTATCGAACTTGCGCTGAGAAGAATAAATACGTAACCCATGTATCGTCCCGTAACTCCAAATGTTCGGTTCAATATGAAACCAACGTTATTTTGCATAATTCCATAACATAAATCGATGCAACTTTTGATCGAAAACAAGTCCCAATATCTTGGCCAGTTGATACCTTTCAAATTCGTATAAGCTCGCACAAGTTCGTTCTTTCCACTCTGGATTGCGCTAATGTTGGTTTGGCTCTGTTGCGATTTTTTATTGTTTGGTAGGAAATGTGCTAGAACTGATAAATGCAGTGTTGAAAATTTGTTAAATTAAATGCCAACTTAATTCGTCTTTTATGGCATTGAGAATGATTATATCAAATAATCGAAACTAGTCTGCCACAATATAACGATTTTTAGTAGAACTTTGTGTCTGATTATTAGATTTATATTAATCACTACTAATTAGAGATGAACCAAGTACTATTGTTTAAATTAAATGCCATTTAGGGCTGTATTATCAATTTCATAATTTAAAAAGCCAAATAATGGTCTAATTTTTGGAGCCCGCGACAGCCCCACCGTAGTACCGCCTCTGGCCGCAACTACGTACTCTGCGTGTACGCGCGCTTCCTAGTAGCGCTCACTAGTTTCATAATTATGCCGCGCAAAAAACATTTAAATTTTCAATGTAAATAGAAGAAAAATATTACTTAAGTTGGTTAGCGCAAAACATGTCATTAGAATAAAGGAATATAAAATCCCATTATCCATTTCGCTAATGAATCCAGATATTAAAGCTCCAGACATAAAACAAACGGACATCAGCACGCCCATTTTTTTAAGCATCGCTGATTGTTCTTCACTTTTTTTATATACATCGCTCACGATTGTCCGTAACAAAACGCCAGTAGGACTTCCAAATGCTGGAAATAAGATAATTTTCAAAATGAATGTTAAACAATAAATATCAAGCTTACCGCATATTAATCTGCAAATAAATAATAAAGGTAAATATGTAACAAAACAAGTTAAAGCATTGCCAATTACATTCAACCATAAACATTGAATGAGTACGTTCTTGCGTCCGATTGAATCTCCTAAACTTCCCTACAAATTTTATAAATTAAAAAGGCATCTATCTTACATAGTGATGCGTCCTGCGTACAGCTATTGGATTCCAAAACAGACTAATTAAAGCGCTACTTGATGCAATGCTTCCTAAAAAAAAATTCGTACCCCCCAATGCAAACACGTGTGGCATGAACGTCGTAATGAACATAGAAACACCTAGGATTTCCTAAAAATCGCACATGTAAACAAATGTAAATAAACAAATATATTTTTGATTTTTACCAGTCCACTCATTAACAATATAAGCAACATTTTTGTTCAATTTTATTTCTATTCAATATCACAATAAACCAAATAATTTAACTTTTATTTAAGTAATGACAACCGCAATTAGATATATTATTTTATATGTAATGTATAACAGATAAGATTGTATAATATACGTGATAATATCAGGATGATTTGAGTGTTTAATTGGAATTATTTAAATTTAACGTCCTTGCATTAGAAATTTGGTGTGAGAGCCTTCCACCAAAAGTTCGCCACTATTCTTGTTCGTAATTAAAACCTTTAAAAAGGCCAATGATTTTCCTGCCCGAATCGTTTGGGCGTCAATTAGAATCTCGTCTCCGAGCGTCGCTCCTTTGGAATAACTGCGATTCGAAACATTATTTATTATGCACTAAAATGGTTGGTAATGATTTATTACGTCATATGCATATCCACTGACACGCTAGGCACGGATCCATTGTCGTGAGTTAATAGTGCGAAACTCGATACATTGTCGACCAAGGTCGCCGAAAAACCCCCGTGAAGACCACCCATTAAATTGACATGTTCTTCTTCTACCTTTAATTCGGCAACACAACATCCCTTCTCCAATTTAGTTATTTTTAACTAAATCAACATGTTTTGGTTCAGTGTTGTTCAACGTCATTATATCCCTTATATTATCTTACCTTGTTCATTAATCTGTCGAATCCTTTTGCTTTTTGAATCATCGCATTTAAATGTTTTATAGTGAAAGTCATGCTTATAATTTTTATCAAACACTAATTTTTGAAAGTAAGAATATATTGGTGTTATCTAATAATAGTAATATAATACTGAACCAAAGGTCGATTTATAACCTAGAACTTGAGTCGATTTTATAATTGTGCATTTTGTTAATTATGGTTCCAGAGTGGTTGGTGGTTACTCGTGCTGTAATCGCACATATTCGAAAAAATATTTAAGGGGGTGAAACCGCTACTTATTTAGCCGCTCTGGGCGCTAGCGAATCTAGATAGTTTTGCTTATCTAAATTCACTGCAAATTTCGCGACATGGGATAAAGAATAGATGGATAAAGATCTGATTTATTTGCCACGTGCTTTAACCGAAAACATTAGGAAAGATCGAGAGGTGTGGAAAATTCTCAAAAACTAGTAAAGCAGTTTGCGGCTTTGTTATAACCCCTAGAAAATTTCCAAAGTTACCGAAAATTAGAGAAAAAAAATACTTATATTTTGACAAAAGATTTGTTCGAATAGACATTAATTAAGTAAAATATGAATCGAAAACCTCGATCAAATATTAACCACTCGCTTGCTAATTAGCGGAAAAAGATAAAAGAAAAAACTTTCTGTCCATGTATTGCTACATCTGTTGTCTCTCTAAATCTACCATTAGATATTTTCTAGGATAATTCATAGTGTCTGAAACTGTTTTTCCGCGTTAAATTCCCTGAGCTGCTAAACAACGTTTCACGCATAAATTTGCAAATTTATGCGTGAAATCTTGGTCCATCTATTCTTTATCACATGTCGTGAAATTTGCAGTGATTTTAGATAAGCAAAACTGTGATTCGCTAGCAACCAGAGCGGCTATATATGTAGCGGTTTTGCCCCCTTAAATAATATTACAAAATTGATTTTTCAAAGTTATATTCCAGTTTCCTTAATTACCTAAATTATAGAACTGAACCAAACGTCATTATTCATAAAAATTAATTATGCATTTATTTATTATTGTTATATATTTATTATATGGTGTTTCAATAAGAGTTTCCGAATTTTTTTTGTTGTTTTTTTATTACTGAAGTTTTAAGGCCCGGTATTTTCACATTTAAATAAAGTGGAGAATATGTATGCAGATGTGAGAATACCGGACCTTAATCTGTAAAATTAGATGGCAAAACATAATCACACATGAAAATGTCTCCATCACGGAAATCATTAATTTGCAAAGTCAATGTACCGAAATTAAGAATTCGGTAGGTAACTGAAATAAAACCACTTGTGTTATATTTTAATAAAAAACAAATTTTTAAAGAAAATCATGTACAAAATATTTTTTTATACTTTCAACACACGTTTAAATTACTCCCGATGAATTAGCACATATAACCCTAGGAAAGATAAAACGATGTACTGCAACAGAAATAGAAATTTATCAGATATATATTATTACAACTTTTAAAATATATATTTTAATTTAGGTAAAACTATGCTGATAAAAATGAATCGCAAAATGTGTGTTTCCACCAGACCAAAACAATGTCCTAATCTAGGTTACAGCGACTAGTCACAACTACTGATTAGTCGATCAGTGTGCAAATAGTACACATAAAATTCCTGAAAATGTGTCATTCAATAATCTTTCTAAATTCCGCTCTATTTTAGAATAACGCCTATTTATTTCTAGTAAATTTACCTCAAAGACTTGCATTTTTAATAATCTAACTTGAACTTCATGTTAGATCAATTATTGATAATAATCAATGATTGAAACCTTCGACCTGAAAATCACGAGTCAACCAGACTTTAATGCTTGATAAAATCTCGTTTCGTTTAAGAGGAGTATTTCGGCTGAGCTCCCATTTCAGCGCGACTAACTGGAACGCTGGCTATTCTTATGGAAAAATCACTGCAACTCGGTGTGAGGCCCACAGGAAAACTACCGAATCAATTTTAAATATTTAAAGTGATATACATTATAGAAATATTAATCTATGCTTTTAATGGAACAAAGTTTTTATAGTTCATTGTAAAAAAAAAGATACAGCTAGTCAAAGTTAATATAGTTGATATTTCAAATACAAAATAACATAAATGGCACTTTGTCCATTGCAATCACAGATAAATCAATTCAGATTATATATCAGTTTAAATATTGAAAATTGATTCCTCAGTTTTTAAGATTATGGAACACCCGATTTGAATTTTTTTTATCATATTTTGAACGAAAATCATCGATAAAGTGCCTGTTCTAGTGCTCGGTAGACGGCAATATAGACGCTCAAACGCAAGACAGCTTCGAAGATGGCTAGTTGCGTCTCATTTCAACACATGCAAATATACTCCAATTCTAGTCTCGTGCTAATATTTGTGTCCTAACTCTAATAAAAGAGATGAAGGGTATCGATGGTCGCTTCCACAAATATTATCGCGGATAATCGGAATATAAAATTTGTTAAATAAATCGATATCCGTGAGAGGAAAACACCCTATTGTTTGTGAAAGGAATCGTTTAAATAATCACAAAAGTTTAACCTCGAGTTTAACAATTAAGGGGATATGATACGTGTTGAAAAATCCAAATTTTGTACTGTCCTTGTTTTTCACGATATTGACCTAGGATTTTTTTAATATTATTTTAATCGCGATTTTAATATTTTACATTGAACTGTAATAGAAATTTTTTAAATTTTCGTTTTATTTGATTTTTAAATCAATGAATTTGAACAATTCAAAAAAATTCTATTACAGTTCAGTGAGAAAGTTGATTACAAATAACTCTTGCAGTGGTACTTTTCTTAAGATAATAGTAAATTACACCGTATTGTAGCAAAACATACACAATGTAATGTAATTATGGTATAGCAATGGCAAACACTCTACAATACCACAATGAAATTACAGCAAAATTTAGTCGGATCATAG
Source organism: Cryptophagus acutangulus (assembly GCA_963556235.1). Classification (NCBI taxonomy): domain Eukaryota; kingdom Metazoa; phylum Arthropoda; class Insecta; order Coleoptera; family Cryptophagidae; genus Cryptophagus; species Cryptophagus acutangulus. Next base: position 6,242,299 of record OY744557.1, read on the forward strand.
CATCTTAAATGCACGAAAAACTAAAAAATTGTGAGCAATCGAACGTCTCTCACATAGCTTTAAGTTTAACATTGAAAAGATCACAAAAAACGAGTGCGTCACAGAATGAGAAAAAATTATAATTTATGGGTCGTGGCACCATATGTATAAAATATAAGTTAGGTATACCTTAAAATACGGATATTCGTTCATTAAAATTGTAACCATTCCAACGTAGGGAAGAAAACCTCGTGCCCGACCAACGACATCATTTTTCGTAAGCCAAAACTGATCCTCCGCATACAATCCTCGGTCATGCACATTATTATTATCACCTTTAGTTAAAAACTTGATTGTGCTGTTCTGCCTAGAAGAAAGGTAGGTTTTAAAAAAGCCCCAAATCGATGCACATTGCTACACTTACTTTTCATGTAAATTAAGAACTCTGTGAACAATGGGAATATCGCGGCCCTTCACTTTAAACACGACGATCTCGCCAACGGTGATGGGCTCTTCCGGGTAATTGGTTAAGAATAATAAGTCACCCCGGTGAAAAGCTGGCTCCATACTGCCCGAGAGAACTACGACTATTGGACTCTCGCTGCCAGTGACCACCATCAAGCCTTTCCATATCATAAGGGCCGACGATACGATCATTCCGAAACTAAGCACTTGATATAAGAACTGCAACCAGATGCGATTAATAATTCACAATAAATTGATTTTATTCTGTATCAAACCTGACGCTTATTCATCCGTTTTACATCATCTAATACATTGTTTACGGCCTCCATGGTCAATAACGTATCGTATTTCGATAATTCTATTTGAAAACTTGAAATCACCACGTCAGTGCCGACCGAACAGTTAAAGAAAGGTTAGCAGTGGTGTTGTTGACGTTTCGTCAGATCGATAATGCAATGATGTTATTTTACCGACGTTGCATTAGTTCGAAAACATTTATAATAAAATGCTAATCGAAACTAATTTGGCTTAGGCGTTGTTTTTTAATTGCATTAAATATCAATGAAAGACGCAAAATATAAATATTAAACGTAGTACAAACTAAAAGCGGTTTCGATTGACAACACTATGGCGCACTGAATGTGAGTCTATCTCTTTCTAACTTATGCTAATAACACAGGACAGAGATAATATGGTGCGCATTTGTACATCAATTGAAAGCGCATTTATGGCGGCCAACTCGAAAGACAAGCTAATATGAGAGGTAGGCAACCCAAAAATCGCAAACTGCTATATTTTAATTTAACAACTTTATTAATAAAGAAAATATAATATATTAATAAAAAAAATAAAACAATATTTAATAAACAAATTAATGTGTGCGTGGAGCGTTTATATAAGGTATTTTAAAATACAGACTTTCTTAAATAGCTAAATTTTTCTACTTGGATTGTTCAATACCTTGTCCAAAGGTGGCGCTGCAAACGCAAAAGAACCAAAATGGTTCAAATTATGTTAATAAAACCCTTATAAAACCCAAAACCAGCCTAGTAACTTATTTACGGCGAGCTGTCCCGCATTGAACGCCAAGATTGTCGAACGCTTTGCTGCGTGCAATAAATTTTGGCAAATTTGGATTTTATTTTTTTTATTTAACAAATAAATTCACAATTAAAAAAATACTTAAACAAACATTGATTCAAAATTTAGGATGCATTTAAGCAGCACCATTAACATTGGGACCATTGCCTTGATCACCATTAACATCAGAGTCATTACCATCAGCATCATTGCCATTAGCACCATTGCCATTGGCACCATTGTTAACTGCCTGAGGCGCGTTCACCCACCTTTCGCGTTCGGCATGTATGAATTGTAATACGTTGAACATTTTTTGTCCAAGCTCAGCAAGTCGTGCTCTAGCTTCTTCTTTGCGAGACTCAATGACATCAGCATTATTCATCACTTGCGATTAATTTGCTATTATTGCTTTTGCTAACAAATTTTTCAGCGTCTTCTGCACGATACTATTTTTTCGAAACAATAACGTTTGAAGTTTAAATGTGCCGCAACCGGCTTACTAGATTGGCGCTGTAGTCGCCACAGCCAACTTCATCAGTGTTGTAGCGCGCTCTCTCTCTTTCTAGTTCTTTCTTTCGTTGTACTTGTACTTGTAGTATTTGTCAAGATGAAGTAAGTTTCTGATACATTTCTTCAAATATTATAATCATCCTTTAATATTAAGAAATCAAATTAATGAAATACTGTGCACTAGTTTATGAAGATGATGTTTTAGTGAAAATTGTTTGCTTTTAGGATCGGTCTCTGTGCGTACAGTGGGTACAAAATTTACCCAGGCCATGGAAAAACTATGGTTAAGGTTGATGGAAAAGTAAGTAAAGCAAATTGATTTAGTTTTAATAAACGTGGATTTTATAGTATGATTAAATGTTTTAGACATAATTTGCTGCATGTAAACATAAAACATTGATATGTATTTTGTTTTCAGAACTTCACTTTCCTTAACTCAAAGTGTGAACGTGCTCATTTGATGAGAAGAAATCCACGTAAAGTGACATGGACTGTGCTTTACAGACGCAAGCACAAGAAGGGTCTGCAAGAAGAAGCCACCAAAAAGCGTACCCGTAAAACACAAAAGTTCCAACGTGCTATTGTCGGCGCTTCTTTGAACGATATTATGGCCAAGCGTAATCAACGTCCCGAAGTGAGAAAAGCACAAAGGGAACAAGCTATTCGGTGAGTGAATATTCGAGATTTTCTGCTTTTGCTAGTGTTAAGACGACACATTCTCTCTCAAGAATGTGGAGCGGTAATTTTTATGAACATCCACTTCTATCTATTTGTAGAACCGTGAATTATTGCGCAAGTTTAATTATTTTCGAGTTATGGGGCTATTGTAATCTTTGAAATTTCACTATAGTTTAATTGTGATATTGCTGAAAGACTGTCACTATAATACCACAATTAGTTTTATGTGAAGTTTTTGAGCAACTATACCTTTTACAGTATGATTTAACGCTGAGGTAAATAATTTCGCTAGCCAAAGCAGATTTCAGACAACGGAATACAATTTTACATTTTCGAAAACAAATTTATTAAGGCTTGTTATTAACTATTAATTCGCGGTAGGTAGAGTGAAGGGGGATATATAACATGTGTATGAAAGAGCGGGAAATTTTTCTAAATTAGAAAAAAAGTGTGATATATCTAAATTTGCAGAATTAAATAATCTTGGATAAATAAGTAGGATATTTTTGATCTTAATTATGTAATGAATGTAAAGTATAAAAATCTAGTTTGATATGAGAAATGTATTTTATTTTTTTATTACGTATTTATCCGATCTTACGTACTTATCCAAGATTATTTTTTTTTGCAAATTTAGATGTAACATACTTTTTTCTAAGTCAAAACAAAATCAAACAAAATTGATTATAAAATCTTATAGTTTTCGCGCTCTTTCATACACTTGTTATATATACCTCACTCTTATCCCCCTTCATTCTACCTAACGCGGATTGATAGTAAAGAACAAGCCTTAAAGGCTCCCCTAGTCGAAAATTAAATGTGAAATAAATTTGTGTTAGCGTTTGTTGATCTTTTGTTGTCAAAACATGTTGAAGAAAAATATACTTAGTACGTAGATATACTAGATATACTTAGTACGTACTAGTGCAACCTATTCAAAATCGCCATTATAGTTTATCGCGCGCAGTAGTGAGGAATTTTTATTTCGCTAGAAATTCATCAGTTGTGCATCTATTTTACGTTTATGTTTTATCCGATTTTGATAGGAAGTGATTCCTAACTGGCTTCAGTAAACATGTGCCTTTAAAAAAATAGACAGAAAAAGTACTTTAAAGTAATACAGTGCGGTCATAAAGTATGGAACAAAAATCATAATTCTATTAAACATTATTAAGAAAAACGCTTGGACAGGTTAATTTCATGTGTGAAATACGTTCGTTTGATGTGAAAAATAATATTATGACGTCATTAGTTTTTGCGTAATCATGGACATCATCAATTTTTTTTTAAATGGCAAGGCATTATTTTGGTTCTTGTTTGTGATAGACCTTCTCATTAGTTACACGATGATATAAAATTTTTGGTATCTTACATAACAATTGATCATATAACACATTTACCTCAAAAAATTTATTTCTATGAAAACCACATAAACATAACCAAAATCTACCAGTGCGGCATTGGTAGGGGACGTTTTGAACCTTTGCCTTAAATTTAATTTGTTAACATATTTTTTAATCTCTATTATTCGTTTTTCTACAGAAATAACATGTACATTTTTTTGGTGTTATTTGAACAAGGAAATTTTTATGGAAGATACCAAAATTTTTATATTATCTTGTAACCAATGAGATGATCTTTCATAAACAAAAACCAAAATAATGCCTTACTATTTAAAAAAGTTGATGATGTCATGATTGCGTAATAGCTATTTATGCAACCAGTTAGGAAATGCATTTTTTTGTGTAACGAGCGGATTTCTGCGGGACGAGCGCAGCGAGTTCTGCAAAATAACGCGAGTTACACAAAATAGCATTTCCTAACATGTTGCATACAAGATTTTTTCTAATTTTTACAAGAACCTTCTCAAAAAAGAGTTTTTTAAACTTATGATATTAATAATTTAGTGAATTTTATCAAAACAAGTAGGCTTTATTCGGAACTTTTCATCACCAGTTGTGAAATATTTTTCATTACATCACCAGTTGCGTAAAATGTGCCGTTTGCCAACTACAATCGATTTTGAAAAGTCACATTTTACATGCCAAAATTAGAAAAAAACTAATAACTTTAAAAAAATTTTTTTGCATCAAACCAAGGTATTTCAAACATCACATTAACCTGTCCAAACATTTTTTTTAATAATAGAATTATGATTTTTGTTCCATACTTTATGACCACACCGTATATATTTAATAAGAAATTGTTGAAATTTTACTAACAATAATGAACTTGATCTATTAAACTTTTGCTTATTAAATATATATTATTTTATAGTATTTCTTTCTGTTTTCTTAAAGGCACATGTTGTCTAAACACATTAATGTATCACACATCAAAATTGGTTAAAAAATAAAAGATAAATAAAAGCAAAACTGATGAATGTCTAGCGAAATGAATTCTTCACTTCTGCACGCGATAAACTATAGTAGCGTTAAACTATAATTTTCAAGAGGTTGCAATAGTGCGCACTAAATATATCTTGGGTTTTCTCAACACGTTTTGGTAACAGAAGATCGACAAACGCTAACACAATTTTATTTCACATTAAATTTTATCTGCATTACTGGTTGCAAAAACTCGACTAAGGGAACCTTAAGGGTCCGTCTTTCACCGGCTGTCTAGAAGTTGTCTGCAACCAGCATTGCATCATAGAGAAAAAAGAGCGAATGATTGGCGAGAGCTTAGGAGAGAGTGAGAAAAATATATAATAAACACGCGTATTTATAAACACTGTATTTCGGTTATATTCAGAAAAAAATTCTCTAGGGCAAGAAGCTCACTAAATTTGAATGATTTTAATTAATTATTGTTATTTATGTTAATTTATTTTTGTTTGTCCAATATGTCTTTAATTATCCACTATTTAAAAAAAAGGAAACAGAATAATTTTTTCTGAATATTTTGACATGATTTTCATCAAAAACCATCAACGCATAACCGAAATACAGTAATTATAAATACGCGTGTTTATTATATATTTTTCTCACTCTCCTAAGCTCTCGCCAAGCATTCGCGCTCTTTTCTCTATAATGCAATGCTGGTTGCAGATAACTTCGACATAGCCGGTGAAGGACCCTTAATCGTAAAAATCAATTTCAAACTAGTGAAAACAAATTTCACAAATATGAAACAAAATTTTACATTGGCATAATAAATTTCAAATCAATTTTTCAAACGATTTCGATCGATTTCAAACGAACGAAAATAGAGATTTCACATTATTGCAACAATGAATTTAATATTTATTTTTTTAATACTTATTTACAAATACTTTAATATTTATTTTTCAATATTTAAATACATATGCCTCTTGTTAGGAATTACAGCCAGGCTAATTTAAGATATTTAGCAACAGCATTTAATTAGATCCTCGAGTCATGTAAAACGATATTAGGCACCAACATTACAACAGAAAAACATCAAAATATAATGCTAATTATAATAGTAATTAAACAAAAATCATTATATTAAACAAAAAATGCTAATTATAATTGTTGAGTCCAGCGTGCGAAATATGGACGTGAAGCAAAGCTTGTTAGGCATATCAACGTGCAAATACGTTAAACGTCGTTATTAAATACACTAGGAAATATCTAGGTAATGGCACCATTTGAAAGAGAAAATGTGTAGCACAAATGCACATAAAATTTAGTTACGACTGGTGAAAAATAAATAAACAACAATACGACTTTCACTAATGAAATAAATTAATACGATTTTAATACTAAATTAATTACTAAATTTTGTTTTACGTATATATGTGAAAATAGTGTTTTCACCTATGGCATACCCTAAGCGAAAATACTTCATTTTTCTTCTAGTTGAAAAATGAAAAAAGGCGTTCGATAAATGAATAATTATTAGATTTATGTAAATTTTCGCTCGTGTTACTGTAATTTTTTTGCATGAGCAACTTTGCTTAACTTTTTTCTACAAAATTAAATATATGTTTTAAGTTTATTTACATTTTGTACGGTATTGAAACGAATTGTATTTAAAATTCGTTTCTATGACTCACTTGGTACTCGAACGCCCCCATGCGAAATGTCAAATTAATAATTTTCCTTGCCATTTTATGTTGAATTAAAATGAGGTTAGAGTAGTTTCAAATATTCAAATCCATTTATCAATTCAAACAATGGAATCAGCATGTGAAATTCAAGTTTATTAGATCGTTATTAGATCTAGTTTAATAACCTTATGTGAAATTAGTGATACTTGCACACCACCAAGCATCAAAGAAGCATATATGCGTAGAAAAAATAGTATTTGCTACTCGAAGTGAAATAAGTTTTTTTCGTTTGAGAATTTGATCAACTCGCCGCTACGCGGCTCAGAAGTTTGATATATTTTCATACATGATACATTCGTTTTCGCCATTGTGAAATTCTGATGCATTTTTGTAAAGTCTGTTTTGGCTAGTTTGAAATTGCTTTTCACAATTGTTAAGTTTGTTATTGTCAATGTGAAATTTCATTTCTACTGTGTGAAATCTATTTTCACTGATGTAAAATATGGTTTCATAAGAGTGAAAATTTTAACTTACCTGAAAATCACACAGGCACATGTAAAATGAAACATGCAGTTTTTGAGAGATAAACTTTCATCTTAATGAATGTTTTTGTGGTATTTTAGTGCTGCAAAGGAGCAGAAGAAGTCGACCAAAGCTGCAAAGAAAGCAACGGCTCCTGCAAAGGCTAAGGCAGCCCCGAAACAGAAGATTGCCAGGACCATTCAAAAGGCGGCCCCCAGAGTAGGAGGAAAACGATAAGTTTATATTTTGTGTATTAATATAGAAGTTTGTGAGTAAATCCCTTTTACTTGTTATCGATTTTTATTTCTTCGTTCTGCATTATGTACAGTGGCGGCCAAAAAAAACGCAACACCTTTAAACGAATAGTAGGCGTAATTTTAAAAGTTTTAGTGTTGTAAAATTACTTTATATTAAAATTGAAAAACAAAATTAAAAACAAAATTGATATTTAAAAAACAAAAAATATATTTTTTTCCTGCAGCAACTTCTCGCAATGACCAACCGTCTTCTAATTTGGCAATGGCTCTGGATTTTTGAAATGTGTTTAATTGAGGCATTTATTTGAAGGATTTAAGTCTTTTGTGATAATTTATTATAAAATTATTTTGACACTGACAACAAATATGTGACTAATATCAAGTATGCTAAAAAGTCGTATTTACAAAGGGCAATATTAGGTGTTGCGTTTTTTTTGGCCGCCACTGTACTTTGTTGTGGAACGATAGTAGAAAATGAAACTGCAAAATCGTTTTGTATATATTTATATACGGATTTTGGTTTTTAATTTAAGATACGCGAAACTGAAACCAGTATTTTATCTAAAAGATAAGGTTTTCAATTTTTTTATGAAAATTATTGGCAAAAAAATTGGCAGAACTTTTAATCAAGTAGTATAAAGGGTGTTGAAATTGAATTAAGTGCATTAAATTTAACTAGTAATATAATTGGTTGACGGCTACAACATTTCTTAATAACTTTATTACAAATCGTCAAAATATTGTTTTAAAATTCTTGCGGCATTTGTCACCAATTTCATTCCTCGCCAATGAAAACTATTGGCGGAGAATGATAAATGGACTCCATTTTTAATTTCAAACACCTAATAATTTGTATTTGAAAGTTGTTACAATTTTGCAAAATTTATCATTTTGAACATCGAATACACGGACATTGTTAAAAGTTATGGTGAAGCTAAGAATAACGCAGCCCAAGCTCGGCGAATTTACAGGCAGCGTTTTCCAAATATTTACACTTGTAAATAATATTGTAGAATGTTTAACAAGCATACTTTTTATGCATCTTTTGGTATATAATTAGTATATTTAATACGAATATATAATTCAATTATAATCCAATTATTTTGTATATTATTATTATTTTTTGTGTATTATCAATTTATTTTTATCATTAAGTTTTCAAAAATATTTAGAATTTTTCGGGGGTAAATGCACAAGAGGTACAATTTTTATCGGATAATTTTATTTTAATACGAATGGTTTGTTGCTGTGGAAATATCTCGAGCGAAGCGGGAGTGTTTTTCTCTTTTTACTTCTCTCGTAGAGGAAGTATTGTATTCATGAAAAAAAAAAAATCTTCAAGTTTCACTTTTTTCTACATTATAGAATGCGTAGATTACGAAAATCATATTCACTAATTTCCGTCTGTCGGTCTGTGCATTTCTTTAAACCACTATATTTCGGAATCTACTGACCCGATTAAAGCAAAATTTGCGTCCTTTTTTTCTACCTGCCCATAGATGATATCGAAGAAAAAAAGTTTATAAAATTCTCAAAGACCTGCGCGTTATAGGCCAAAAACATGCTAAAAATGGCAAAATCGGTAGATTCACTTAGTATACCCCAAGTGGTGAATGCTTTCAAAAAATCTGGAGTTTATTATAGGGTTGAATTTTTATTAAAGGTTGAAGGGTCAAAAAGTTGTAAAAATGAATAAGTTGTAACGTGAATACCTGCCAGGAGGAATATTTGATTTGGACCAAATTTGGTATACATATTAGGGATACATTGAAGAAAATGCTGGTAAAAGTTTCATCCCCTAAAAATAAGCCCCTACGACCCATTTGCCGTTTAAGTTAATTGTTCAAAAATTGCCGGTGTTGTGATTCTTATATGGCAGCATTACCCACACTTTTCCATCAGTTATTTTAGTAATATTTACATAAAGAGTGAGTAAAAATAATTTTCGATCCTTACCACACACCACCACCCCTCCAATATAGAGTTTGAGTCATATGGTTCGGATTTTCTTCATATTCGATTTCTACTATACATTTTAAACATATTTACGAATAATATAATTTAAAATAGTATGCGACCCTTATTTTGCAATTTCAACCCTTAACATACCATGTACAGTCAAAATGCTCGAATTTCTTTCAAATTTGGATCCTAGTAGTAATTTAACTTACTTAACTTATCATTATTTAGTTAATTAAATTAAAATTAGGGTAGGACCTACATATTACAATTGTAACCCATAATGCACCCCTTACAGTTTGATTTGTCAGATTTCTTTTAAATTTGTTTTCTAATAATAAATTGAAATATAATTTAAACTAAGTTTAATCAAAAATGTCCTAGAATCCTCAATTCATGTTTTTAATCCTTAACACACCCCTTACACTGATAGTGCTAGGATTTACTTTAAACATTGATTTATATTGGTAATTTTAAATCTAGCTTCAAATAGTTTCATTAAATTAGAGTACCTACAACAAATTTTTCACTTTTTAATCTTTTCATACACACGTTTCAACTTTATCGCTTAAATTTGTTTAAAATTTGGTTCCTAGTTAAAATTTAAAAAGCATTTTTAAATAACCCGATAAATTTTTTTCAGTAAAAGATGCCTCAAAATTCTAAAAAGTTGAATAACAAATTTTAATATAGCAACGAGAGAAGTACTGTGGAATCTCATTTCCATCGAATTTTTTCTGCGAGCGATATTTCCTCAAAGCAACAAACTATGAGTAAATTTAAAATAAAATTATCCTGATTAAAATTGAATCTCGAGTGTATTTTAGGAAGAATAATAAACAACTCAAACGAATTTATTATTTGCAATTAATAAACAAAAAATTACAAACCAATAAAGAAAAAACAAAAAATGCAGAAAGAACATAATTTCGAGTTTTGCAAAATACCTCAAACTGTTTCCAAATTGAGGTTCGGCATTGAATAGTAGATTTCGGTACACTATTTTGAACTGCATTTATAATTACAGTTTTGGAAGCGCTTCCAAAACGTTCTATATCATTCATTTTGCTTACTTTTCTGTTCTGATAAACCAAATTTGTGTGAAAAAGTCTTACTTTTTTAAAATAGTGTGTATTATTCGATTTGAAAATTTAAGATAACTTTTTACTCGCTGAAAATGGCAAGTTGCTAGGCAACAAAAACCGAATGTACAATTTTGATTGGTTGATTTACAGAGGCGTTTATTAATCGCTATTTATACCGTGTTTATACTAACATTCTGATATGCTGTCCGTAGTCATCGTACCCGTAGAAGTTAAACATTGACCAACTTTACGGTTAACGGTATGGCAACGGAAACTATAAATGCTCCAGCGCATACTGGTTTTTAGCCATGTTTTTAATACAGTCCACAATAATTTTGTCCCTATTATTCTGTCACAAAAATGTGTTAATTCAGCTGTTAAAAAAACTCGAAAGGATGCCAAGGACTGCTACTTGCATAGGCACAACCCACAAATTTGCAAACAAATAACTAGAGCTAACAACAATAGCCAAAAATAAATGATGACAGAGACAATCAGACAAACATTTGTGCTTGATATGCACATGCACAAAAAAAAATAAGCAGAGACACACAGCATTTGCAGTTGCCCCTAAAAAATGCTCCTCTTGCCCCAAACATTTTCTTCTTAAAGATTTAGTTAATAAAAAAAAAAATGGTTTGGGAATACTTTGACCAAAATAAAAAGGGAAAATATTCCTCAATTTAGATTTTTGAACAGGTATCACTTTTAGTTGACATTTCTCATGTTTAGTCAATATCTATGAAGGTATTTGTTCTATTTTCAATTTTTTGTTAAGATCTGTCACTTTTAGATGACATGTTATATTTAGTGGACATCTGTCACTTTTAGTTGACATTTGGCATTATTAATTACATCTATCCAATTTGGTTGTTTTTATTAACATTTTTCTCTTTTTGTTAAAATCTGTATTTTTTTACCTCTATAATTTTTTTGACATCTGTCACTTTTAGTTGAAATCTGTGACCTTTAATTGTTGACAAATTAGACATTTACATAACTGATTTTACTTCTCTCGTAGAGGCAGTATTGTATTCATGAAAAAAAAAAATTTCTCCAAATTTCACTTTTTTACTTTATAGAATGCGTAGATTACGAAAATCATATTCACTAATTTCCGTCTGTCGGTCTGTTCGTTTCTTTAAACCGCTATATTTCGGAATCTACTGACCCGATTAAAGCAAAATTTACGCCTTTTTTTCTACCTGCCCATTGATTAGGTCGGATGATCATGTTGCTCCTAATTTCTAGTGTTAGATTTCTTGTGTCCATAGTCAAGGATTTCACTTGGTAACTGAACAGGGTATGACGCTGTTTGTTAGATCTTCCAGAATTCTTAAGGCAAATACATATATAAAGTATTTGATAGCGTCCAATAATATTTCTTTCTTTGAGGCCTCTTGATCAATTCCTTCAAACTCACCTGACTTTGGAAAAAATAATGTTCGGCTCTCACTTTTAGTACACCTCTCACTTTAGTACTCTTCCTAGAAAGTTTCGTGATCCAGATTTTGAAACTCCTCAACAATTTTTAGCTAAAAAGAAATCTTATGCTCACGGTCTTCTTCTTTTGCACTAGCTTCTTCTTCTCCTTCTAAGAGCTAACCTAAGATTTATGGATCAAGAAGATTCTTCTAGCTCTGTTCCCTCCCCCTTTTTTGAGCAGCTCTCCCAGGAGGATAGATCTGATACTGTCGTTCAGAAACATTATGCTATTAGTATTGTAATTTTACCTACTATCGGAGTAATAAGTTTTGACCCTCTTTTTTAAACAGTTATATTTCTAAACGTAGGAGCCAAAATTTTATGAAATTTTTATATGATTTGCATGAACTATTCATAAATGTCGTATAAAAAAATCAAACATCTTACTCTTATAGTTTGTTTTTTAAAAATTAAAATGTGCAAAAAAGTACCTAATTTTACAGCCGTAAAAAATTGCAGTTTTTCAATTCACTGTATTTTTGTTAAAAATAGCATTGTATTCACGAAACTTCAAACATATGAAAACAAAATCTTTATATTTATATTTGTTCAAAAATTTTTATTCTACTATGTGTATATTTTTAATTAAGTACTATTAAATGCATTATTGTTATATTTCTTATTAGATTTCCGATTTCAAAATGTCTTGTGTGTAATTAAAGTACACTATATTATCAAAACGTTTCTAAAAAAATAAATCAAAAATTCGTTTAATTACTCGAGTGATTGTAGATTTAATTTTACGGTGCGATGTGAGAAAGATTCAACTATTCATTTCGATTAAATCTGATTAATCTGATTAAAATAGTGAAAAATAGTTAAAAAAACAAAAATAATAAAAAAGCTTTGATTAATAATATCAAAGTAAAATGCACTGAAAATAATAGTATATTTGCCGCTTCGTCTTGATAAAGGCTGTCATATGCCGTTTCATCGCTCCGCTGCCCCGCAAATAACAAGTGCAGTTTTCCTTTTTTAGTAAATGTAATTTAGTATTGTGGCCATAATTTATAATTTTTAGAATTTCTTTTTATTGATTATTGCTCTATAAGTTTGTCTGCAAAACTATTCGAAAAGTTCAAGTTGATAGCTCTATGAATAGCTGAGAAAACATAGGGTCATAATTTATTTATTTAAAAAAAAACTACTGATCAAATTGATTCAATTTTTCTTGTATATTGTACAGAAATATATACTTTATTTGTATTTAAAATCTAAAGTCATCAGATGTAATAATTTTTATAAAACTTACATTTTAAGTTAATAATATCGAAAAAGGTACAAAAAATTCGTGCTTTTTTAGATATATTCATACATTGCTGGAAAATTATGAATGTGAAAATTTTAAAAAAAATTACATACATGCACAACACAACACAATTTCAGTTTTTTTTTTAAATTATCAAAATGTGGCAAATACTTTTCATAATATGATACTTTAAAAAAGAGGGTCAAAACTTATTACTCCGATAGTAGGTATGTCTATTATTTTATAATGAAAAAGAATGTACTTTTTTCTACATATAAACAAATCTATTGTTTTGGACCATTCATCTGCAAAAGTATGGTCAATCATCATTGCAAATTGTCCAAAAATCTATGAAAAGTTCAGTAATTATTTCACAATTCGTGAAACACGATTAGCATTTTATGGGATACTTTTTGTCTCTTTCTTTCACATTGCTAGACTGCAATAAACGAGAGATTCGGTGGGACGCACAAGAATGATGTGCATAAAAATACATTCGAAATGAAGTCGCACTGTTTTCCCTTAAGAGATATTGGCGAAAAAAGCTTCTCTCTCTCTCTTTATCTCCCTTCATTTAATAAATTTCATAATCTTTCAACTCTTATGGTAATATCTCCTCAAATGTTTGTTTGCATGACTCGTTATTTTCTAAATAAAAAAAAAACATCTCACAATTCTTTTCTGAAAAACAAATTCTTTGCATGAGATGCATTGCTCCATAAAATTATGCCATACTTTAAATTGGTACAAAAGCATAGTATAGCACGCTTAATAGTACAATAAATAATCTTCATATATTTCTAAAAAAAAAATTTAAAAGTTACGTAGTTTTTGCAAAATTTAACAAAGAATATATAGTAGCAGAGGGGACAGCATGCATCTCGTTTCAATGCGTTAGCAGGTACTTTTAAATCCAGTGTTGGAAGTAGATTCCAATCCATTATCTGATTTTATTTTTACCATTTGCTTGGTTAAATATGATGTAAATAAATTTGGCGCGTGCCTCTTATACCATATTTTCTACGACGGTACGAGTGAAATTTGTCTTTCACTCGTACCTTGCTTCACCACACCCAATATTTCAAGTCTTGTAGATATTGTAATTTCAAAAAAATTTGAGTAACTTTGCAATAATGAACTTTTTTTTGTGCAAAATTGTAACAATAGCCGACTTTAGGCTATCTGAAAAAAAAAACCACTTAAAAAACAAAGATTTATAATATGGCTAAGAAGACTCGCTAGTATGTGTGCGTATCTTTTAATAATGGTTGTTGAAATTTCGTCCCAACCAGTAGATTTTTTGTTTTTTAAATTATTTATAATGCCATAAATTTCACGAGCATCTGAAGGATATGAAAACAAATTTGAGTTTACGCCAATAATATTATTGGCACTATGTTTTGGAGATGGAAGGTTTAGTGTATCTGCTACTATGTGCGAAAATCTAAAGAAAGTTAGCTTTTCTAAATTTAAGTAATTTTCACGATGAAACATCTTTTTTAAGACTTTGTAGGCTAAATTCAATAATTAGTGCACATAACTATGTAGATTGAGACAACGATTATTGACATTTAAAACCTAAATAAACTGGCAGTTGATAGTAGGTACAGAAAATATTGATAGTAAGTACTAAAGTCACTGTATTTAGGAAATGGTCCGTAAGCCAGTTTTGATAAATCAAGACAGGTTTTGGTTTGTTGGTCCGAAAGTCTGAAATTTACCAATTGTCAGACATACGGACCAGCGGTTTTCTAAAAAAAGGTACCACAGAGTTACCACTCGATAGACGACGGCTGCTACGGTTCAAGATGACCGTTGACAACTAAACCTCATTTACATTCAGTCATTTACATTCACTCGTAAATTGTAAACAAAGTCCACATACTGAAGATAAATAATTATAACAATTAACAATGAATCCCAATGTTTTTAATTACGTAGTTAACGAACTGTTACTGACTGATAGTAGTAGCAGTAGTGATGAATGAGATATTATTCGATTTCGAGGGCCTACAAGTAAGTTATGGTATTAAAAGTATACATTCGTTTTAATATGGTGTTACTGTTTGCTTTAGGACCCAGGATTCGCAACGTCAAGGGTCATTGGGGAGGAATCTTCCGACCAAGCGTTTGAAGAAAACTTTAGAATAAAAAGAATTACGTTCAATCATATAAATTTCTTTACTGACGAGATTGAAACGCCTGTAGGTGCAACTGGACGGCCCACTATAAGTGCCTAAAATCAATTGCTGATAGCAATCTACCGATTAAGTACTCTTATTCCTATAGGTAAATATTGTCAATAATTATCAGTTAGCCGAACAAATAACATATTTTGATAGGTCGATTTATGAATGGTTCAAAATTGGAAAAGCCACAGCAATTCGAGTCGTGAGAATAGTTACCTTAGCATTCATAAGAAGAATTTCAAGTGCGATTGAAAGAGTTTTTTTAAAAAAATGTGCATATTAAATTTTTTGGATCGGGGCCTAAATTCATAATAGCATGTACTGTATTGCACAACATATGCATCCTACAAAATGATATTTTGGAATTGAATAATGAAGATTTTGATGAAGAAAATCAAGAAATATTAAGATACAAAAAATACTCAGAATGAAGACAAGTGCTAATAAAAGAAATTTGTTGTGTTCACAATTATATAAAAATATTTAAAATGCAAACTACTGAGCACATTCAGCCAAACTTAGCGGCTAGATTTTTACTAAACGGTGTTTTAAAATGAGAGATGAGATCGCAGTATAGACCGCTTAGTTAAAATGTAGCCGCTAAGTTTGGCAGTGAATTGTTTTATTTTTGTCCTTCTTTCGATTTAGTATCAATCGAACTTATACTTATCGATCTTATACTTATTTACTGCAACTTTGCTGGTTTCGAAATCTGCCGAGATGGTCATTCCAGTTAATAAGATTAAATATTCTGCCCAGAAACGGACAGGATGTTATTGGCGCCCATAGCGATGGCTTCGTTGGACTGGTGTTTTGTTGTTGTTGTCCTGTGGGTTTTGTTGCAGTGCGGGCATGGTAACTCTAATTCTCAGTTCTCTTCGGTTGAGATGATCCGTGTAGTTGGTCTGTCCCAGGTCCATCTTACCTCTTCTGGTCGTCTTTCTGTACATTGGTGTTGGCACAAAATCGAGGTTCCGGTTTTCGTCCCAGGAGGTGAGTAGATGTTGGACCATTGTCCATTGCGAATTGATCTCCAGTGGCTCCAGTGGTTTGATGAATGGTGCCAAGCCTCTATTTGGGCACTTTCGCTCATGTTTGCCCATTCGATGTGGTAGGACCCAGTGGAGCCTATTGAAACGGCACATCCTGAATTGATCCATGGTTGATTGGAGCGTTAATAGGTTGATTGCAGTTGGTGGAAGTGCGGTGCACTTATTTGCTTAAATGGACTGCCTGTTCTATAATACGGTTCTAATAATACGCACTACTGAATACAAGTCGGATTTATTGATCAGTACAACACGATATGATGTTTGTGGCTTCTCCAGTGTTGACCTCCATCTACATTTGGTTGCCAACATACACAACACCTCTCTCCTTTAACTTCTGTCATAATGATCAAGGAAATTGGATGATCTTTGTTCGCGCTCCGAACGCACACGCTTGGTCACCGTTGGCTGCTGTTGTTCAGTGGATCTGGGTGACGGATATGTAATTCGTTTTGGCGTTGAGACTATGTTGTCTGGTATCTCATTCGGTTGCGTCGTTGGTTCATCGTCCGTCGTTACTGCGTATCGGTTCTCGATCCATTTCGCGAAAGCGTCCACCACAATTTCCATGGATAGATTGGGGCACGTGGGCGGTTGATTCTGGTGTTGACATGTTGAACACTGGCGTCGATGCCCGGCTACCAAACGTATGATCGCGTTCCCGTTCACACGATCCCTGGATGCGTGTCATGCAACAACTTCAGCACTCCTTTTCTCCCCCTTCCAGTGGGACGACCACTCAAGCTCTTCATATAATGCTTACAATGCTATCAGCTTACAATTTTTATAAGCTGATATCCTTTCCTCCCGGCTCCAGTATGATTGGATCTGGTCTATGAGATTGGTTGTCGAATTGTGCCATTCTTTCCATACCCATTGCAGTACTCTCGGAAAAGTTGGATCTTTTCTGGTTAGTACGGCTATTTACTTTGCGGTGAACGGCCGCTCCTTTATGGCTTCGAGCATCAATATATCTGAACTTACATTTTCAGACGGATTTTTACCGAGTCGATTGAACCTCCATCTTTATTTATTTATTTATTTCTATACAATACCCAACAGCGTACGCCATTTATAGGGTAGCATAATTACACAAAATGCACAAAAGAAAAAATAAAGACAAATATATGAACACAATAATTTATGTGAAAATAATACAACAAATTCAACTAAAATAAATACATACGGAAAGAAAGAAACAATTACGGGAAACTAGGAAAAATGTAACTAGGACACAAATCTTCTCGCCAAGGAGTCCGTCATAGCATATTAACAAGACATTATTAAGATAGAGACTACGGAGTAGGAGTGGTTAGAATAGGAGCACACACAAAAAAAAACAGATTTACAATAAGTAATGCTCTTATGTTATGCAAAAGATTTTCTAATTTGATGAATACTACAGCAAAAAATGTCGATATCCTCAGACTACATAATAGTTGGAGCACATTAAATACAGAGGTGAGTAGTAATCGAGTCCTTGGATGGTTCAAGATAAAAGTCCTTGGATAGCGAAATCTAGCCCTGGGAACATTCAGATTTAAATTTTCCAGTAAATACGGACAATCAAAAATATTGTTAATTAATTTGTACAAAAATATAATGGAATGACACTGTCTACGAGTTGATAGTAATTGTTGACCAAATCTGTTCAATAGCACATCTTGTGGAAAGCCTTGCTCCGGGTAAGCTCCATCTATTTTAAACACTAAAGCTTTAAAAATTTTCGTTGCATTTTTTTAACACCATTCAGTTTTGATTCTTTCCACTTAGCAGGATACATAAACTTTTTCAACATTAAATAAAATAGGTGCAAAAGAGGGTCAACTAAAATGTGCCCAGCATCACGTATAATAAAGCTTGGAACTAGATCAGGTCCAGTAGTCATGGAATCCTTCAGGCTTTTGATTGCAGAAAGGATTTCATCAGGTGTTAAAGCATCAATGTAAAAGTTGTTGCTTTAGGTAAAGTGGGGCTGAAGTTGTGGATGATTTCCTGTGGGCTGACCTCCTAGGGGTGTTATTATTTCTGTTGGCCTCATCGTCCCTGTTGGCCTCATGAATACTTCCCCTCTCTGGCTCCTAATTTCGATCTTCTCGGGAATCGAAAGACGGTGATGGTTTGTGATGTCTTCCTGGCCCTCTTCTTGGCCGTCTTCCTGGTTGGTTTCCCTCAGACTTCCTTGGTTTAACCTAAGTGAACACGGGGTAAAATTACTGTTTGATGTGACAATTTTGTAATAATGGATGAAAGGCAAGACAGGGTTTGGGTGAAATAATACTCTTATTTCTAACACACCGTTTATTCCAACTGGTTGTTACAAGGATTAGAATAATTCTGTCTGCTTATCGAAACATTATTTCTAATAATTGTCGATCAGCAGTATCAGCATTTATTAAACAGTACTAGTCCACACTATTTAATTAGGTGAACATCTATTGCAACAATGCTGATTAAGTGAATAAGTTTCGTAAGAGTTCATTCACTACACCTCCATTGCAAAAAGAAAAAAATAGATATATTTTTTTTTTGACTTAATATTATTTTCTTAAATCTAATTTAACATAGTTACTTTAATTTCCTTTAGTTGAATATAATTCATAACAATTATCCTATCAATACATATACTATTTTAAACCCCTAAGCCTAACCTAATTATATAATTCACACACCTAACTATTTTGCTTATTTCTAACAGTATAACTTAACCCTATCTTTATGAACCATAATATTCTTATTTTCTATTTTTATTACAATATTTGGACTCTGTTCTTCTATAACTTCAAACGGTCCCTTATATAATGGATCTGATTTGATGCCAGCTTCGTTTTTTAACATGACTTTACTACCTTGTTTATAGCTAATATTTCTACAGGTTTTGTCATAATAAAATTTTCTCTTAATTTTTGATGCTATCAAGTAATTTTTTGCATCATTCCATGCATGTTGTAGACGGTATTTTAATTCTAATGGGTAATCGTCAAAATTGTAAAGTGGATCTACACGGTTAGCTACATTAGATGGCAATTTACATGTTTTGCCAAAACTAATTCATATGGCGTATATTTTGTTTCCGTATGTACTGTGTTATTGTATGCAAAACACCAATACGGAACCCAAGAACTCCAAGATCCTAATTTTTTGTCTATTTGCATTCGTAAGTAACTACCCAAGCTTTTATGCGAATTTTCGAGCGCACCTAGAGTTTGGTGGTGATATGCAGTAGCACTCAATTGGTTAATCTCCAGAAGCTTACAAGCTTCTCTAAATATATTAGCCAAAAATTCAGTACCTCTATCGGTTACGACATCTTCTGGAATTCCGTATCTTAAAATATAATTTTCTACAAAGGATTTCGCAACCGTTATAGATTCTTTATTTTTAATTGGATATGCTTCGACAAACTTACTCAAATCGCATTGAAGCGTTAAAATGTACCGATTTTCTTCCTCGTCCGCTTCCAAAGGTCCTACTAAATCTAGAAAATTTTTTTGAAAAGCTGAACATGCGGTTGACGTTATTGTCATTGGTTCTTTATTGGGTTTCGAATGTTTATACCGTTGACAGTCATCGCAGCTTTTTATAAATTTTTCCACGTCTTTTCGCATTCCAGACCAGATGTAGTGTTTTTTAATGTTGTTATAAGTTCGGTTTATTCCCGCATGTCCTCCTATTGGTAACATGTGATAATCGTTTAATACAAGTTGTCGCGTTTCTATGTCCGTTATACTTTGTTTACCTTTGACAATTGATATTTTTATACCTGCCTTTTTTTTTTATCTCAATTGAGTTTTCAATTAAACTATTTAATAATAGTGCGCACGTTTTATTTTTAATAAGAATTAATTCTGGAATATTATATTCAAGGCAAACTTTTTTCAAGTCGCTCAACGATGTACTTGATGTCAACGTTGATCCACGATCTTGAACTATATAAATTATTTTAATATCTTTCTTATAAATTACGTTTCCTAACGTGCAATCATATTCTTTGACTTTTACTGAATCGTTTAAATCTGTACTTAAAATGAATCGTAATTCTGTAAAATCGTCGGGACATTTTAACAATTCTATAACTCCCGGGTGATTAATCCGTTCATCTATCAAATTGTGTGAATTATTGGTGTTGCTGGATTGTTTAGCTGTGTGAGATCGAGTAATTGCGTAAACAGATTTACTTGTGTTTTCGTTAATATTTTTAAGTTCGTTTGCGGTGATTTCAATCCGAGACAACGTGAGAGTCGTTAACGTGAGAATCGCGCTTTTCCGCAACCTCATTGTTTTCACTAATTTCGCGGTTACTTCGAATGCCAATGTTATTGTTCGCGACGTGTACTTTACTATTAACTGGTAATATCTGTTTAACTACACTTCCGCCTACCCCCTAACCTGTATGTGAAATCTGTGCACCTACTGTTAACCTGGATATGAGTTGGTTGTTGTGCCTTTTCCACACGAGGTCCGTATGGTCTATTTTGCAGAAATGGATGCTTTTCCCTCTGGATTTGATAATTTTAGCGGGAGCCCAAAGCTTCTTGTTTACCTCCCTGTAATCCCTGGCCATTACTGTGTCTCACACGTTGAAATTCCTATTTTTTTTTTGTGCTGTAATGTTTTCTTTGGTTTGCTTGTGAAATAACTATGTTCTCTAATATCGAATTATTCCTAGATATATTCGCTAAATCCTCTGTGTTACTTCCTCTAAGCAAATCAAACGTGTTCCGTAACCTTCGTCCGAACATTATTTCTGCAGGGGATTTTTTCGTCGTCTCATGCTCCTCTGTATTTCTGTAGCTTAGAAGCAATCTGGAAATTAGTACTGAAATTCTCTTACCCTTATTTTTGGGATCTGTCAAAGCGATCTTCAGCTTTGTTTTAAAAGTGCGTACAAAGTTTTCTGCCTGACCGTTAGATTGGGGGTTTGAAACACTAGTGGTAACATGCCGGACTCCATTGCTTCTGAAAAATCTCTTCATGTTAGCGGCTACGAAAGCGGTATCATTGTCTGTTACCACTACGTCACACAAACCATATCTTGCAAAAACGTCTCTAAACGAACCTCTGTAGCTTCACTGGTCATTTTGGGAGCCTCTTACGCCTTTGGAGACTTGCTGAATGAATCTATAATAATTAGGAATTTTTTTTTATCAATTGGTCCTAAGTAATCAGCATGGATCCTAGACCAGACTTTTCCTTCCGGAATCCATGGAGTGAACTCTGCTTTTGGGGGGCTAGGTCTTTGATGCAAACACGCCACGCATGACTTAATTAGAGTTTCAATTTCAGAGTCCATTGCTGGCCACCACATATAACTGCGGGCCATAGCTTTGGTTTTTCCTATTCCCAGAGAGGACTGTGCAACTCTTGC
Source organism: Cryptophagus acutangulus (assembly GCA_963556235.1). Lineage (NCBI taxonomy): Eukaryota > Metazoa > Arthropoda > Insecta > Coleoptera > Cryptophagidae > Cryptophagus > Cryptophagus acutangulus. Next base: position 6,264,189 of record OY744557.1, read on the forward strand.
AGTATCCTTGAACGCAGATTTTTGAGGATAATTACCCTATGACCCCAAACAAAAATTCGATTTTTTATCGCTATTTCATCTCTTCTTATAAAATATGCTTTTAAATTTTCGCTCTTCTCGTTCTTCCATGCTCCCGCTTGTAACTTCCGATTTAATAATTGCAGAATCGGATCGGTGCTTGTATCTTGATATACTTCTTTATCATCCACGGGCCATTCTTCTTGGCTGGTCACGAAATTGATAAAGTTACCCTTTCCTAGGTGCTCTTTGTCTATCACGTTTATATTTAAAGGTGATCTGGAAAGACAATCTGCGATTTTTTTTTGCATTGCCGCTAATGTATTTAATTTCGTAATTACTCCTGATAAGTAGATAGCCTCGTAGATAGCCCATCTTTGCACTCTTTGGCTTTACATCAGTGGAATTCCTTTATCTTGACCAAAATATGTCACTAGCGGCTTATGGTCTGTCTGCAAACCAAATCTTTTTGGGCCAATAAGGAACTTTTAAAATTTCTTGACGCTATAAAATATTGCCAACGCTTCTTTCTAACCTATAGGATATGCAAACTCGGTTTTGGACACACTTCTACTAACGCAACCGATTGGTCTCTCTTTGCCATCAATTACGTGACTTAATACCCCTGCAATACCATAACTGGAGGCGTCGCATGTTAATGTTATTGCCAAACTTGGGTTAAAATGCATTAACGTGATGCCTTCCGCAATTAAGTCCTTGATTTTGCTAAAAGATCTCTCGCCTTCTTTAGTCCAACGCATTTCCTTGTTTTTCTATAGCAACTCATAAATAGGCCTCAGGATTTGAAGCTAAATGGGGTATAAAACGTTGGTAACATACCATCCCGCAAAACGATCATACACATACCATCCCGCAAAACGAACTTCTGATACGAAGATGCTGGCGCTATTCCAAACGGCATTCTTTCCACCTTGTACAAACCTCTGTGAGTACTCCAAGTTAGTATTAACTTCGACGCTTCGTCCAACTCGAATTGATTATAGGCCTGAGAAAAAATTTCATCCGGGTGTGGAATTGGGTGATACACCATTTCGATGTTCTTGTTTAACAGTTTATAATCGGCACAAACCCGAATGGATTTTCCATCATTCTTTGGCACGATTACCAAGGGGGTGCCGTATTGGGAGCTTTCGATGCTGGTGATGATTCCTTCTTTTTCTAACCTATCTAGTTCTTCATCTAGGTGCTTGCGGTATGTGTAAGGTACACTTCTTGACTTTATGAAAACAGGTTTGGAGTTCGGCTTTAACTGTAATGAAATCTTATTATGTTTAAATGGTCCCAACTTATTATTAATAACATTTTTAAACTTGTTTAATAGATTTTTTTAAATCCGATTGTTCACAAACTAAGTTTGCCATTTCTAATGTTAACCCGAATTTCTTAATCCAGTCTCTTCCCAGAATATTAATTCTGCTTTGCTCAATCACGTAAAACTTGATTTTTTTTACTTTGTTCTGTAAATGTACTGATGGAATTGAATGTACTCTTTGTCGAATTGCGAATAGTTTCTCTCTGTTTTTGATAGTTTTGCTGTAGAACATTATTGGAGCCTATGTTCCTGCGTCATTTAATTGGCTTAACATAGCTCTCACTCCGTATGGGTTGGTATCGCATGTCAGAATCACCGATTTCCTTTCGTTGTCACAGGCCAGTAAGTCCTTTACTTGTCGGAAAATTTCGATTTTTTTGGGCCACTTCCACGGTACGTTTTTGTGAAGTAATCGCTGCAATCGAGTTCGAGAATTTTTTTATTCTGTAGTCTTTCGAAATGTGGTTCAAATATGGGTGGCAGAATTTGAGCAATCAGTGGCAGAATTTGAACGATCTCTTGATGTGCTAACGGACCTGATTAGAGTAAACCTAGGGCCGACAGGCACGATCGTCACCGGCGACTTTATCCTCAACGATTGGCAGCGGCACTGGCACTGGTAGTGGTCAACATTGGCAGTGCTCCAACGTTCGCGAGGAAGAACCAGTGTAGCATACTGGACTTGACATTCGTCCTCTCTGGTACGCCAGACAGGGTGACCCAGTGGAGGGTTCTTGGCGACGAAACGCTGAGCGACCACAAGTACGTCAGGTTTAATGTCGAGACTGGTAACGTGGCTGCCCCTATGGCAAATACCAGCCGATGGCGCTACAAGCAGGGCAAAGAGGAAGAGCTGAAAAGCCTAATATGCAGGGAATTCGGAAAACTCAAAACCCCGGGAGTCCAGCAAGTAACGTCAACACTGGGAAAAATTTGCAGCAGCATGTTTCCCACAATAAAAAGACGAGGCAAGAGACGCCCGGTATACTGGTAGAACGCGATCATTGCGGGCTTGAGAGTCGACTGCGCCAAGGCTAAACGCCACTATACGAGGCGAAGGTGTAGGGCCGATCAAAACGACGTTGCTCTCCCATCGTTGCAGAGCTGGAGGGCAATCCAGCGTACCTAGTAGCTATAGTTAAAAGCTATCTTAAGGATAGGAGTCTACTGGTGGATGACACAGTCAGGGAGGTCGAGATACCCTTTCCGACCATCGCCTCATCAATCTGACTCCACGGTGCCGTGTTAAAGGCGTTTTCTAACGTCAAGTGCAACGGCAACGCAGAACTCCCGCTGCCGCCAGTTGTCCTCGTTTGCGCTTCGCGCCATTCTTACTACTTCCAGAATGGCATTCACGAGCGTCCTTCCCGAATTGGCGATCGTGCAGACCCCCACTTGCGTCCAGCTCTGCAACGATTCGCGCGCAGATAATTTTTACAAACACTTTGCCAATGGTGTCGATTAAGCAAATTGCTCTGACCGCACCGTCCGTCTTCCCTGGCTTTGGGACCAGCACCAGCTTCACCGTTTTCCACGCCTTCGGAAACTCTCTGGTCTGAAGCAGCTTGCCGTAGACGTCTGCGGGGCACTCCGCGTCCACACCCGCGTCAATCTTCATTACCTCTGGGGGTATCTCGTTTAAGCCTGCTGCTTTCTCACTCTTTAGCTTCCGCGCTGCTGCCGTCACCTCGGCCGCCGTATATTCACGGGCTTCCGATGCTTCGCCCACATTTTGCTTACTGACATCCGGCTTTCTGCCTGTCCATAACTCGTATGGAGTTTTCTCAATTTGATTGAAGGTTACCGTTTTGTTTCACAAATATACTGCGGTGCTTCTCCGCTTCGGCCCAAAATTTCTTCTTTAAATCAGCTTCGACCAGCAAGCACCTGGCTCACTCCGTAATTATTCGATTTAGCCTCTCTGCCATACCGTTTTGCTCAGGAGTGTGAGGATTTGTCTTCTGGTGTACTATACCATTCTTCCTTAAAAAAACCTGCATTCTTGCATTGCAAAACTCACCCCCATTATCGCTTCTTAAGCATTTGATAGTAGCATTCAGCTGATTTTCCGCCAATTTTTTGAAATCATATCTTTCAAAATCCTTGTGCTTTGCCTTCAAAAAATAAACAAAGCTCATTCGACTGAAATCGTCTTTGAAAGTTAGAAAATATCTAAAACCTTCAATGGATTTCTCTTCCATGGGTCCGCACACATCTGTGTGTCCAATTTCTAAGAAAGCTTTTGCTCTAGAACCACTTTTTTGAAAAGATAATCTAGACTGTTTTACTTCGCAACAAACTATGCAAGAGGATTTTGTAATGTCTACCTTTTCATCGAGTTTCAATCTTTCCACAGCTTTTTTTGTTTTCTCTGATGCTACCCCCATGGATATGTCCCAATCGACGGTGCCAAACTTTTCCGGATATCATCACAACAGCTGACGAGTTTGTGTTCAATTTGTACACTCCGTTTGACAAAACTGCGGTTGCTAATAGACAACGATCCCTGTTATAACTTTCACAACCAGTATCTGTGAATAACACTGAATTGCCTTTCCTAATTAGCTGACTCACCGAGAGTAAATTTGTTGTAATTTCCGGCACACAAAATACATTTTTTATCGATATGTCGTAATTCACTTTATTAACTACAGTCACGATTTCGACTTTTTCCGAACAGACAATCGACACTTTGGCCTTGAATTTGTAAGCATTTAAAGTTATCGTTAGAATTTAGACCATTGCTATACTATGATTTTATATTGTAATCTAACGTACAGTCTAAGCGCGAAAGTTATCGTTATACACTTACAGAATAAGGGCCTTTGTCTTAATTCGCCACAACGATTTCCTTGGTACTTGGTTGATACGATCGATTTTTAACCCAACTTACGTTTGCTGTCAAATGTACACTCACGCCCAAATCGACATACCAGCCATTCTTGCTAAAGTTTCCGTTTAAAAACACTGCACTAATAGCATTTGCTGACCTGATCCATTCCCCGGCTCCGCTTTGTCGTTCATCGGATATTTGTTGCTAAAATGACCGAGCTGTTTACATCTGTAGCATTTGACGTTTTTGAAGTTTGACGGTTTGAATCTTTGATTATGGAAGACTGGAAAGAGTGAGTTTTAAAATCGACTCAAGCAGAGTGAGATGAAATCATTTAACTCCGCTTCATGATACTGACTCCGACTTTATATCATCCACTTCCTAGTGCGTAATTTAAATTTACATAAACTATCACAAAAACTTAATCAAACAACGATGGTCGATGAATGATTGAGCAAAATGCAAAATCTTAACAAGCCAAGCCAAGAAGAAAAAGTCACCCAATATTGACATATAACCGGATATGACGTCATAAGAACATAACAACCCAATAAAACTTATTCGTAAGAGTTTACCTTGGATTTTGACACACGGAAACGAGAGGAGTTTCTTAAATAGAAGCTTGTTATACGTTACTTGTATTGGACTACTTGGCTCTATCTCACTTCCTTTATTACGAGGGCTACTCTTTGTCTGATGCATTGTTAGAAAACTGTATTAGCAATCTAGTCTACCATATTCAAAGGTTTGAATGATGTTCCACTACTAGCGCCATTTCTTCTACCTTCACCGACTTTTGTCCGGTTCTTCATCGGTTTGTATCTCGAACTAAATACTGCACCCTCATTATCTTTTGATTCAGATAATTCAAAATCCATTAATTTGGATTTTATAGCATCTGTTTAATGTTTATACCAGAGTGTTCGATTGCCATGATCATTGGTGAACATTTTTCCGGCCATTTCGCTAACAGTAGCGAACCAATCCACTCGTCGTTTATGTTGAAACCCGTTCCTTTCAATTCCTGGCTTGTCTAGATAATCTGCGTCACTTACGATCAATCGTTATAATATTCTTAGCCTTCGTATTTTCATCAGCGGTCAAGGCCTGCTACCCGTTCCGGTCGTTGGAGGCGCCACTGAAATGCTATCTTTCACTCCTTCGAAAACGAGTAGGTTTTCAACCGCAAACCGCTTTGGAACGCTTGCTACAAAGCTAGTGGTCGTCATCGTACATCTTATTATTAAACGCCAAAAACAAATAACCTTACTATTAACCCCCTTCGATAAACTGTGGCCCACGTGTCGCATACTACTTTTTTAAAGCATTCAATCTAGGACTGGGTCTGGGCCCATAACCTATTATAAATATGACGAGAAAAGTGAATAGAGCCAGCAAAGGGTTTCGTGATGTACCAAACAACGATTTATTAATATGAGATGGAGTGATAATGAGAATTACAATAATAATTATATTAGCGTTACCTTACAGTTCGACAGTCGAGAGAAGAGTACTGCACCTTTCCAACCGAATTAAAATTAATTTTTTTATTAAACTGATTCGTCTAGTATATCCCGAATCGTCGAATAATGTCCTTAGCTTGTCACATAGTTCCTTTGATGTATGTTGTTGCACCCTTCACATGAACGTATAAAGCTGGATCAATCGTTATAATATTCTTAGCCTTCGCCTTTTAATCAGCGGTCAAGGCCGCTGCTACCCGTTCACCGGTCGTTGGAGGCTCCACTGAAATGCTATCTTTCACTCCTTCGAAAACGAGTAGGTTTTCAACCGCAAACGCCCATTCATCATAGTTTTCACGCCTTTTACGCTTTGGAACGCTTGCTACAAAGCTAGTCGTCGTCATTACAATAATAATTATATTAGCGTTACCTTACAGTTCGACAGTCGAGACAAGAGAGAGAGACAGAGACAATAAAGATTTAGAATCGATTTGCGCGCCATCTTCATTATGGTTATACAGTTGGATATCCACATTTATAAGGTTCTGCTTGGTAACTGGTTTGTAACCATGTTAAAAACTTTTCGGCTGCGCAGTAAATTCAAATATTATGTTTTTTAATTTATTATTATAAAGGTAAATAAAACAGAATTTACAATACAGATTTATTATTTATACATAACACAATATACATTATAAATTACATATATATTACACATTACATAAATTGAAAACATATAAATTATACATTATATCGTGATGTGAATATAATATGGTGTGCTATCGCGCAGGTTGCTATATTATTTCGTGACGTCACGTTGGTTCTATTGAAAGTGTTTAAATTGTCTATAGCAACGAAAATTATATTAATTAACAAATATATTAAAGAGAAAAACATACCCCTTTAATTCTGTAGTTAAATATAAGATCACTTACTAACAAAAACGGCCACACCAAAATACATAATAATAATTTACTATGTATTTATTCCAATATTTGATTGAAGTAAACATCAAATAAAACCGCCAAACGTAACTTGATTTTCATACTATAATTATCTAGTCCCAACGTGACGTCATGCGCGAAAATGAACGAAATTTGGATAGCTCGGTAGCACACCATATTATATTCACATCACGCATTATATTACATATGTAAGCAACTTTATTTTCAACTCAACTTTATTATCAACTACAACTTTATTAAAAGTAATGATGTGAACAGCTCGACATCAGATCCAATACTACTGTGCCAGAAACCGCACCCCCCTTTATATGCAAATTGTACATCGGCCTACTCCGATGTTTGTATATCGGCCTACTTTGATATTTGTACATCGGCCTACCCCGATGAAATAGAAACTTCACGGCCAACTCCATATTTATACAAACACTATAACTATATTATATCAAACAAAAAAAACTTCTCCTACATTCGTCCATTCTCACAGGTTGACGTCCTCGTCAACCATAAATCTACCCTTTTAGCACATAATCTTTCAACTTTTCCGGTTTTCTTCTTTTTCGTTGCCTATGTCCGTTTTTTGAAGATGGGGGGACCACTAAGTACTCTTGCTCAGAAGTTTCAGGTACTTTGTTCGTTGTTTATACTTTCTCTTCTACTCCATCCATTATTTTCTCATCTTCTGTTTCAACTTCGCTCTCCTTGTGATTGTAAAAACCCTTCATCTGTGAAACATGCACAGTCGTACTTTGTTGTCTTCCTCCTTCGGTCGTCAACTTCTTAATACGGTAAGTATCACTCGGCAGTATTTCAATTATTACAAAAGGTCCCTTATATTTCCTTTGTAATTTTGTAGAAGGTTCAGTTGCTACTGGCTGGGCTTTTACTAGAACCACTTCCCCTATTTCATAGTTGACTCCTACAAACTTCTTCTTATCATATTGATTTTTATACTTTTGTTGTTCCCGCAATATCGTTTCTCTAACAGTATCATGCTGCTCTTCGGGGGAAACTCTTTCTAATCCTTGCACAATATTATCTATATGTGCATTCTCCAAACTGGGTTTATACCCCAGTAAAACTTGATAGAGTGTCCTACGTGTAGTCTTATTAACCGAAGAGTTCAAATTATACTGCACCTTTGGCAAGCATTGGTCCCAACTAGATTCTGTTTTCATTTCTGCTTGTATGACTGGAATCAACGTCCGATTTACCCTCTCAACCATTCCGTTTCCCTGCGGATGTCTTGGTGAATTCAATATATGCTTTATTCCCTTCAATCGACAGTAAGCCTCAAATACCTTTAAACTAAAACAGGTTCCTCGATCACTCACCAGGGTTATTGGTACACCAAATTTGATTACAGCATCTTCTACACACCTCACCATTACAGACGCCTTTGTCGTTATTATAGGGGTGAAGAATGTAAACTTAAAGGTTGTAAATTTGTAAATTTACCACTTGCAAATTGTAAATTTAACTGTAAATTTAAAGCCACTTGTAAATTTAAAGGTTTTAAATCAAATTGATTAAATGGAAAATCCGTTGCATAACCAAAACGCAATTCGTTCCGTTTTCGAACATACGCGAGCTCCGCTAATTCACTGAAGGTACGCCCGATAAGTAAATCCGTTGTCTGAGCCACATCGGAAACAACCAACAGTTCTAAGTCTTTTACCATAACACCATCTATCATAATCTCCACAAACACTTTTCCAATAGTATGTGTCACCGCTATTTCGCTTCCAAACCCATACAATGGTTGTTCGTCTTTCGCAATATTTAAACCCAGACGTTTCACCGCACTTTCCCGAATTGTACACACCGCACTCCCGGTATCAATAAATCCGTACAATTCTGCAGAATTGTTGATCACAACTTTGCGATAAAACTTCTGGTCCATATCATCCGTCACTTCAGTTTGATTGGTCATTACTTGCTGTTTGTTAACCTTAGCAATAGCACTGACAGGTCTAATATCTTTTGATACAGCTCCATGACGTTTCTCTGGGCACTCTGTCGATTTGTGTCCCTCTTTGCGACAAATGTAACAAACATTAGCTTTAAAGTTGCAAGCGGTAGACATATGTCCTCGCTGCCCGCACCTGAAGCATTTCAGTTCTCCCGACTGAGAAACCACTTTTGTACCATTAGATGTCGCAACTGACGTCAACGTTCGATAGCCAGAACGCTCTCCACCACCTCGCGTTGATTTTATCATTTCTTCCACAGCCAAAATATCATGCAGAAGATCGTCGTACGATGTATGTTGTTTCACCATTAAATTTGCAGCAATCTCTCTCATTGCCAATCCCGTCAGCACCTCTTTTTTGGTGTCATTAAGAGAAAAGTTGAGCTTCTTGCACAACTCGACTTTTTCAAAATAGTAAGCCATGACTGATTCTGATTTCTCTTGTCGTCTAGCACGCATTTTCTCCCATCTAAATCCTTGGCTAATTGCTGGTGTATATGTTGCTTCAAACTCACGTACAAACGACTTTCAATCCGTGATAATGTCCAACTTCATCCGATACCAGTAAATAGCGCTGCCTTGTAGATGAGCCCTAGCCGTTTCCAGCTTAACTGCATCCGACCAACCATGCATGCCAGCACTCACCTCAATATTTTTCAGCCACTGCAATGCGCTGACTACGTCCCGATCACCATCGAACACCAATACAGCTTTTGCTAAATCCGGTAACGCCATTACAACCGGTTTAATCTCATTAACTTGCTGATTTATACTTATTTTCTCAAGAGCTGCGCATAATTTTTCGTCGCGGCGCTGACTCTCCTGAAGTAATTGTAACAACAGCTTCTCTGTTTCACTCATATCAACAAAACCGCTTCAAAAAAAAATAAAATAATCTGAGCCAACACCCAATATGGCCGTCACCAAGTTACGCCTTCTTTAATATTCAGCAATCACGCTCCACTCTGTGATCGTTTGCTAAACTATCCCACTTCTGAAGATGTAAGAAACTTTGTTTTCAACTCAACTTTATTATCAACTACAACTTTATTAAAAGTAATGATGTGAACAGCTCGACATCAGATCCAATACTACTGTGCCAGAGACAACCTAGAGACGATCAAGTGCATATAAATATGGGAATCATAGTTACCTTGTTTTTGGGAAAGTGGGGGTAGATGGCGCGCATGTAGGATAAATTTAATCAAGTAGGCGGTTTAATCAAGTAGGCGGCATAGGACACATTTTATAAGCTACTATTATTTTTATTTTATAGAAAAATTAAACAGTTAAAATTTGATATATCTTTATTTAAACAATGTTTGTTAATTATGTTGGAATGTCGTCAATTTTTTTTTACATGCCCTTGCATCTTTATTTTTCTCATTTTTTCTTTTGCACCACCACGGAGTTCCAATTTTACATACAGCTCGCACAATATTTGTTGTAACAATATCTTTATGGTCTGCACAAGAAACGGATGTAAAATTAACGTTTTGTAGTATTGCCTCGGAAAGAGGAATTGAAATTTTTGGTTCATTGCAAGAGATATTTAAAGTATTTTCCAATACAGTAATGGCTTGACCTACTTTCACTACTAATAGTTCTGAAGGATACTTTAGACGTTCGGTATCAGACCACTCTTTAAAAGATATAAACAAATTAACAGGCGTTTCTGAACTTGATAACAAGTAAAGACGACATCTGAAACAATCCAGATGTTGAAGAAGTTTTCTGACAATAAAGCCACTAACGTAAGCTACAGATAAAGTAGATGTAGCTCCTTCTTCAACTGCTTTGACTATTTTATCAGATACATCTTTGCTTAACATTGCCTGTGATGACGTGGTTGCAGGTAAAGAACTTGATGTTGATGTCACTTGTGCATCATCCACGGCTAAAAATTTGGTCAAATTTGATAACAATTCATGTTCGTCTTCTTCACAGTTGCTGCCATTTGTGTTTTTAAGCTAGCTGCAAACTGAAGGGCTGTTGGGTTATCTCCTCTTCCACAGCCGCCGCGAATAGCACCAAATAAGTTTTCTAAAGAATCTTGATTGAGTGCGCGAGATCTTAGAGAAATTACACCTCTTGAATGGAGATATATCCAAATTTGCCTGATTGCATTCAAGCTAGTTAACCAACCAACTTGAGATGGAGGTTTGCCAAGTTTTAAGGTACCTTTTTTTGTAAATCTTTGATATTGCCATCGTTTAACCATTTGGAATGCATTTTTCCAATAAGAAAGATGACCCGAATCTTCTTTCACGCAACATTTGAGTTCCTTTCCATCGATTGGTGAGTTTCTGCTGCCATTAAAACTATCAAACAGTTTATCCACTTCCGATACAAAAGTAGCTGTGGCCAAGGAACGCTGTTCTAACTCACCTGCCAAATTATAAAATTATTTAAAATAATTCTATGGGATATGGCTAATTGACTTACCTCGACTTAGCAATGTATATAAAAATGCTGCTACAGATCGGCTTATCAGTTGCGCAGCAATATTTACTTTCATTGCAAATTGCATTTTTGGATCTAAATAAACAGGTTTAATTTTGTGCATGGCTCTAAATACTAAGGGTGTAGTTTCATCAATTTTGTGCGCTTTTACAATATCGCCAAAACGGGCCTCCATGATATGTTGTTTTCCAGCAACTTCTACTGGTAGCTTTATGTTATGCTTCCTAAATAATGATACTGTGCATTTTAAAAGATGTGGTGGATCGTACATTGTAAAAACACGGTTTCCATCAATAACAAAATATGGGTGCTCCACACTAGAACCCATGTCTTTTAAACATTTTACATTTGTGGATCCCATGTCGCATATTGTAGTTACTTTTTCTACTCCGGCTAATTCTTTGCAAGCTCGGTACACTTTTTTTATACATGCTTGCAAATTATTCCGAGTAAAAGTTTTTTTTGAAAAATAGTACGCAACTGGTTGCTTCCAATTGAGCACTAAACCCTGAAGCATAAAAACCAGAGCTTTATCTGCCATTTTTTTTAGATCTGATGTTGCCATCTAGATGTTCAAACCCGCTGATAGAATCAGAATTGGCATCATATTGAAGGTGTTCTTTTATGTCCATCTCATCAAACAACAGTGCACAAAATTTATCTTCCTCTTTAGTTATTGACTCTGCAATATGTCTAAATATATGCTCATTAATGCCAGAATGAAATGGCACCTTTTGCAGCATTGTTAAAAGAGTATTTTTGCTTGGAAGAGCCACAATTTTTCGTAAAAAGTTATTGCACCTAGGACTTTTTTTAAATATTGATAGTGCAACAACTTTTTCTTGAACGGTCCATCTTCGGCCATGGGGCTTTCGTCGCGCACAGCGTAGTTGAGATATTAGAAAATTTGCTGTGGTACTGGACATGCCCTCAAATAACTGTTTTGCAACAGAACTATCTTGAAAATTGTTCAAATCATTTATATTATGTACTTGTTTCTTGCACAAAAGCTTTAATTTCCGTATGTGTGCTTCTTTTAATTCCAGTGTTTTCATCAAACGCAATTTGTTTGAGCTACTACCATCACCAAATACTTTTATATTTTTTCGGAAAACAGACCGGCGAGGATGGGTGTCAATAGACGTTATTAATATTGGATCCGAGATTGGATCAATTGGTGTTGCTTCTGAATATGACTAAATTATTTTCATCCCAAGTAAATAATGATAAACAAGCACATACTAGGTCCTAAATGTCCTGAACCGCTGCTAAGGCTTACATTAGCCTCATGTTCTATTTCTTGTGAAAATTCTAATTGCGTTTGACACGAGTACAATGTGGGTACAGCATTTGCACGTAATCTCCTTGTTACAAGGTTTAAGTAACTGTCTGCAGTAAAATGACGACTGCAAATTAAATAATTGCACAATGATACCCCGGGCACATATTTAATTTTCATACTTTCTTGCCAAATTTTTGATCTAGAAAAAATGTGTTATTAATGTAAAAATTTTAATAAATTATCTATTACTAATCTCTATTTACTTACTTTTCCATATCTACTGGAAAATTGTGCATTTTTTCCACTTCATATTTACTGAAACCACAAACAAGACACAGTGTCTGAGGCATATTTAAAATAACAAATTGAAAGGTTTGCTACAATAACACGAACGGGATAAGAACAGGAACAGAAACAAGAACAGGAACAGGAAACAAGGACAGGAACAGGAAAAATAACAGCAACTATAAATAATAATACTAATAAGCTACTACTTAAATATCTTTAGTGAAAAAAATTCAAATTTACATGAATATATGCACTAATGTTTATGGAATACTTACCAATTTCGGTTTTGCGCACTGCTGTGCGCAAATTTAGTATTATGCTACTGCACAACATAAAAAAACATGAAATATTTACTATTAACGAAACTAAAAACCGGAACAATAACAGAAAGAACAATAATCAAATCAACAAATTAACCAATAACAAGAACAATATTCAACGGGTAGAAGAAACAGCGCTTTGAATTCCAAAAGAGATAAATTTGACACAAACGTGAAAATGCAAATGACAAATTTAAATTGAATATATAAATTTCGAAATCTAGAAGCATATGAATTTCAAAATAGTACTGCTAGCGCCATCTACCTCCAGTTTCCCAAAAACATGTCAACTATGATTTTTTTATGCACTTGATCGTCTCTAGGTTGTCTCTGACTGTGCCCGTGATGTGAATATAATATGGTGTGCTACCGAGCTATCCAAATTTCGTTCATTTTCGCGCATGACGTCACGTTGGGACTAGATAATTATAGTATGAAAATCAAATTACGTTTGGCGGTTTTATTTGATGTTTATTTCAATCAAATATTGGAATAAATACATAGTAAAATATTATTAACTATTTTGGTGTGGCCGTTTTTGTTAGTAAGTGATCTTATATTTAACTACAGAATTAAAGGGGTTTGTTTTTCTCTTTAATATATTTGTTAATTAATCTAATTTTCGTTGCTATAGACAATTTAATATTACACTTTCAATAAAACCAACGTGACGTCACGAAATAATATAGCAACCTGCGCGATAGCACACCATATTATATTCACATCACGACCATAGATGTACTAAAATAGATAGGCAATTTAATGTATTTGACAGTTAGGAGTTACGCATACCCATGCCACCGAGCGCTGATCACTGAACGTCAAAACAGCGGGAAATTCAAATTTGTAGTTTTTATTAGTTTTTATATTTAAATTAAAAGCCACCCCCTGCCTAGCAATACACTTATTTTTTCCAAGGCACTCTTTTAAATTTTTGCGTAAATATGACAAAGCGGAACCAGGTGGCGCCCACGCTGGTTAATTATTATCTAGTGAGATATAGTTCAAAACATGGCGCAGATAACGCACGCGCAAGACTTAAATGCCACGCACCCACGCCTAGTTAAATGGCGAACACGGAACGGAACCAAGTTATACCATTCAGCAACTAAAGAGCTAATCTACTGTTTCTTCAGTTTATGCCCACCAATTTAGCTAAAGCTGCAACTTTAGATTTAGCTATAAAGCATCTATGCATAGTACACTAGACAATTAACAAGCTTCACATTCTTAACAAACGAGTCGGCGGGATTGGTTTAATTTTAATCAAATGCAAAGTTACAGCTACTGCTAAACATTTGTGTAAATAAGTTCAGCATACCGAAACAAATTTAAAAAGAAAAAGATAATTTGCCACTTACATGTTCAGAATATATATTTTATAAAAATATTTCTTCTTGCACCGTTCCATCGGTAGTATTAGTTTTTATTCTGGAGCGCTATTCTTCAAATTAGTTATTAAATGCTTAATGAATGATCTTCTCCAATATTTTGAAGAGCAACAAAATTTTGTGTGTGTATTCAACCGCCCCCAAATACAACTAATAAGTTTGGTCACCTCGTTACCTAGCAACCCAATTGTTTTTTTCAAGGCACTCTTTTAACTTTTCCCATAAATATAACAAAGCGCAGTAAAACGAGGAAATAGATGGCGCCCGCGATCGTAAATGAATATCTAGTGAGAAACCGTTCAAAAAGTGGCGCGAATTTTACCAACAAATAAATCGTAAAATATGCAAACATGGCGCGGATATCGCCCGTGCAGGACTAAAATGCTACGCGCCCGCGCCTTGTTAAATGGCGTACACGGAACGGAACCCCGAACCAAATTATACCATTCAGCAATTAAAAAGCTAATCTACTGTTTTCCATCAGTTATGCCCACAAATTTAGCTGAAGCTGCAACTTTCGATAGATCTATACATAGTAGATTAGACAATTATGTCACATGTGAGAATAAGCAAATTGAGGGATTGCTTTAATGTTAAATACAAAGCTACAGCTACTGCTAAACATTTGTGAATACATCCAGAATACCAAAACCAAGTTAAAAAAATAAAATAATAATGTTCGACTTACATAGAAAATTTCATATATTTTGGATGTCTTTATGCTTGCTTCGCTGTAGTATCGGTACTGCATGGCCGCATCCGCATGGGCTTTTCTTCAGGGCCCATATCTTTGAATTCGCCATTGAATATACTTATACAACAAACTTTTCCAATTTATTGAAGCAAGAGCTAAGTTTTGTGTGTACTTCGACCACACCCAAATACATTTAAATGGCGTCTTTGGTCCATTACTAGACAACGCAATTGTTTTCTCCAAGTCACAAGCGGAAATAGATGGCGCGCGTGCTGAAACAAAAATATCTAGTACGTTTAAAAAGTGGCGCGTTTTTGCTAATAATACAAAATAGTAAAATAAATATATTAAAACTGCATAATATAAATATATTATGTGTACTGCATAATTAAGCGGAAAAATTAACAAAACTTATTAATAAATCTGCACAGACAACCAGCAATACTTATTTTCTTAGAATCATCAAAGAATCATGAACAGAACGCAGTTTTGGTAACAAACACTTTTTGTTGTCAAATACTGCTACTAAACATTTGTGTTGTGTGAATAAATAAAGCACACCAAAACAAAGTTAAAAAAATTAAATAAATGTTTGACTTACATGTAAATACACATCGGTGTTGTATCGGTGCTGCTTGGACCTTTCTGCGGAGCCCATATCTTCGAATTATTAAACAACCTTATTAAATAACTTCGTTATTCTACAAGCTTTTCAAATTTATTGAAGAGCTACATAATTTTGCGTGTTCTTCGACCCATAGATGTACTAAAATAGATTGGCAATTTATTGTAATTGACAGTTAGGAGTTATGCATACCCATGCCACCGAGCGCTGATCACTGAACGTCAAAACAGCGGGAAATTCAAATTTGTAGTTTTTAATAGTTTTTATATTTAAATTAAAAGCCACCCCCTGCCTAGCAATACACTTATTTTTTCCAAGGCACTCTTTTAAATTTTTGCGTAAATATGACAAAGCGGAACCAGGTGGCGCCCACGCTGGTTAATTATTATCTAGTGAGATATAGTTCAAAACATGGCGCAGATAACGCACGCGCAAGACTTAAATGCCACGCACCCACGTTTAGTTAAATGGCGAACACGGAACGGAACCAAGTTATACCATTCAGCAACTAAAGAGCTAATCTACTGTTTCTTCAGTTTATGCCCACCAATTTAGCTAAAGCTGCAACTTTAGATTTAGCTATAAAGCATCTATGCATAGTACACTAGACAATTAACAAGCTTCACATTCTTAACAAACGAGTCGGCGGGATTGGTTTAATTTTAATCAAATGCAAAGTTACAGCTACCGCTAAACATTTGTGTAAATAAGTTCAGCATACCGAAACAAATTTAAAAAGAAAAAGATAATTTGCCACTTACATGTTCAGAATATATATTTTATAAAAATATTTCTTCTTGCACCGTTCCATCGGTAGTATTAGTTTTTATTCTGGAGCGCTATTCTTCAAATTAGTTATTAAATGCTTAATGAATGATCTTCTCCAATATTTTGAAGAGCAACAAAATTTTGTGTGTGTATTCAACCGCCCCCAAATACAACTAATAAGTTTGGTCACCTCGTTACCTAGCAACCCAATTGTTTTTTTCAAGGCACTCTTTTAACTTTTCCCATAAATATAACAAAGCGCAGTAAAACGAGGAAATAGATGGCGCCCGCGATCGTAATTGAATATCTAGTGAGAAACCGTTCAAAAAGTGGCGCGAATTTTACCAACAAATAAATCGTAAAATATGCAAACATGGCGCGGATATCGCCCGTGCAGGACTAAAATGCTACGCGCCCGCGCCTTGTTAAATGGCGTACACGGAACGGAACACCGAACCAAATTATACCATTCAGCAATTAAAAAGCTAATCTACTGTTTTCCATCAGTTATGCCCACAAATTTAGCTGAAGCTGCAACTTTCGATAGATCTATACATAGTAGATTAGACAATTATGTCACATGTGAGAATAAGCAAATCGAGGGATTGCTTTAATGTTAAATACAAAGCTACAGCTACTGCTAAACATTTGTGAATACATCCAGAATACCAAAACCAAGTTAAAAAAATAAAATAATAATGTTCGACTTACATAGAAAATTTCATATATTTTGGATGTCTTTATGCTTGCTTCGCTGTAGTATCGGTACTGCATGGCCGCATCCGCATGGGCTTTTCTTCAGGGCCCATATCTTTGAATTCGCCATTGAATATACTTATACAACAAACTTTTCCAATTTATTGAAGCAAGAGCTAAGTTTTGTGTGTACTTCGACCACACCCAAATACATTTAAATGGCGTCTTTGGTCCATTACTAGACAACGCAATTGTTTTCTCCAAGTCACAAGCGGAAATAGATGGCGCGCGTGCTGAAACAAAAATATCTAGTACGTTTAAAAAGTGGCGCGTTTTTGCTAATAATACAAAATAGTAAAATAAATATATTAAAACTGCATAATATAAATATATTATGTGTACTGCATAATTAAGCGGAAAAATTAACAAAACTTATTAATAAATCTGCACAGACAACCAGCAATACTTATTTTCTTAGAATCATCAAAGAATCATGAACAGAACGCAGTTTTGGTAACAAACACTTTTTGTTGTCAAATACTGCTACTAAACATTTGTGTTGTGTGAATAAATAAAGCACACCAAAACAAAGTTAAAAAAATTAAATAAATGTTTGACTTACATGTAAATACACATCGGTGTTGTATCGGTGCTGCTTGGACCTTTCTGCGGAGCCCATATCTTCGAATTATTAAACAACCTTATTAAATAACTTCGTTATTCTACAAGCTTTTCAAATTTATTGAAGAGCTACATAATTTTGCGTGTTCTTCGACCCATAGATGTACTAAAATAGATTGGCAATTTATTGTAATTGACAGTTAGGAGTTATGCATACCCATGCCACCGAGCGCTGATCACTGAACGTCAAAACAGCGGGAAATTCAAATTTGTAGTTTTTAATAGTTTTTATATTTAAATTAAAAGCCACCCCCTGCCTAGCAATACACTTATTTTTTCCAAGGCACTCTTTTAAATTTTTGCGTAAATATGACAAAGCGGAACCAGGTGGCGCCCACGCTGGTTAATTATTATCTAGTGAGATATAGTTCAAAACATGGCGCAGATAACGCACGCGCAAGACTTAAATGCCACGCACCCACGTTTAGTTAAATGGCGAACACGGAACGGAACCAAGTTATACCATTCAGCAACTAAAGAGCTAATCTACTGTTTCTTCAGTTTATGCCCACCAATTTAGCTAAAGCTGCAACTTTAGATTTAGCTATAAAGCATCTATGCATAGTACACTAGACAATTAACAAGCTTCACATTCTTAACAAACGAGTCGGCGGGATTGGTTTAATTTTAATCAAATGCAAAGTTACAGCTACCGCTAAACATTTGTGTAAATAAGTTCAGCATACCGAAACAAATTTAAAAAGAAAAAGATAATTTGCCACTTACATGTTCAGAATATATATTTTATAAAAATATTTCTTCTTGCACCGTTCCATCGGTAGTATTAGTTTTTATTCTGGAGCGCTATTCTTCAAATTAGTTATTAAATGCTTAATGAATGATCTTCTCCAATATTTTGAAGAGCAACAAAATTTTGTGTGTGTATTCAACCGCCCCCAAATACAACTAATAAGTTTGGTCACCTCGTTACCTAGCAACCCAATTGTTTTTTTCAAGGCACTCTTTTAACTTTTCCCATAAATATAACAAAGCGCAGTAAAACGAGGAAATAGATGGCGCCCGCGATCGTAATTGAATATCTAGTGAGAAACCGTTCAAAAAGTGGCGCGAATTTTACCAACAAATAAATCGTAAAATATGCAAACATGGCGCGGATATCGCCCGTGCAGGACTAAAATGCTACGCGCCCGCGCCTTGTTAAATGGCGTACACGGAACGGAACACCGAACCAAATTATACCATTCAGCAATTAAAAAGCTAATCTACTGTTTTCCATCAGTTATGCCCACAAATTTAGCTGAAGCTGCAACTTTCGATAGATCTATACATAGTAGATTAGACAATTATGTCACATGTGAGAATAAGCAAATCGAGGGATTGCTTTAATGTTAAATACAAAGCTACAGCTACTGCTAAACATTTGTGAATACATCCAGAATACCAAAACCAAGTTAAAAAAATAAAATAATAATGTTCGACTTACATAGAAAATTTCATATATTTTGGATGTCTTTATGCTTGCTTCGCTGTAGTATCGGTACTGCATGGCCGCATCCGCATGGGCTTTTCTTCAGGGCCCATATCTTTGAATTCGCCATTGAATATACTTATACAACAAACTTTTCCAATTTATTGAAGCAAGAGCTAAGTTTTGTGTGTACTTCGACCACACCCAAATACATTTAAATGGCGTCTTTGGTCCATTACTAGACAACGCAATTGTTTTCTCCAAGTCACAAGCGGAAATAGATGGCGCGCGTGCTGAAACAAAAATATCTAGTACGTTTAAAAAGTGGCGCGTTTTTGCTAATAATACAAAATAGTAAAATAAATATATTAAAACTGCATAATATAAATATATTATGTGTACTGCATAATTAAGCGGAAAAATTAACAAAACTTATTAATAAATCTGCACAGACAACCAGCAATACTTATTTTCTTAGAATCATCAAAGAATCATGAACAGAACGCAGTTTTGGTAACAAACACTTTTTGTTGTCAAATACTGCTACTAAACATTTGTGTTGTGTGAATAAATAAAGCACACCAAAACAAAGTTAAAAAAATTAAATAAATGTTTGACTTACATGTAAATACACATCGGTGTTGTATCGGTGCTGCTTGGACCTTTCTGCGGAGCCCATATCTTCGAATTATTAAACAACCTTATTAAATAACTTCGTTATTCTACAAGCTTTTCAAATTTATTGAAGAGCTACATAACTTTGCGTGTTCTTCGACCCATAGATGTACTAAAATAGATAGGCAATTTATTGTAATTGACAGTTAGGAGTTATGCATACCCATGCCACCGAGCGCTGATCACTGAACGTCAAAACAGCGGGAAATTCAAATTTGTAGTTTTTAATAGTTTTTATATTTAAATTAAAAGCCACCCCCTGCCTAGCATTTTTTCCAAGGCACTCTTTTAAATTTTTGCGTAAATATGACAAAGCGGAACCAGGTGGCGCCCACGCTGGTTAATTATTATCTAGTGAGATATAGTTCAAAACATGGCGCAGATAACGCACGCGCAAGACTTAAATGCCACGCACCCACGCCTAGTTAAATGGCGAACACGGAACGGAACCAAGTTATACCATTCAGCAACTAAAGAGCTAATCTACTGTTTCTTCAGTTTATGCCCACCAATTTAGCTAAAGCTGCAACTTTAGATTTAGCTATAAAGCATCTATGCATAGTACACTAGACAATTAACAAGCTTCACATTCTTAACAAACGAGTCGGCGGGATTGGTTTAATTTTAATCAAATGCAAAGTTACAGCTACTGCTGAACATTTGTGTAAATAAGTTCAGCATACCGAAACAAATTTAAAAAGAAAAAGATAATTTGCCACTTACATGTTCAGAATATATATTTTATAAAAATATTTCTTCTTGCACCGTTCCATCGGTAGTATTAGTTTTTATTCTGGAGCGCTATTCTTCAAATTAGTTATTAAATGCTTAATGAATGATCTTCTCCAATATTTTGAAGAGCAACAAAATTTTGTGTGTGTATTCAACCGCCCCCAAATACAACTAATAAGTTTGGTCACCTCGTTACCTAGCAACCCAATTGTTTTTTTCAAGGCACTCTTTTAACTTTTCCCATAAATATAACAAAGCGCAGTAAAACGAGGAAATAGATGGCGCCCGCGATCGTAAATGAATATCTAGTGAGAAACCGTTCAAAAAGTGGCGCGAATTTTACCAACAAATAAATCGTAAAATATGCAAACATGGCGCGGATATCGCCCGTGCAGGACTAAAATGCTACGCGCCCGCGCCTTGTTAAATGGCGTACACGGAACGGAACACCGAACCAAATTATACCATTCAGCAATTAAAAAGCTAATCTACTGTTTTCCATCAGTTATGCCCACAAATTTAGCTGAAGCTGCAACTTTCGATAGATCTATACATAGTAGATTAGACAATTATGTCACATGTGAGAATAAGCAAATCGAGGGATTGCTTTAATGTTAAATACAAAGCTACAGCTACTGCTAAACATTTGTGAATACATCCAGAATACCAAAACCAAGTTAAAAAAATAAAATAATAATGTTCGACTTACATAGAAAATTTCATATATTTTGGATGTCTTTATGCTTGCTTCGCTGTAGTATCGGTACTGCATGGCCGCATCCGCATGGGCTTTTCTTCAGGGCCCATATCTTTGAATTCGCCATTGAATATACTTATACAACAAACTTTTCCAATTTATTGAAGCAAGAGCTAAGTTTTGTGTGTACTTCGACCACACCCAAATACATTTAAATGGCGTCTTTGGTCCATTACTAGACAACGCAATTGTTTTCTCCAAGTCACAAGCGGAAATAGATGGCGCGCGTGCTGAAACAAAAATATCTAGTACGTTTAAAAAGTGGCGCGTTTTTGCTAATAATACAAAATAGTAAAATAAATATATTAAAACTGCATAATATAAATATATTATGTGTACTGCATAATTAAGCGGAAAAATTAACAAAACTTATTAATAAATCTGCACAGACAACCAGCAATACTTATTTTCTTAGAATCATCAAAGAATCATGAACAGAACGCAGTTTTGGTAACAAATACTTTTTGTTGTCAAATACTGCTACTAAACATTTGTGTTGTGTGAATAAATAAAGCACACCAAAACAAAGTTAAAAAAATTAAATAAATGTTTGACTTACATGTAAATACACATCGGTGTTGTATCGGTGCTGCTTGGACCTTTCTGCGGAGCCCATATCTTCGAATTATTAAACAACCTTATTAAATAACTTCGTTATTCTACAAGCTTTTCAAATTTATTGAAGAGCTACATAATTTTGCGTGTTCTACATAATTTTGCGCCATAATTTTGCGTGTTAATGCTGAACTTATTTACACAAATGTTTAGCAGTAGCTGTAACTTTGCATTTGATTAAAATTAAACCAATCCCGCCGACTCGTTTGTTAAGAATGTGAAGCTTGTTAATTGTC